>JAUJEN010000596.1:0-151981 GCA_030448925.1 Citrus cavaleriei | reverse complement strand
ATCATTATTGCTTCGTTCGGTTACGTACTGGGTTAATCCGATTCTGCTTCTTTCTACCTGCAGCACTGCAATGAATGTTGTAGTTTATTTATAACTTGTTATCAGGCTTAAGTAGAGTTACAGTTGATATAAAATTTTATTTGAGCAATACGTCATAAAATTTTGGAGCTTTTCTAGGGATGAACAATTTTTTATTGTATGGCTGTGAAAGGCAATGATGTGGATGTTGTGAGATAGAAGGTTTTAAGTATCAAAAATTGTTTGTGGAATTGTGACAACCATTGCTGGAGAAATCAAATGTTGCAGGTTTCAGAGATGGACCTAGTGAGGATGCTAAGTTCTCAAATGATTTCGATGTTGGTGTATGTTACGACCACCTGCTCCTTATTAGTTATTGATAGAGGAAATGCAGCTCTTGACCGTCTCTCTCAATCAAGATGACTGTGAATATCAGGTAATTCCATTTTTCTCCCACAGGTTCAAAGCCATTTTATTTTCCTGTTTGTTTATTTTGAATGTATCTACTTCAGTTGTACATAAGCTGTGAATTTTTTTCCTTCAGGGCTTTGCGTGGGAGTTCCTACTTGTCATTTAAATATCATTGGTGGTGAACATGTTCCTCTTGAGGAAAACTGAATTAAAATAAGAACTCAAAGCGATCTAGGAAAATTATTTGTCAGTCCATTATGCAAGGGATGTTAGAGGCAATAAGAATACATTTCATTTAACCTGATATATTTTTTGACTTTGCTGTCTTCTTAGTCCTGGTTTGCTTGTGATGGCTTATAGCCGCATGTTCTGGGAACTATTAGTATGCTAGCTTTGAGACTAGGACATACATTTCACAATGGATATGATGACTTCTATCAAATTCTGTCTTCAGTGTGCTTTGCACCCGGATCCATTATGTTTCATGTATCATTGCATAGGTGAGTAGCCAATGTACCAATATTCCTGAACTCTGTGATTTCCGTGGTTAGTTTACCCTATTTATCTTTGTGTGATCAAGTTGGGTTAAGCATGAATCTAAATTAGCTTTTGAGAGGAATTGGAGAATTTCTTGAATGAGCCTGTGTCATGATGACCTTTAACTCTTTTATGAATGAAATGAACTTCTCATGCATAATTGAACCTCAGCTGGCAAAGTAGAGATCCTACTGATTGAACAAGAAAGAATTAAATTTAGTGCTTGTTGCAATATTAATTTTGTGTTTACAGAAGCAAGGAAAAGCGAAAATGAAAGAAATATTAAGTTGAAATTATCCCACTTAAGTGGATCAGAATGTTGTGTTTCTAATTTGACAGGCAAAATATTGGTTTACTGGTTTCATACTTTTAATCTACCCCTAGCATCTAGGGAGTAAATGGTTTGGAGGTTAGACCTTGTCCAAATTGTCCTTTTCCACTTTTATTTAGGATATCCGTTCCATTTCCATTTAGATATTCAAATTTCAAATTCCATCCATATATAGCTGTTCTTTTTTATTTTTTGTTTTAGCTAACTTTAGCAATCAATCCCTCTCCACCCAGGTGAGTGGGGTGGGGTCTGAACTTTCTGTATGTAGCTCTTCTTCTATTATTATCAACATTCTGATGTGCTTTCATGATCAACCATCCTGATCTGCATTCAAACTCTCTTTTCATATTTAAATTTCTGTTTTTAGGTTGTTGGTCTTTCCTTTGTGTAATATGTTATAATAGGTGTTTGTGTCATTGTGTATTTTCTCTATTTTGCCATCAATTAAGTTTTGGTTCCATCTCATATAGTAATGCCCTTCAGTGACTGACACATTTACGGTTCTTTTGTAGATATTCTTATGGTTGTTGGGGCTGTCTTGGTTGGATATGTGACCTGCATGCTTCAGCAGGGGTTTGGACCTTTTTTCTTCGCGAGAACGGTATACATCTTGCTCAATCATTTCACTTCTATTTCTTTGTTTGTGTAGAAATACACAAAATAGAAAATTTAGATGCTTTGAACTAGTTCAAGGATATTTACTCAAAGTACTATTCATTTTATCTGTTCTCACATCAGCAGGTGGCATTATTGTTAACAACATTA
Organism: Citrus cavaleriei; assembly: GCA_030448925.1. Classification (NCBI taxonomy): domain Eukaryota; kingdom Viridiplantae; phylum Streptophyta; class Magnoliopsida; order Sapindales; family Rutaceae; genus Citrus; species Citrus cavaleriei. Next base: position 149,919 of record JAUJEN010000596.1, on the reverse strand, counting down.
TTTGACTTTACTGGATGTTCTTTGAGAAGCCTTAATAATTTGAGTAGAACTTACAAAGAATAATTTGCAAATATACAACTTATATATATATTTTTACCAGTTCATTTTCTATCTGTGGAAAAGTAAATTAATATCAGTATGCTTTATTGCCATTCATTTTTTTTTTTTCTAGTAGTCTTGAAGGTCTTTGAAGGAGTAAGTACTTTTATTTTATCTGCCGAATAAATTTTAACAAGCTTGTTCTTAACATTGTTTTTTCACTGTTTGCTTAATCTACTGCTTGTTGTGGTGCAGCAACAACCTTCAGAGAAGCGAATTCAATGAAGAAACTGAAATCAAAGAACTGTCAAATAAAGAAACCCATTCCAATAGTTGAGAGCATGAAAGAGGAACCAGGATGGCCATCTTTTGGACAACTGATTATTGATCTGTCAAGCTAAGCCCTTGAGGCAATGGGTAGCATGTTCCATAATTTTGTCCCCTTCGTTTTAGATCCAGTGGCACAAGGGAAACCTTACACCACTGAGGGATACTCTCAGGATGCCTGAAGATGAAGCTACGCCCCAGTAGTGCAAAGGCAGAAGTCAGCTGTTCTCTATCTGAAACCCATCAAGTCCGCACTCCTGGTACTGGTGATAAATATCCAGACATGAAGCCTCAGATCAAATCTGCCAGTTTTGAGGATTCTTCTTTATCAACAAGCAGTCTTCAAAAGACAGAGTATGCTGAATTCTATGGGTCAGGTGAGGTTCCTCCTCATACAACAAGTCTAAGAGCCAGAAAAGAAAGAACAAGACATCGTCAAGCGTGATAAAAGTGGAGAGGTAGTTTATGGAGTGGTGGGATGGAGCCAAAACCTGTGAGATGAAGCCATGAATTATGACAACCTGAAGTTTGACCATTACAATATGAGGAGCAAGTATGGCGATGATTCCTACCGTTTTTTAATATAAGCTTAAACTCTTGGCGATCACTTGCATCTACCGGTTAGCTTACCTTCTTCATTTTTTTGTTTTGTCGTTCTTTCAACATGAATGTCTACCTGGAGTAGTTGAATCAAAACTATAAGCAAGATTTTGTGTGTTAGATAGATATCTACACAGATGAGTTCATCTCAGGATATTTTGCGGTCCGGGTACTGCAACATATGGAAGGAGCTGCATGAAATCCCCGAGTGTCTGAAATGTAGTTAACTACTACCCAACTGATGTCAGAAGCATAGTTGTTAAAGGAGACCCAGTTGTGTAGACTTGTTTTTGTTTTCTTTATGTAGTTAAGTAATTAAATTAGCCTTTCAGAATCTAGTTCCCATGTGATCTGGACAATTTGAAGAATCATTTTACTTTCACAGTGCATGGCCATTCATTTTGGGGCATGGAACCATATGACAATATTTTAACAGTAAATGCCTTAAAAAGATTGTATTTAGCAACATATTCAAGTGCAGTGGTGGGGGTGCCAAATTCTCCATTGAAAGCACATTTAAAAAGTGCTTTTAGATGGTGGATTCCACACTAGGGGAATTATTATGGAGGGTTGTAGAAGCTGAATTTATCAAATTAATAAAAGTTTAAGCTAACTTCAACTTTGGTTGTGACTTTTTACTTTGATTGCATCCCTCACATCACATGACATCAAGAGGTGTTTTTTTGACTCAAATGGGAGTGAAAATGATTTTTGCATTTCTGTGAGCACAATTCATGAGATGGAAATGTGACCAACAAAATTCATGAGCATGACAGTATTAAAAATGAACTTTACTTTACATTTATATAAAATCCGTGAGTGACTTATATAAAGTTGGAGCCTCTTTGTATCCTTTATTCATTTATCAACAACACCAAAAGCACTTTTCGTTCCATCTATCTAACTTGCAGTGCAACTTCTTTGATTTGGACTAAGTGATTATTGATTAAGATTAACACAACCCCATCAGCATGACAAGGAAAAATATTATATGGTGAGCGTTATTGTCAGCACGGTGCAGACATACTTCATGATTAAACACCATATTTATGGTGTTATGGAATAGTATTATGCTCAATAGTGCAAGCAATGTTTGTATGTATGTATGTAAAAGATGATGTTACTAAAAGACACTATTTTGGAAATTTATTAAAAAAGAATTTAAACAAATTTCCTAAGAAACCTTTTTTCTCATTTTAATTTTTTTTTAAAATAGAAAATTAAAAAAGAAGTACTACATGTTGGATATAACTTATTTAATAGTTATAATTGGTTATTTAATTTCAAAAGCTTGTTTCAAAGTTTTTGTCATTGTTAGTTGTATTTTGAGTGAAACTTTTGAGAATTAAATAAGATATTTTACCTCTACTAATAAACGTCAAATTTTAAACTCTTAAGAGTAAATGTTGATTTTTTTTTCTAAAAATTAAATCCTTAAAATACCTATTATTTATTTTACAATCTTATTTAATTACTTTCGTAACATAACTTTAAAAACGTATTCATTAAAATAATTTTATAATTTAAAAAAAAAAACTCCTATTAACAAGTGACAAATACCTAAAAGTTTTTTTTTAATTAATATTCCACTTACAAAAGTTCCATTTAAAAAGTTAAGCAGTAGATTTTGATTCTCATTCACAAGTAAAAAAAAAAAAAAAAAAAAACTTTTAGGTCCCAATCGTTTTTAGAATTATTGATGCGGCGAAATTTTGTCAGTTATGACTACTACAATCGATTCTAGATCTCGTTACTGTCAATCAAAAAACAATATAACCCGAAAGAGGAAAGAGGAAACATCTCATTCACATATCACAGCGAAGCAACTCACTTTACTGGAAAAATCTAAAAAAAAAAAAAAAACTCTTTACTGCTGAAAGTAAATATTATTGAGCAGGGCAAAACCGCTAAGCCAATTATGTCATAATTATTATTCGTTAAAAATAAAAAATTAATATAATTATCCAATCATAATCGTCGTGCACCTTTCTTGGGTTTTTGACCTTTTTTTTCAACTCACGGGAGAGGAACCGCAGGGACTCTTGCGGCCGGAAAAAAAATATCTCACTCACGCACTCCACGTACAAAACTGAAATAATTTTTTTAAGAAAAAAAAAGAAATTTAAATTCAGTTGTCTTTGCATTCAATGAACCGTTTTCTATTGTGACGGAAGAAGAAGAAGAGCGGGAAAAAAAAAAAGCATGGGGTGTGCTGGATCGTCGCAGAGCAAAGCTGACGGTGAAGTCACTTTATTATTTCTTTTCGTCTTCTTCATTCAGTTAAAATTTATTAATTATCATTGATTAATTTTCGTCTTTTTATTATTGTTATTTTTGTAGGATTTAGCTATCTTCAAATCTTGTTTTTGTTAATTTTTTTTTTCTGATTAATTCTCAGTTGAATCCCTCTCTTTCTGTCATCTTTCCGCTGAACTTATGAACTGCTTGATTCGGTGTAGATTAAATACATTTTCGAGTTATGTGTAATTTGTGTCAAATTTTCGAATTAATTTGATATATACATGATAAAGTGAAACCAAAAAAAAAGAAAAAGAAAAAAAGAGACACGCTTAGCGAGTGTAGTGTATAGCAAGAGATTGATTCCAAGGCTTGGTTAATAAGGTGTAAAATTTGGATTTGTTTCCCTCAGGATGCCGCTTAAAACACATGCATTATATGGCTTGTTGTGTATTATTAAAGAGACCTGTCGAGTAAAATTCTTACCTTCTATGGCTTGAATTTATAGAAAGTGATTTCTTTTGTATAAGTTAGGTTTGTAAATTGCATGATTTAGGTTGAGACCGTGTATGATTTGCAGTTGCAGTGTGTGTGTGTGCGCACAGTAACTAGTAAAATGGTGGCCTTCGTATAATTTATTAGCTTCTTTAGCAAGCATGAATGAATGTCTGTCAATTGTGCTGAGTTGATGCTTCTGTTATTATTGTATATATTGCAAGAAGCTTGTAACGGTGCTGCTTGTGATGTACTTTTATTATCTTATTCTCAATAGAATGAATATATCAAATTTATACAAATTGAGTCAATTTCGGTGACTTTCAAGATTCCAATGAGTTTTTAATGGAAATCTTCCCGGCCAAAAAGGAAAAAGAAGCTAATATCTTGGATTATAACTATAGTTTGAATGTTTTAGATATAATATCATGGTTTTATTAAAGTATGCCGACCGAAAACATTGGTTGTATCAGGGACTGTGAAAAAGATTCGAAAGCCAAAACCCTGGAAGCATCCTCAGCCAATAACAAAGTCTCAATTGATGCAGCTACGTGATGAGTTTTGGGACACTGCTCCTCATTATGGTGGCCGGAAAGGTAGTCCCTCAGAATGTATGAAAACCTAAGTACTGATTCTTTAATTACTTGAGAAAATGGAATTGATTGCTAATTTATCAGATATTAAAAAAAAGGAAGAAGAAGATAAAGAAAGAAGTTCGCTAATTTGGAATAGTTCAAGTGTGTGTTACCACCACAATCCATTTTTATAATAGTATGACTTCATTATAACTTTCAGAATTTGTTTATCTGCTGCTTTGTTGTGTGATTACTTATTCATTTTTCCTTGGATGATTACTTGTTAGATCTTTGAATAGATTTACCTTGAGTTGAGCATTTATATTTGTACGTTCATTTTCAACGTCCAGATCTTGGCTTTGTAAATCTATTGTTGATCGTCTTGGAGTGTCTATAGCAAATAGCAGTCCTCTTGCTGCACGTTATAGCAAAACTACTGTGTTAATCTCATCTCTCCTACAGGTGATGAATAAGTATGGAAATGATTCTTACCTGCAAGATAAATAGCCTTCATTGTTTAAGAAGCAATATATACAATGAATAGGCAGGTTCTTAGAAGAGTGAAAGAACCTGGCTACAACCTTCAGGTTACCAGTTTTTCTTTGCAGCCCATTGCTGCTTCCTTTTTCAGCCATTAACATAAACAAATAGGTCTTTTCCTTGTAATGAAACTTTCTTTTTGGTTTGATTTTGTAGCTGGACCAAAATAAGGGAGTGGTGGAAGTTTCGTTGGATGCGTACATTTATTTCATGTTCTATAAAGGATGATCATGCTTGCGGTGTTAATTTTACGCCTATCTAATTTCTTGAAAATTTCCTTAGAGGGTTTCTAGGGGGAAAAAATCTGGAAATATAACCAAAAAATTACTAAAGTCAGGTATGCTATGACATAATGCTGTTTTAAGGGCTTTGCTCTCCTAAATTCAAGTTATTGTTGTATCATATGCATAAATTGCTTACAGTTTAAAGGTTTTCAATGTTGAAATGACACTGGAAGCTAGGAATGGTGAGAGTTTATTTTTAGGGTGACCCTAAACTGAGCATTTTTTTTCCTGGACAGACTATGCATAGTAGAGTTCAATACGTATGTTGTGCTTAAAGCCCCCGAGGGGGCAGCCCAGTTGGTTTAGGGCTTGGTTCTGGTGCTTGGCTGTATCGAGGTCTCAGGTTCGATCCTTTTGGTGGCTTAAAAATTCCACCCTTTGTTGTCTCATGAGTCATGGGGCTAGGGTGCCCAACTGAACCTCTAGGGGGCCTGGCCGAGGCAGACTTCTGGTCCAGGTTGTGCAGGAGTCTGGATTATCCTAAAAATAATAACAATAAAAAAATTTAAAAAAGAAAACACATGTTGTGCTTAAAAGTGTAGGATATATGAATCTTATGGTATGTTTGGATGATAATATATCTGTGAACATGAAGGATAAGAATCCAGTGGCTATGACAAGATTGTGGTATCAAAGCTTTAGCAGTCCTGACAACCTTCAGTTAATTTTGTAGCAGATATGAAATACTGTTCAAAGTCAAGTGATGATGCATTTTTGAAGGAATGCTAAGTAGAGTGGACAGCAATGGGAGATATTGAGTGGATAGTTTTCTTTTGTATAGATTTTGAGGTCCTGCCCAGGTAGATCTTTGTTTTTGTGGTTCCATACTGATTTTTTAAAAAAAATTCAAGGTTAATTTCCTACCCATAAAAAAAGGGAGCTAGAGTTAAAAATTAAGATGATGGCTGACTTGATCTAAGTTGGCTAAGGCTACGGAGAAGATCAAGTAGAATGTGGATTATGAAAAACAATGATGGGGCATAATAAACTACTATAAGTATTATGCCACTAGAAGCATCACCTTGTTTAGACAATTTTGTAAGAGCCACTGTATAACTATTACTGAATTGAGTGTTGGGCTATATATGCTCAAGTGTATATCCCCAATCATCTCAAGCTTCTGGGAAGCAACTGTAGAGCTGCATTTTATAAATTGGAAATCAAGTCTTGTAGAAAACTAGTTCTTATCACCAATTAAATTGCCAGCTACTGTGATTTGAATCAAACGTTTGAACTACAATACGGACTGTGAATTGTTGAATTAGTAGTATGCTTCGCAGAGGTTGAGGTTTCCATTAGTTAGTTATTTGGGAAGAAGTCATTGATATCAATATACTGGTAGAAGATCACAAAATGTATCCTCACAAGAAGCAAAATTGTTAATCTGTTTAGATTGCATGTAATTTCGCCGAAAAGGAAACATTTATTTTTATTTTTATTTTTTTAACACTGGAAAGCAAACATGAGTGGGGAAAAATTAGTAGTTTCTCAGAACAGTCTCTTAAATTATTATTTTATTGTCATCAATAATCTGTACTACCGGTAGAATATACTTCTTGAGTTTTATAGTTATACTTCTAATTGTTACTGTCCTTTTTTTGAAAAATCAGAGATCTGGGATGCACTACGTGCTGCTGCTGAAGCTGATCTGAGCCTTGCGCAAGCTATTGTGGACAGTGCGGGTGTCATTGTTCAAAGCGCTGATTTGACTATTTGCTATGATGAAAGAGGTACTTTGCTGTTTATTAATTTTTTGAAGTATCAACATATCATGTATAAATATGTTACTGAAGTTCTTGTTGAAACTTATGTTTTCCTTTCTTATTTCTACTGCTGTGCTTTACAAATCCATCTTGCAGGTGCAAAATATGAACTACCCAAGTATGTTTTGAGCGAACCGACCAACTTGATCCGAGAAGGTTAGGTTAAAGAATAGAGAGATACTGAGTACCTTGTTTCTGCAAAGATTGATTGTAAATCATGTATATTTCTCTAAATCTCCTCCATACTATTTTTCGTAAAGCCATGCTCTGATCCTCTTTATTTGTGGACTTTTTCTTTTAACTGTGTTGTGTAAGTTTCATTTGGATACCGAACAAGATCACCTGTGACCCATCTGGATATTGTGGGGAAAAAAAATAGGGTTTCGGTGTCAACTTGTTCTCGTGAAAGGTTGCATATTGACTTGGTAGATATTATTAAGACTTGAAATTCTCTCCAATATGCACTTGCCTGAGAAAGGCAAGTTCTTCAGGCAATTTGAATATGTATAGTTCAATGTTTAAGAATCAGAAGAGATTTTCTGATGATGTAATTGAGGATGATTCTGTATCCCGTCGGGTAAGGTCTCTTGGATTGTATGACTGTTGCAGATTGAAGCTTTTCTAATCCACCATTTATGATTTTTCAAGATAAAACCAGGTTATCAGAATTATATAACTTTAAGAAGTTATTATGTACATTAATTTCAGTAAAATTTCCATATTCCTAATGCTAATCCAAGTTGGAAATTAGCAAAGAAAAGATGTGTTACATAATTCGAACAATGATTATGCATATCCTTGATGGCTTGTTTTAACAAGGGCTGCAAATTACTGTATTTTCCTTTAGAAATATAACCGTTTGAGAAAGGTTCACAACCTAAATCTGCATAAAGACACACTCACAATGCAGAACCCTTCATCTTCATTTCATGAATTCTGATCCTATCAATGTACAAACCATAAGTAGTGATAGAACCAAACATTGAGTTTTAACGCTCGGACCACAAATCCCATTGTGAACTAGGTTGTTAAACCATTCTACAGAACCCAAAATGAAAACGTCAAATAGCACTAACACCATTTCATTCACTTCATACCCTCTTAAAGAAAGATAGAATGTTGCCTTGTTTAGGATCCTTCTGATTTCCAGCTTTCTTGTTTCCTGCTTTATTCCCAGCATTAGACGGTGCATTGCTTCCTAATGCTGGAGACTTCTTAGCTGCCGCCGGCCTGACATAATTACATAAATCCAACATTTAGAAGAGTATCTAGGCACAAACTGACAAATAACCACCATAAGAATACTCATATTTGAAATCTGGAATCTAATGCTAGCCACATATATAAATCAGTCTCCAAGACAGGCATGGCTTATAAACCAAGTGCCTACTGTAACTAGTATTAGCAGAGACAAACATTTCACAATCAAAAGGAACTGATAAGCAAGCTTGATCTCTGATATGAAAAATTTTGTGCACAATATTTATTTTCACTTAAAAGCGTTTTGAAATAATCAAACTTACAATAGCAAAGAAGTAATATACTTGTAGGAAAAATATCATCCAACAACCTGACTTTGGGCTTAGTTTTACCCCAATGCCAGAAAAGTCATATTACATACTACCTCTATCACTAACTCAGGTCTGTTAAATGTAACCAAGAAAGGATATTACCAAGCTAATTTTGATGATATAAAGGAAACCACAATATCAATTGGAGGAAAGGTAACTTGACTATGAAAAATAGCAAAAGTAATCTCAAGGATTATTCACAAAAGAGTCAATAAGCTTTCCTTAGCAAACACCTAAACAAAATGCAAATCACAAACTGTATTTGGCAATTGAGAACCTACCAAACAGCAAACAGCAAACAGCAAACAGCAACCAGCAACCAGCGACCAGTAACAAGGGTCCCATAAATCTAACAGACCTCGGTTGATGGCAGAGCCATATGATAATTTTCAAACTATTATTCACAAACACTATGTGATAATTTCAAACTAATTTATTTACGTATAATTAAACCAAATATCATAGGTGTCATCTGATGTTTTCATATATTTATTTGCATGGTTTTCCAGCTGATTGTGATGTTTGCACAGCACAGTATTCTAGTTATTCTTAGGCTTCCAATCATCACTTCTAAATACTTCTACTTTATGACAAGTTTATTAGTTTCATTTGGTTTCTAATTTATTTTTTTGTTGGCCAGAATAAATAATGGATCACTCTGGAATCATATTTAAGATCTATTCCATTAAAGGAAACAGATTTTTCACCAAATAGAAAATGAGGTTGACAACCAGCAGCCACCTGCGGGATACCAAAGTTTCCCTATGATTTGACGTGGTCAGTGGGCATGTTGAACTTCTTGGAGTAAAATAATATTGCTAAACAATGATATCTAAGTGCAAATAATAAACGTAAAGACAGCTCTAACCTTTTAACATTGTCGGCGACAGTATTGCTCTCAGCTTTCTTCATCGTATTGTCCGCTTTCTGCATCGTTCCACTGTCAGGTTTCTTCATTTCACTTTCCTCACCCTCCCATAAAACTTCAGTTACTGGACAGAAATAAAATAAAATAAAATAAAATAAAGATTAACCTGAATTTGTCCTAGGATAAAACTTTTCCCATCAGAAACAACATAAAAACACCACCAAATGTAACTCATGCCATTTAGGAGAGCACAAATAAAACATGGGTATACCTTCTCTCCCACGTTCATCGATCCGTGTCTTCACAACTTTTCTTCTTTTGGGTGATTGGGCTGAAGAATCAGCCACTTTATCCTTATGTACATCCTTCTCAGGAACACACTTCTGAATCTTCTCTGTAATGGAAGTTTCAGTGATTGTTCTTGTGCTGACGACGGAAGAGTCTTCTGATTGGTTGGGTTCCAGATCAGTTGCTTTCTCTTCCTTTACTTTTGGTTTATCTTCTATTAGCTCATCAAAAATCAAATTGGGTTTTTCAGTAACTAAAACTTTTTTACTTTGCTCTGGAACTAGACTTGACTGTCCCTTTGGTAGATCGGGTGATGCCAAATTGACTGCATCTTCATACTCATCTTCATCTGAGAGATCAAAAACTACCTTTCTTTTCCTTTTGCCTTCCCCATTGGAGGCTCTTCTAAAATTTAGATCTTCAGCATCATCTTCATTGCTCACATCCTGCACCACTCCCGCACTAGCTAATATCATGTAAAAAGTTGCGGAAGGGAAAAGGAAAGAGTTAGCTAAACGTATCCTAGATTGTGGACTTGGTAGAATATATATTTATTTAAAATAGTAAACAGCTAATTACTCCATTACAGTTAAGAGTATTGGATTAATCAGATAGGAGCCAACCAGTAGGACTTGGAAGTCAACATTACCATCTGCTGGTGCGCTATTGGGCTTCGACTTTGAAGATGCACGACCCCATAAATTTGCTAATGAACCTCCATTACCAGAAGAGCTTTTATTCTGTATATTTGCAGGCAAAGGCTGTAGTTTTTCTTCTTGAACAGAAGGCTTGGTAACTTGATCATGAGCTCCTGTGCCATTACTTTGACCTTTGACCTCTTTTGCCGCATTGGATGACATCAGACCCACCTTTGGGCTTGATTGCTGAACTTTATTTTGCAAACATGGTGGAACTGTATTGTTATGATGTGCAGTGTTAGTTTTTGTCAGGTCTGGGATCGCTGCAATTTTAAGCTGCAAAGAAGCATTGCTTACAGGAGTTCCCTCGGCACCGCGCTTGACAAAGGAATTTGAAATCCCACAGAACCTGATTAAATAATATTATGCAGTCAAGTAAGAGGAGGCAACATATGCAGAGTCATAGTCATTTACTATGCAAGTCTAACTATCAATAGTACAGAATGTTCCTGCAGAAATGTATATGGATGAAATGATCGTCTAATCACTTATCAGAAGATGCATAAAGGTTAGTTATTTTTCTCATCACCCCCTTCTTTACCATACACTGGAAATTAAAGAAGTGTAACTATTTTCATATCTGACTCCAATGCCCTGAGATTTGAATATAAGGTTTACTGCAATAATGTTTACAGAGAAACAATTGAAGCTTCTCAGATGACAACAATCCATAACCAATCAATATCTTCAATATCTATTAAGCTCTATTTTCTAAGGAATTTTGATTTAAGAAACTGTCAAAAATGAAGCTTCAATAGAAGCACAGGAAGAAGTGCTTCAAAATAAGGCAGTGAAAATCCTAAACCTGCAATAACCAAATTTTACAAAGAAACCGAGAACTTCTTGGATATTACAATTTCAAAAGACAAATGAATAAAGCTCTATTGAGAAAACTAAATGCAGTCCCAAATACCAAAATCTGAAGTGTCTAATCTAAAAGTGGAAACAATTATAGTTAATACAGAGGTATCATCATACCTATTATCTCTCAAGCAGTTATCAACTGCTGAAGGCTGCTTGAAGAGCTCTTCGGCTTGTACAAATTCAGCATTCCAAAGTGCTGCCGGATCCTTTGGGATACAAGCTTGCACACTATAGACCTGAATTGAGCAATTGCCATCAAATTCTTGCTTGGCTTCTGCATGGAAGACAAGATAATGGAGTCCCTCATTAATTCTTCTTAACTCATACAGCAGAGCCACATATTTCAAATATTATGGCACAAATAAAGGGCTAGAGTTAATGATAAGGCAACCTCTCTGAATTAAAAGATGTGGCAATATCAATAATGCTTTACTCGAAGTATCAAAATGATTACAGAAATTTCTCAGTCTTGCTTTTCCCAAGCTGTAGCAACGTTTAACCATGTAGTCCAATTCTCACTTATTAGCACAAGTGGAACCATAACATATTCAATGAAAAATCTAACCTGCAAGTTTAGGCTCAGAAACAAGCCTTATATTATAACTTGGAGGACTACTCTTCAACCAGCCGGATAAAGTGTATACTACTTCCAACCCATTTCCATGTTTCTCAACAAACTCTTGAAGCAGCCTTTATTGAATCAGAAAAACAAAATATAAGGTAAAAGTATGTCCAATAGATAAGAAAAACCACTTATATGCTGGAAGGAGAAATTCTAACCTCTTTGCGGTATTTGAAGACACCAAAAAATTGCGACTCAGCCACTTATATGAAACCTGAAAAGTATTATCATTTATGTCAAGAATTTGCTCATGCACTTCCAGCTTTAGAAAAGGGTAGCATGCATAGCCTACAAGGTCTATATCATGAAATAATAAGACTACTAATCCAAAAAAGAAATTTGCATTTCTACATATAAATGTTAGCCAAGAAGCCAAATGTATACAACTTGCTTGAAGATGCTGTGTATGGGATATGTGAGCAAGTACAAAATCTAAGTGTTGACGAGTATAATCTCAGATCAATGAACAAGTGACATTTCATAAATTTAGCACAAAAATACAACTAAAACAGGGATAAGGGATGAAAAGCAAAAACAACCGACATATTTAATTATTGACAGAGGGATGGATTTTGAACAAACACAAATCCTTAATGCATTCAATGAAGAATTTTCCACAATAAATACAGTTTTAGGAAATTTGAGAATGATTACTAATCATGTAAAGCAAAACCCCATCTCAAACTCAATGTCAAATCAACACTAAAAGCACTTGCAGAAAAATTTAATTATTTTTCAATCATTCATCTTTTTATTAGACGCATAATGTCTAAAAATGTAATATTTTTTCACTAGAATTTTTAGACAATTAAGTATAAAGGCTCTATTTTCACCAAATACCCATAAATTATTTCACCAATCCAGCAAAAATTGAATAAACAGAAATACATTTAACAAAGCCCGAGCAAAATTAGCATCATAAAGAGTTGAATCACAGTAAGACGCAACATATCAGAGAAAATTTACATTAAATTTGAAATAAATAACCAAATGAAGAGAGAGAAGAAGAATTGAAGTTACCACTTGAAGATGATCAGAGACGAGAGCCTGAATCTCGTCGAGAATACCTAGGGTTTCGATTTCGGGCATTTTTCCTGGGGATTTAGATTCTTCAAAGGGCACCAATTTTCCCGCCACTCCTCCGAGTCGGCTTTTATATGCGATGCTGGTGAGATTTTTTGGGTGGGATTTCAAGGTTAAAAATGTCTTTTAGCACATATGAACTGTTCAGGGGTAATCTTGTAAACTCACGTAAATACTTTTGTTAATAAATCGATTAGTATGAATTTTCCTTTTTCACCATTTTGATTAAAATCACGTAGATACGTTGTTAATAAATTAAAGTGTGACAAAATATAAAGTGACGGCAGGGCTACTAGGTTGTTTCAGTGATAATTTTGCCAATCTTTTATTTAATTCTAATTTATGTGACATCGTATTTCTAGCAACATCATGATATTAGTAATTAATGTTTATTTATTTTATAAAATTATAATTTTATTCTTTTGCAACAAATAACTACCTGTTATGGTGTAGTGACAAAATAAATTATCACAATAATCGAAACTTAATTGTTGAAATGATTGTCTTTTTTATTATTATTTAGGTTAATAGCAATTTAATTTTTTTCCATCTATATTAGTGGGATTCAAATTCTAAAACTCTTGTTTTCAATCAAATATTTTACTAATTCAAACAAAATTAAAGGGATATTGTCAATTCCCCCCCCCCTTCCCACTGAAATCAATATATGTAATTTTTTTAATTAAAATTAATATATATTATTTATTTCTTTATAGTTTTTATAATAGCCGATAATCCTCATAATAGTATAGTTTTACAATATGACTTTTATTTTTAAATATATCTTTATTATATTTATTATAAATTAAATAAATTATATAAATAAAAGTTAAAATAAAAAAAAACCTAAGTACTAGAGAAAAGAAATATATATATATATATATATATATATATTTTGATGTGAATAAAAAATTATTGATAAAATATTTTTCTAATTTTCTATTTTTTAAAAATATTTTCTCATAATAAATATATGTTTTATATTAAAAAAAAGATTATTAAACTAATGTAATATTTAGAAATAAGACATCGCCTAGTATTCGGGGATTCTCTCCAAAGTAGGTGCTCAGGATAATTAACAATGGATTAGAGAATTTCTCCTCATGTTTATCTCAGATTAACGAGATTAATTTCACTCATCATCATCGCAACTTGTCTTTTGAAAAAAATCACATTAAGAAAACAAAAAAAAAGAAAGAAATTTTGAGAAAGAGCAAATTCGCAGACGACTTAAGTTGGGGTTTGTGTTTTGTTGTGAGTCTTGTGTTTGTGTAACCTTTTGAGTATGTGATTTGTGTGTGATTATGTGTGTGATTATGTGTGGTGTGCCGTGTGCGTGTGTTTAGCCACTTAGGGTTAATAGATATAGATTTTTGAACAAAAAGAAAGAAATTAGAAGGGAGAGCGGAACCGACAATCGATCCTAGAAGGGTGAAACTTGAAAATATTGTTTTAAAAATATACGTGGCAGCTTTTTATAAGTTGACTCATGGTAGTAAATTGTTTCTGAGTACATACAATCCCGGATATATATACACAGAGGCACATACACGTATAAAATCCCTAGTAATCACGGTTGTCGCTTCTCAGTCGCCAAAGCCTCCTCTCAACACAACGTTCAATCCGTTCACCGCAGCAGGTACTTCTCGTCGCCGCCGGTCTCCGGGATCTACTAAGCTTATTTTATAATTATTTGTTTGTCTATCAGTTTTTTTTTTTTTTATGATAAAATTTTATATATGTATTGTTGTTTGAAAAAATAGAAAAATTATTTTGGTATCTTAATGATGCTAATGAATTTATGGTTAACGTTTGATTTTTGGATTAAAGTTTCATTATCGTGCATTTGTAAGACGCGTATAATATATTTGGCTTATAAAACATATTTTTCATTGCTTTGTTTGGAAAATTATTTTGAAATTATGTTAGCATATCAATGTAAACAGATTGTTGAATTTCAAATTTCTTATTTTCATTTTGGTAAATAGAAATTAATCAAAAAAGAATTATGTTACCATATCAATATAAACCCATGCTCTGTGATTAGAATTTTTGCAGCAACAAGGACTGTTCTAGGTTCGTTAGTTACAGAATCAGAAGTCATACCTTACAAGAATTAATTGTGTACTCGGCTGTTTCAAGTTTCATAATTTGTTTTGGAGTATTGCTACAGGGCGTGACAATGTTTTTATCTTGATTTGAGTTTACTCGTGTGGGAATCTTACTTGTGTGGTTGATAAGGAATGCTAACTGCTAAGTGATTTTTATCGATGTAATACTGTTTCTTGATCAGATATATGATGAAGTTGTGTTTATTGGCTTATTACTCTTATGCAGGTCAAGATTTGAGGAGAAAATGGGTTCTAGAGTAACACTTAGGACCAAAGGCAAGGGCGTGAAGGGAGCAAAGGCATCAGAGGAGAAATCAATGGTCGATTCTTTCAAAGAGTGGAGCACTTGGACCATGAAAAAGGCTAAAGTGGTCACTCACTATGGATTTATTCCTCTTATCATCATTATCGGCATGAATTCTGATCCCAAGCCCCAAGTCTATCAGCTCCTCAGCCCCGTTTGATCTCCATACTTGACTCTTCCTTTTCTTTTGATGTCAAACAAAATAGTTATTGTCATGCTGTGCCTTCCTATTTGTCGAATCTACATGAATTGAATGTTTTAGGAGTTTTGGTTTCTTGTGATCGTACTTCCTGCCTAGTTGTAAGCTTATGGATTGACTAGTATAAAATGTCTGGAATTTGAATTATATACCGTCTCTATTGAATTGGAGGCTTCTTTTTCTTTTGGTGAATTTGTTTGTATTTTTTTTCCTTTTAGTTTCTTTGTTTACCATAGATCAATATTATAAGCATATTTTAATATTATTGGATAGTTTAGTTTGGTGACAAACAGATTAAAAGGGATTTAGGAATGTGATATTTTATAATCTTGAATGTTCCCCTTTTATGATCTTCGGTTGCAACATTTTTTTTAATATTTTTTAAACTCCAGTTGGTAATTAGCTTATGGAGTGATATGTTGTATTTTCTGTCATTGAGGGTTGGATTTGCTGCCATTTGGATTTCCTGTGTTTTATGATGTTAGAGTTGACTCTCAGTGCAAAATTAATCTGATACGTTGCATTTTCTTTACCTCTGTGTCGGTATTGTTATACTTTTTCTGTGGATGTGTTTTGAAATCATTTGGTTTAAAGAAACAAGAATGCTGGCGGGAAAGCTTCAGTATTTCTATTTCACAGAATTTGTTCACTTTTCAGCTAATCTCTTCATGTCATATCAGTTGGCACACACTAGTTTTTACAAAATCATTATTATTAGATGAAAAGCGTAGGAGATGCTGTGCATGTGACTTCTCTACGGCTTGGTTTGCAAGAAATTTGATTGCATTTTTTCTCCGCCCCTGCCATTGATTGTGCATCAGTGCAGGGTACAACTCATCAATTTGATGTAAGTGAACTAGAACAAGTGAAGAGTCTTATGATTATGATCTTCCCTTGATTTGAAGCAATGGACTCTTGTAAACAATGTTTCACATTTGGTGGTGTTGCAAAAGAATTTCCACTGTGAGGTAAAGGATGTGGTGATTCCCCATCAAAGCTTCAAGTATCCTCTTCAGTTTCCTGCTCTGCTCTCTAGCCAGTAACAACTACCAGCCCACTCTAGACCAATAGCAATTATACCTCTTTGAAATCATGAGTGAGTAATTTTTTTTTTTAAAAAATCCTCATTGCAATATCTATTAATATATGTTGAAAACAAAGGTGCTAAATATTTTTCCATATTGGTTCCTTACCTACTAAAAACATAGCATGCTTTTTTAACATGACTAATTTAATGGTCATTAGTGTTCTTTTTATCATTTTTTTGTTTGATTTTTTTGGTATAGTTTTTGAAAATTAAATAATATATTTTGTTAGTAAAAATTTTAAATTTTGGGTTTTTGTGGAGTAGAGGTTGAAATTTTTTTAAAAATGTTAGAATATCTAAAATATCTTTTACTTGTTTGATAATTTTATATATTTTTTATAAAATAATTTTAAAATTGTCAAAATAATTTTAAAATTTTTAATAAAAGTTTTTATTACCAACTGAATAAATAAGTTTTTTTAATAAAAATTTTACTCCAAAAAGTCCTACATAAATAAACTGTACTTGAAAATTTTGTCAAATGGAGCCATCTCAACAGTGAATATTGAGTTGTGGTAGAACTGCGGTTGTCTGCTCAATGGAATATAATCTCCAATTTAGCAAATGATACCATGGAAAATATTTCAGGGTTGATATACGCTCAATGATCCTCATTTGACGGTCAGATATTTTCCTCCATACGATAAGACCCATTTTTTATTGTCATAGAGTTCATTAATATATATAATTTGGAAGCATACGTGGATGTGGGTTTCTTGATTGTTTCAGAAGTTTCGATGATGATCAAATTGTTACCTTTATTCATCAGTAATTGTTTGAGAGACTTAAGATCTAATACATTTTTTGAAAATAAATGCTATTGTATGCTGATATAGATTGTTCTTATTAAATCAAATATGGAGATTAATTGACAATGATTCTAGTCTATCTTACTTTCATTGTTACGGTCTTCAGGTTAATTTTTCGTAGTTTTTTTTTTCAGAAATAAAACTAAGTAAAATCTTATGTCGATAAATATTAGAAAATTGTTGTTTTTATAATTTCATTTAAAGTACAAGTTGTTATAAAATAAATAAATAATAGATTTTTTTTTTGAACTAAACAAAGAAATAAATAATATCTTGTTATTAAGCTTATACTAAGTTAATTTTTACCGTTACCAAAATAATGAAATACATCACATATTTATAGGGTTCAAGAGCTAGGGTGGGGAAGTAACACTTCTGACGTGGGATTTTTCATTCTTCGAAATGGTGAAAGCTCACCACTTATTTACAACATTCCCCTTGAACTTCACCATTTAGGTACTTGATTAGATGTGCTTAATATTGTCTCGTTAAAACTTTACCAGTAAAACCTGTGGGGAAAAAACTAGTTGAAGGAAAAAGAGTACAATGAACATTTGTCTAATATAGTTGTTGGATTTCTTATTTTCAAAATATGCTCTCCTTAATGAAATATCTCCTCAAATGTCATGTATCAATTTGATAATTTGTTGATTTGATGCATGTCAATCTTATGGACTAATTTCTCGATCGGGCAAAGCTTAAGTAAAAAGATCAGCAAAATTATCAATGGAGCGTATCTACTTGATATTAATTTTCTTGTCCTATTGCAGCTTATGAGTTTAAAAAAACTTTGGTGAGATATGCTTAGTTCTATCTCCTTGATGTATCCTCCTCTAATTTGAGTAATATGAGCAGCATTGTTTTCATGTATAATTGTTGGAGTACTTGTGGGGGAAGTCAAATTGTATGTGCTTTGCATATGATGGATAATAGATCGCAGTTAAACATATTCTCTGCTTAGTTCATGTAATGTAAGGATCTTTGAGTGATTGGAAGAGGTGGCAATAAAAGTCTGTTTAGTAGATCGACATGAAATTATTGTGCCATTGTAAGTGAAAATATATCCTGTTTGTGAATGGACTCTGACGGATAAAAAAGGTAGCCTAAGTTTGCATAAATGATAAGACCAGGATTCTTTGTTGGCTCATTTGAATAAAATAACTTCAACCTGTCATTTCGCGAAGATGTTAGAAGATATGTTTGATGCCGTCCTAATATCTTCGTGTTGGCACTAAGCTAAATCTTGCCAACAAATTCATAGATGATGCAATGTCTGGTCCGACACATCAAGCTGGATATAATAAAGCACTGATTGAATTTAGATACGATACTTCTAGACCAAATGTCTCTTCATTATCTTCTTTGGTGTGGAATGAATCTTTTTTAGGATCGAGAAACCAGAAAATCATAGGAGTGCTTAGTGGATGAGCATGATCCATATTGAATCGTTTTAAGATTTTCTCAACATACGCTGATTAATGAATAAGTGCTCCATTTGTTTTATGCTCGATTGCAGATTGAGACAATATTTTGTTTTCCCCAAATCTTTCATTTCAAATTCTTTTTTTTTTAATATTTAGCAATTTTTAAGAGCTCTTCAGAAGATCTAATTAAGTTTATGTCATCAACATAAACTCCTATAATTGCAAATCTAGATTCAGATTTTCTAATGAATATGCATGGGCATGTATGATCATCTTTGTATCCTTCTTTAATCAAATATTCACTCAAACGATTGTACCACATGAGTCTAGATTATTTCAACTTTGTATAAGGGCTATTGTAGCTTGATTGAACATAGATTACGATCATTTGATTTAAATGCTTCAGACATTTTGAATCCTTCAAGGATTTTTATGTAAATATGCAGTCACTATTTCCATGAGACACATGTCAAGTCTTTCTAAGACTTCTAAGCTGATTAAATGTCGAAATGTAATGGTATCCATTACTAGAGAATATATATCCTTATAATCAATACTAGGTTTCTGCGAGAAATCTTGTGCAACTAAAGGTGCTTTGTATTTAGTGATTTCATTATGCTCATTACGTTTCCTCATAAAACCCACTTGTATCAACGAGTTTGACGTTTTTAAGTGTCTAGACTATAGGTACAAAAACTTCGCACTTAGAGAAATCAATTTTGTTTGAATTACTTTTTTCCATTATGGCCAATCATGTCTTTGTCTACATTCATTGACAGTTTTAAGCTCAAAAGCATTTGTAATTTTAGTAGCTACTAAGAATGAAAATACATTGTTGATGGATGTTTATTTCATTATGATTCCATATTTCCTTTGTATAAGTAAAATTTATAGACTTTTCCCTATTTTTATGTTTTCATACCTCTTCAAGAGTTTCTATTTCTTCAAGGACTTGTGTCTATTTAGGGACCATAAGTTCTTCTGGTGATTCTAATAATGTGGGTTTATAGTTGAGCATTATTTTCAAATAGGATCATGATCTTTCATTTTCCTTTTTTGAGGAGTAGTCTCTTTGGAACTAAGTGGTCTACCACGTTTTTTACATGTAACAGATACTCATTAACTACTTTTACACTTGATTGTTCACCAGGAACAACCACCTGGCTGGTGTATTAGCAACACATTTTGCTGATTTGGTTACCCTTTGCTGCAGTTGTAAATGCATCTAGCAATTGATTTGCAATTTGCTACAAATATACTACTTTCTGTACTTTATTTTCACATTTACTAGTACAAGGTTCTAAATGAGATAAAATGGAAACTTTCAAAAAAATTTATGCCTTACTTCAGGAGGCTTTCCATTCCCTAATGATGGAAAAACTATTTATCAAAGTGACAATCAACAATTGGAACATATGATTTGGTTACCCTTTGCTGCATTTGTAAATGCATCTAGCAATTGATTTGCAATTTGCCACAAATATATTACTTTTCGTAATTTATTTTCACATTGATTAGTACAAGGATCTAAATGAGATAAAGTGGAAACTTTTCAAAAAAGTTTATACCTTACTTCAAAAGGCTTTCCATTCCCTAATGATAGAAAAACTATTTATCAAAGTGACAATCAGCAAAACGTGCAACGAAAATATTCCCATCAAGGGTTCAAGATATCTAACAATTGAAGGTGAGTTATAATGAATATGAATCCCCAAACAACGTTGAGATCCCATCTTTGTGCGCTGAAGGAGTGATATAGGAACATGCAGAACATAACCAAAAGTACATAGATGGAAGCTATCAGGTTGTTGACCAAGTACAAGCTGTGATGGAGAACATTGATGATAAGCGGTGGGTGTAAAACGAAATAATGCCGCAACATGTAAAATAACATGAATTCATGCAGATATTGGTAATTTTTTACGCATAAGTAAGTTCCTACAATATATATATATATATTATTTAATCAACAATTCCACCAACCATTTTTGTGTACGTACATGTGGAATTAGATGCTCAACATCGATACTTATTGATGTACAATAGTCATTAAACATCTTAAATGTAAACTCATTAGCATTATTTAAATGTATGATTTTGATTGAATAATCTACAAATTGTGCATTTAATCTTATAATTTGGGCAAGCAATCTTGCATTGCAAATGCAATGTTGCAGGTGTACAATAAATAAACATGTGATCACCATGAAGATGCATCAATCAAAATCATTAAGTAACGAAATAGATCACATATATGTCCTTGAACTATTTGCAGAAATAATAAAGATTCATGACCAACCTTAAATGGGGATGGTCTAACCACAAATTTTCCTTGTGAGCAAACGGGACAAACAATCTCATTGGACAATAGAATCTTCTAGTTCTTTAATGGATGTCCATGAGAATTTTCAATAATTCTACGCACTATTGTAGATCCAGTTGTCCAAGGCGATCATGCCATAACATAAATATTTTTGGATCTGTGAATCTTTGGTTCATCACTGCGTAGCATTCAGTCATATTTATGATTATTAATTTTGAATATAAAGCAATTATGATCTTGTTGAATATAAAACATTTTGGATTATTAATTTTGTTCCGCTTGCCAACAAGATTATGGCTCTTCCAGAATCTTTTATCAAGTTTGTAGGACTAGATATAACATTTACTTTTCTTTCAAGTAATTTTATTTTTAAAAAATATTTTTTAAGCATAAATCCTCAGCTTTCGTTTCCAAAATAGATAATTTATTTCTAACATCCATAACTTTACATTAAACAAAAGTTCACGTTAGATATTAAGATTAGATATAAACATTAAGAACATTTGATGAAACTACAAAAAGATACAAAGTTAACATAACCGTAACTTGCATAATAATAAGAGCTTAATTAATATGGACATTTCCATCACTAATTAAGTGATCGTTTTTGCCTTTGTGTCTTCAAAGAAATCAGAGGCATGAAGATGAATTAGATCAACAGGATCTGAGCTATCGATTAAATTAGTCTCAATCTTTCATTTTCTTTTCTTGGATGCTTGGTAAAAGTCTATCGAATGTTTGTTAGTCCGATAGGTGCGTGACTAATGTCCTTTTCCTAGGCATCGACAATAAATTTTTTCATTATCATTTCTAGTATTATTCTTTCCTGCATCATCATATTTATTAGTTCTCTCATAGATGCTCTACTTCTGGTGGCGTCAATTCTGTTGTTCCCTGTCTTATGTGCCTATGACTACCACAATGGTAGTAACCACGACCTTTCTTACCTCCTCGGATATGTCCACTATTAATATATATATTTACATTCGCTCTTGGTAATGTTTGAGAGCCTGTTAAACATAATTCTTGGTTTATCGTTATGAGCTCATTAATTTTTTAGCAAATAAAAGAGCCGTTATCAGCTTAGAGTATTTGTTGTATCTACACTCTCAATATTGTTGTTGCAACACAACATTTGATGCACGAAAAGTGGTGAGTGTCTTTTCAAGCATATTTCGATCAGTAATTTCTATGTCACATAATTTCAATTTTGAGGTGATGCGGAATAAAGCAAAGTTATAATCAGAGACTCTTGCATAATCTTGGAACATCAAATTAACCACTCATGTTTGGCATTTGAGAGGAAAATATCTCTTTGGTGGTCAAATCTTTCATAGACGTTACTCTACAAAGTTAGTGGATCCTCGACCATTAGGTATTAAGCTTTTAGGCTCTCATGTATGTGGTGGTGGAGGAAAATCATAGGCTTCAATTTTTCTTACCAAGATACCTCGTCTCTTTTTGCTATAGTGCATTCTAGGCCCATAGCTTACAAGTGCATTTTGGTGTCCAATACCCAAGAAAGCTAGTTTCTTCTAGAAACTTCAAGAACATGGATTTGTAAATTCATAAGACTTGCTACTTTTCAAAAAATCTTATTAATAATAAAAAAGAAATAGTAATAAGTATCATAATATAAATATGAAATATTTAAAAATAAACAAAAACAAAAAATTATGAAATATGTAGAAACTTCATGCATATCTTTAGAATTTTAGGTTCTAATTTAAAATCATAAATTAGAACTTTAGGTTCTCACCATCTCATCTGTTTTGTAAACTTCAAGCTACAACAATAATATTCAAAGACATATATATGCAAGAACAAATCCTAATTTATTGAAATTAAAATAACTTGATAGGCGGTTAAACAAGCCATATAAATAAATTAAACAAGTTATATTAACAGAATAATAAACATATTAATAAAATAATAATAATATAGGCAGTATTATAGAACCAACTATTAAAATTATCATAAACAATAAACAATTAAAATAATAGAATAATAAAAATAATGATAAAGCATAAAAAAATAAGTAAACATAAATAGTAAAAATTAAACTGCACATATCAAATCAGCCATCGTACTGATAACTTGTTATAAAATAAATAGATAATAGAAAACTTTTTGAATTAAACAAAGTACTAAATAGTACCTTGCTATTAAGCTTATATTATGCTAATTTGTTTTGTTGCCAAAATAATGAAATAAATCACATATATATAGGTTTCAAGAGCTAGGGTGGGGAAGTAATATTTCCAAATGGGGATTTTTCATTCTTTTAAATGTTGAAAGTTCACCACTTAAATTTACAACACAAGCTATTTTCTCTTGTATGTGTAAATTTTCTCAAAATTTTCCAAATTCTAGTTCACAATACATTAGCATTCTCTGTATTACTAGCTCTTATTTTTTAAAATATTGAGGACATTTCATAGTTGAAATTTGAACTAAATCATATCTAACTAACTAACTATATCTTGTGATCTCGGGCCTGAATTAATTTAATATGGTGAAGAAATTCAGCTTTTAGTTAGTTAGTATATATATAAATAAAATTTTTTGAAATTGAAGATTGCAATACAAGTTTTCCTTAATAGTTTTTTTTTCACTTTAAATTGAAGATGAGGACATTTCATCCTAGTAAGATTGTTCAAGGTGTAGCTACGACGTAGCATCTTGCGGCCTTTTGTTACAATGTTTCTTAACTGTGGTCTTTATATATTTGAATGCGTCTTAGCTAGCTGGTAGATACATGCTTTGTATATATTTCTTTTTGTTTGGTTACTACTTTTGTGGCTATGATAGCTTTATATAATGGCTGTGATTTTTAATATTAAACATTCTTAAGACAATTTAATAATTTAACAGAAAAATTACTCTCTAAAAGTGAAATAATGATGATGTTATATGTGAATATAAGTGTTTTTTTTATAAGGATAAGACTTGAGTGCTTGTTTTGATACTATTTGCATCATGAAAATTTATACCTTTCATACTGTTTGATTTTTTTTTAATTATTTTTAGTTTTGTCTTTATGTCAACTTACTAACATTGAATCAATTACTTTAAGAAATAGTGTTGGTGATGATATTTCTTTTCTTCCTCTCGTATATTGTATGTCTTGGACTTTTATTCGTATATTTGTATACGTAAATCACAAATAAAGTATTGTTTTATGGTTTTTATTTCTTTAGATTAGTGACAATGCCATACTCAATTAAGCAAAAACATTGAAGTTATAGCTAGCAAGTAAAATGATTAATTCCATTGCTTTTTTCTTTTGTTTTACTCACCGTGTACTTTATTTGGATGGATTTTGTTTACTTTTTGTGGTGGAGTTAGCAACCCTTGTTCTTAATAGTTTTTCTTTATTTACATATTTTATCTAGAATTATATCATGAGATTTTTGTTAGTGGATGCATGCTTTACATAGATTTCTTTTGGCTATGATAATTGAGATGAAATAAATAATTGTTATGAAGTTATAATCTAAAATTAATTAAAATTGGATAATTATGCAAAACAAAAGCTCAACATGAGCCAAATTTATATATAATCAGTTTAGAGTAATTGAGTGAATAATAGTTTGAAGTAACAACTGAAAATAATTTTAATTGCCATCTAGTTTGTACTAAATGCACATGTAAAAGATAGGATATCATGGCCTCTACCAATAGTTACCAATGTGGTGAACTAAAATTTATTAATCATGGTTAATCTTGAGGAATTAGTTGAGTTGATTGAGTTTTACCTGTTTCAGGGTTTAACAGCATGTGCTTCACTTGGTCTTGCCGCTGCCTCCTCGTCTTCCTCCACCTTCTTCGCAAATGCTGCTGCTGCTTCTGCTGCCAACTTTTGCGCCTCCTCCTCCTCCTCCTTTTTCGCCAATGCTGCTTTTGTTGCTGCCGCGGACTTTTGCTTCAGCTTCTCTTTTATTTTATTTTCTCTCTTAAAAATTGCTTCAGGAGATAAGGATCCTTCTTTCTTTACCTTCCAAATGAAGGTCTCCAGAATTACTTTAGCAGCTTGTAATTTCTTGTTATCATATGCAATCTTAAGTTTTCCTCTTGCAAGACTACTAGTCAATTGATCATTAGCCCTCTCTACTTCCCGAGCAGTCTCTATATCTGAACATATAATTCTTGATTCGATAGAACATCCATATTCATTTATAAAGCAAAATGGTACCCCGTAATAGAAGGGGTCAGAGTCCAACAAAGCAACAAGTGCTTTTGCATGTGGTTGGTTAAATTTTTTATTAAGAATTCCCTCCTCAGTTAGCGGATATCCAATCACTAAACCATAACATTTGTTATCCTCTTCTGACATCAATTTTTTTAAGATGTTGACAATACGTGGTAACTTATAATTCCCAACTGTTTCAACCTCGACTTTGCTTTCATCCCATCTAGCAACCCCACATCCTCTATTGCCTGCATGAATAGATATCCGTTCAAGAATTTTTGGGTTGGTAGTTCTTTGTTTATCCTGCACATAGCATTTTGCCCTCTATAAGCCATCTATGGTGAATTGTACGAGATTCTTGAGCTAATCAGGCATGTAGTTTTAATCTTTAGTTCATCTCATGGGTTTGAGGGATTACTTACTACAAAGTATGTGAAGCTAAGTG
The DNA here is from genome assembly GCA_030448925.1 of Citrus cavaleriei. Lineage (NCBI taxonomy): Eukaryota > Viridiplantae > Streptophyta > Magnoliopsida > Sapindales > Rutaceae > Citrus > Citrus cavaleriei. Next base: position 124,170 of record JAUJEN010000596.1, on the reverse strand, counting down.
TAAATGGGGAGGTTCGATGTTTTATGAAGTTGTACGAAATTTTTATTTTTATTTTTTCTATTATGATAATTGAAACTCTATCTTTTAGGCTTTATCCTGTTTGATTCAGGCTTATTATAAGCTTTAGCTAATAAAGATCTTATATTTTATAATTTTAGTTATTAAACATTTAGAAGAACTTCTTGAATGAATGTCTACTTGACAAGTTGGCTAAAAATTACTAGAATGCTGAAGTAAGCGTCGAAGGAAAAATATTTTGGACGATGCCATTGAAGTTGGCTTTAACAGTAGACATATTAGTGATTAAGGGGAATGAAAAGGATACAGTTAATAATATTGTCAATCTAATTAACGATTCAAGACACAACTATTATAGAAGTAACATTCAGATAAATTAGTTTTAAATAATTGAAGATAGTGAGAACATGTCTCCTTGTAATAATTAACATACATAAAATTGCAATCTCATGATTTCTTTGTTTATTATACTTATTGCTTTTAGTGATAAAGTTGAAATTCTTATTGGATTCAATAGTTGTTAATTTTACAAATTGAATGGCAGCATGGTTCCAAAATCATTTATATTTTTTACATGATTTTACTCTTAACAAATAGCCTGGCAAAAAATATTTTGAATGCTGTTATTTTTTTTTTGTAGTGTTTCTTGTTGTGAGCGTACACACACACACGCTCGCGCACATACATGCACACACCGCATACACCTGCACACACATGCATGCACATACATGTGCACACACACACACTTGCACATGTGCACATGCACGTGCACACCCGTGGTCACGCACACCATTGTGCACACCGCGCGCATGGATGCATGCACACACATCTACACCCACACACCCACACATGTGTGCACACGCGCACCTACAAACCACATGCGTGCGTGTGTGTGCACACATATGTATATGGAAATGAAATTTAATAATAATAATAACAATTGGCGCCAAAGATTCATTCATTCCCGCTAAATTAAACAACAATAGTAATAGCTTGTGCTAAAAAATTAAAAAATAATTTCAATTTTTGCCAAATTATTTATTTAAATTATAATTCATTTCCTCCAAAATAATTTAAAATAATCCCACGGAATTTATTTTTAATTAAGATAACAATTTTATGTTTATTTATATTTTAATTTTTAATAAGATATTTAATTTCATATGGCAAATAATAGTCGTGTATAAAAAATATTATGACAGACACCATTTGTGAATAACAAATTCATGATGGATAATACACCATAAAATTGATAACATATAAAAACCATCATCTAAAATTTGTTGATATCGACTTCAATGATGCTCAAGTGACCTTTATAGAATGCATGACAATGGTAAAAAAATGTGATTGTTTAGTCTTTTTCTAGTAATGTGAATAGGATTCTAACAACTTTGTGTTGGTTTGGATTGAATGCATGACAATGGTAAAAAAATGTGATTGTTTAGTCTTTTTCTAGTAATGTGAATAGGATTCTAACAACTTTGTGTTGGTTTGGATTGAAATCCAAACTTATTTGGTTTGATTTGGGTGAACTTAACCCCAACCCAAGTCAACCCATGGCTACCCAAAGATAAGTTAAACTTTTAATTATACCAAATGATTGACCATATTCTATGCCAGTGATTGAAGCATGTTATAATGATAGTAATTCCCCCCAAAATGAGGTATAAAATTCTAAACTATTGACTTTGATATTACTTATATATGATTTGCTGCTATTGCTACTATTGTAATCACTAAGTGTACACACTATCATTATCTGATGTCATAACTTTTTTGTAACCTAAATAATTTTTTTATTCATTTTTTTGTTATTGTCTTGATCACCTTTTGTCAATCATAACTCGTTATTATTAATAATCACATTACACTCCAATTGTCAGTCAATATCCTAATTTCCTTATTTAGCGTATCTGTCCCATTCTGCTTGGAAATTTCATTTGTTTTTCAACTAAAAATTCTTAGTGGTTGTCTCATTCATAAATAGAGCAATCAATTTTAACTTTTTGGCATTTTACATGAATAACAAAGTTTTAACATATTTTGTTACTATACCGTAAACACAAAGCACTTTATAAATTTAATAGCTTGTGGTGCTAATTTCAAATTTTCAATTTATCATCTAATAAATTTTTTTAACTCAAATGGACGAATTGCTATCATCTTTGAGACCCTGACCCTCTTTTGTATGTAAAGATATGTATTGCTTTTTAGCTATTTTATTTTGGGCAAAACTATGGTACCAAAATTGGATCCACTCGGATTCAACTCACGATTATAACTCTGGATCCAATAAATTAGATCCAATTGTGATACTAATCTATAGTGGAACCTTTTATTTTATGTGTTTTACTTTTGTTACACTATCGAAAAGAAAATCTTACCCTATTGGGCTCTCCTTAAAAAAAAAAAAAAACTATTGGGCTTGCATTCTAAAGTTTACTTTTTTCTAAGACCACCAAAATGCCCTTATAGATGAAAAAATAAAATAAAATAAAATGACAAATCAGAAACTTAAAATCTTATCATAATTTAAATCCATTATTGGTTTAGGCTAAGTATCTTGTGTTAGAAGCTTAATCAAACTTGATTTATATTATTTCCTTTACATTATTTCCTTTATAGACTAGTACAATTTCGATCATACTTACTATTCATGAATGAGTCCTATACGAAATTGATGTGGCTCAATGTTATTAAAAGCGTTAGTCCATCTTTGAGTAGTAATAATATTTGAAAGATTGAAAGCGTTAGTCCATCTTCGAGTAGTAATAATATTTTAAAGAGATTTTGATATTCTTAGTTAGTTAGGTTGGTCATGTGGAATTAGATATATTTCTTGTTAATTTCATTAAATTGGATATCTCTCTAGCCAACTAACAAAACACATTGGATTTATAAATTTGTGTCTTGATTGCTTGGCTTTTGCTCTTTTCTTGCTATGATAGAGTGGATTTGGGTTTCAACCGTTAGCGAAAGGATTATTCTAGTTGATTACATGGTCATATTGATGAATTTCCGAACATTTGAGAAATCTAACAAGTCCAGAGCAACTTTTCACAAACGAAAACTGATTCAAATATTAAAATTTTTCTCATTACCAAGTAAAAGGATAATTCCAAATCAAGGCTCAAATTATCCTCTATAATTGAGTTTCATGTTGTCAATTACTATCAATTAAATCTCTTTGAAATCATGAGAATGAGTAATTATCAAAGAAAAATTTTCTCATTGCACAGTGTAGATGTTGAAAACTGAGTTACTAAATACTTTTTCATGCACTTTAGCTATTCAACAGAGTAAATGTTAGTTTAGTTCTAATATTTCAAATTAAGTGTCTATTTAGTCTCTATATTTTAAAAAGTATCTCAAGATACCACTAATGTTAGATATGTTATACCTTTACGTTTTCTTAAATTTTACAATAATACTCTAACAATAATATTTTTAGGGATATTAATTAATTTATCTATAAAAAATTAATTAATAGATTAACTAATACTTATTTATGAACAAATTAATCAATATCTTTTAGTAAATTAATCAATAATTATTTATTAATAAGTCAACCAATAATTATTTATTAACAACCAATAATTATCTGTATAAAAGAACCAATATTTTTCATACGCTCTAAGTAATCTCGTTAATAATTAATTATAAATAAATTAAAACTAGCCAACGACAATGTTAATTAACTGTTTTTTAGAGGTATACTCGCCATCCATTTTTGAACACAAGTTTATCTCTTGCTCTGCTAATCAGCTTGTATGAGGTGACACCAATCATATAACAATTATGTCTCTTATAAATCTCAGAAGTGTTATAAATTATTCGGTGCAGTGGATCTTCACCTACTGCCACGTGAATTTATTACATGACCTCACTATTATTTCATAAATGAAATATCATTTGTAATGAAAATTTACGATACATTTTGAAATTTCTGGCATTAGTTAAAAAAAAAAAAAGAGTATATGTGGTCGTCAGCTGGCCATGAAATCTCCTTCAATCCTTTCGTTTTGAATCAAATACCACCCGGATTTGCAAAAAAATCAAAGATTTAGAAAAAAAAAAAAAGAGAGGAAAAGTCCTCTGAATTATATGAAGAATTGACTACACTTTCAAAATTGGATTTCTATCTCATTAATTACGCAAGTAAGGATTTTGAGTTATGTACGACTACGCAAGCACGCATTCTGAAAACAGTTCCAAAAATTTAATGCCCTTCATACTTTTATTAGCGTAAATATTTGCTGCTTGATTATGTTAGTAGTATATGCTGAAATTATCTTTGGATTCTGAAAAGTTTAGATGAATAATTAATCGGACAAAGCTACAATACCTCTGTGACACTGTACCCCTCTTTTGTCTTTTTTTGATTGACTCCCTTACATTCTTTCTTATTTACAATTTAGTTATAAGTATAGCGATAATTTTATTTTCCCATTCTTCTTCACCTTTTCTCCATAATTAGTCCGATTTTCTTCATTTAACATTATTTTTGGACTGTGAGATCTGAGAAATAAGATTTATTTATAATAAACTAAAAAAGATCAAACTGGACAAAATTATGTTACCAATAGGGTAAGTAACCCCTTGCTTTGTCTTTTTATCATTTAATTGCACTATAGTCTATTTTTTATAATAAAAAAAAACTAAATAGTATTTCTAAATTTTGACACTCAAGTCCTATTCATTTCAATTTTTAATACTTGTACTGTTGAGTTGACCATTAACAAAATTCTACCCTTACAAAAAATAAATTAATCATTTTGGATATTTAAATAATAAAAATACACGTAGTACCTCTTTTTAATTAAAATTAAGCTATTTGACTTAAAAATACTTTTTGCACCTATTTTTTAATTAAAATTTCAATTATTAAATTAATTAATTATATTTTGCTTTGATCTTATCTAATTTAAATTCAAAATTTATTTTAAGCTAAACATAATTTCATTGTAAACAAATAACATTCATTCAAAAAGAAAAAAGAAAAATAGTGTAAAAATTAATGGAACAAAGGAATCAAATTGAATTACCATTCGCATTTGCTGTTGGAGACCTTTAATTTAAGCAAGTTTTAGCATTAATTTCACGAGACATGAATTGGGCTTTTATGGAATCCTTCAGTAGAGGAATATTTAAAAATTGCATAAACGCTAAAAGTGTATATATATGAAGAATTGCACAATGATCATGAATTAACAGTAAAACCAAAGTAAATAGCACAAAAAAAAACACAAAAACAAGATCTAAGCATCCTTTCTTAATATTTCCATTACAAGATGATGATGATGATGATGATGATGATGATGATGATGATGATGATGATGATGATGATGATGATGATGATGATGATGATGATGATGATGATAATAATAATAATAATAATAATAATAATAATAATAATAATAATAATAATAATAATAATAATAAGAGATAAATCAATGTTCATTACTATCAAATTAAGAATTGAATTTTTAGAAGCTTAAAGTACTTTTTTGTTCATTTTTATTGTACCCACACTTTGTAAGCTTATCTAGTTCATAAAAGATCAATTTTGATTAAAAAAATAGAGGTGAATAATTTATTATTCAAAAAATAAATTAAATTGGGGTTTTTTTTCGTTATTAAGAGGTGTACAGTGTCTAATTTTAATTTAGGCTACTAGTTTTTTGATTGATTGGGTGTAGAAACTAATTTGGTGGGTTCAAATGACCTCATACTATAATTAAATACTAATTTGGTGGGTTCAAATGACCTCATACTATAATTAAATCTTAAAAAGATAATCATTCATTAAATTACTATTATGGACAAAGAATTATTGTATATTAAATAGATATTATGTTAAAAAATATTTATTAAGGCATGTTAATTTTTCGTGCATTTTAAAAATTTTACATGAGATTACATTATTGTCCATACACTATACTGATGCTAATAGTCAAACTAGGTCAATAGGTTTAATTGTAAAAAAACTTTGAAAAAATCTGGGCATATATATCAACATTTAGAAACTTTTGCCTTTTCTAATTTTTCAACAAACATCAGGGATGACAATGTTAATAACCCTGCAAACTGATCTGCGCCGTTATGCAACTCTTTGGTTAGATTTAATAGTTAAATCACTAAATGACAAAATAGGCGTAAGTTAAATCACTAATCATCAAAGTTAATTGAATCGAATTGCAAATCGAATTGCAAATAATATTTTAAAATATTCTTTCGTTCTCTTCCACTTTTACTTGAATGATGCAGTTTTGAGGTTCCGGGGGTCAGTGAAATGATGTTGCGCCATTTTTCAAAGTAAACAAGAACGATCGGCACGTAATTAAAAAGAGAAGATAAGAGTGATCTTTGCTTTGACTTCCTGGAACGTGTCATATACACCCAGCAAGTCATTTATTCTTGGTCAAGTAAAGTGTGTTGCAATGAATTTCAGTTGTTGCGATTTCTAAATGATAACTCAGTTTTTCTTCTCTTTTTTTAAAGTCTGTTTAATTATGCACGCAGTTCTTTTTCTTTTTCTTTTTTGGAATATTGTATATAATACAATCAATTTCAACATAGATACGTAATCAAAGCCCAAGTCATTATCGGTAACATCCTTTTCATTGTATATACGATGCATGTTTTGTGTTATATTTTTTAATATTTTAACTTATATTTTTATTTTTATTTTTATTTTTAAAGTAAGAGATTTGCATTTTTTTTTTTGTAGTCCAGAGGTCCGTATTTTATAAAATGTCTATTCGGGTTTTACAAGGTTGTCAATGACTTTTTTCAAGTGTTTGTGATGTTGGGAAATATTTTACAATGTTGTAAAAGAGTCTGTCTGTACAAAATTTATGAGAATTTTTCTATAATAAAACATAGCACAACTAAATCTTGTCCACCCATGTTAGCCGGCCAGAATTTATTCAAATCTCGGACTTTTTGATCGATCCAAAAATTTTTATTACTAATAACAACTACGTTCCCTCACCCCAATTGTAGAAAACTAAAATCTAAAGTTTTTTTTTCCTATCGAGTGAATTTGAAAGGTAATTATTGATCATGTATCAATTAAATTAAAATAATTTGGGTGTTAATTGGTTTAATTATTAAAATCTTATGGAGCGGTCGAAAAATTCTTAGTTTGAACATTGTTCATATGAGTAAGGAAATTTTTTATTTTCAGGGGAAGATTTTCATTTCCATTTACTTCAATGAAGATAATTGAAAAAAAATTCAAACCCTAATACAGTAAAAATATAAAACTTGTATAAGTTAATATCTTTGAGTCCAAGAAAAATTTAATAATTAAGCAAATATACCTCAAATTAATATATTATTTAAAGGGACAAATTTATCAAGATTGTAGTATAATTTTCTCCTTACCATGATTATACTGCGATATCTTGCCAGTAGAAGGCAACAACGGGACCAATAAAATTTGAATCTGTTACAAAATTTGAAGCAAAGTGAGATCCAATGAAATTTCATGAAGCGTTTATACGTCATAAAGTCAGAATTTTTAGCTAGGATGCGGCTACAATTAATTAATTGGACCGACATTTATTACCGTCTTGGAAATTTTGAAGCACTTACCAAAGTAGTTATCGAGAAAATTTATTATTTCCCGAAACGTTGTCTTAAAATGGAAATTTTATTTTGAGTTTGCCTAGCTACATTTCAGTTCAGGATCCAATCAAACCATTTAAAACAATAAATTAATTGTATGGTTAACATTTGGTTTCATTTTCTCTTTAACCCCACTATCAAGGAAAGTCAGGTCATAACATTGATATTTTCCAAACTTAAAGTACCGTTAATTCATTTTTTGTGGCCAAAATTTTCAACACTCTTATACAGCTCCATGCCATCGTCAACCGCCTCTCCAGTCTCTATGTCCATTGCGTATATGCATGCTCATTCAATTACTTTTATAATCTTTTAAATAAATAATTTTTTTCTGCACGCGTGCACACACATATATATAGTAATTTTTCAATTAGAGGTCTCTTATGTTATTAAAATAAGATATTTATTAAAAGACATAAAAAGTCAAACTCTAATTTAATGTGTTTGAGCCAGTTTGGTAATATTATAATTATTAAAATAATTATTATTATCTTTGCTATAGAAACAATTAAGAGAGTCAATTAACTATTTGGTAATATTTATTTTTAAAATTGTTATGAATTTTAAAAGTAATTATATGTATTTGATAATTCTTATTGTTAAACTACTGAAAAAATATAAATGATTGAATTAGACATAATAAAACTTATTTAAACATTTATAAACATGTACATAAAATATTTTTTAATGCGTACATTTAATAATTGATAACTAAAAATAAAATATCTCAATATAATTGGTAATAATAATAATCTCTTAAAGTTAATGATTTTATTTCTTCAATAATAAAAATAATTTTGGATTTTTATAATATATATGAAATTTTATTAAGTACAAAAGTAATTTTCAATATCAAACTTTGGATCGATACTCCTTCGCTACTTTTCAAAATTATAGAATGTGGTGATTTTGTTAAAAAGTGATTTAAAAAAAACCAAAAATTAACTTTTAACTTTTTTAAAAATACTTTTAAGCCTCTCGAAATCAATCCAAAACAAGCTCTTATTTATATAGGATAATGAAATTTTTATTTTCTATCTTTTAACTAATTTATTATTTTAAAATGTAATAGATTTTTTGAAAGCAGAGCGTAGATAAAGAGAGATAATATAAGGAGGATTCGATTTTAATATGAATTTTATAAGCCAAAGAAAATCCTAAATCATTTTTATTATGAGTTGAAATTAGTAGGCCGATGGGAGTCTACAAAAACTAGTTTTAATCTGTAAAGATATTAAATAATCAATTTGAATCTAAAGAAAAGTCGTTTTTCAGTCGAATGCTATTAAGTCAAACAAATCCCCGCCGTACTGTTTTTCTACCCCAAAGTTGTATTTTAGAAACAGCAGAAATAAATAAATAAATAAAATAAAAATCTCTCTCCTCTTGAAAAAAAAATACTAACATTATCATCTTTCATCTCTTTCTTTGTTAAATAATCAATTTGAATGTAGAAAAGTCATATTTCAATCATGGATATAATGACTAAAAGTATTAAAAATTAAGAGACGCAGGTTTCTCCAGGTATCATGCATGCTCCTGTGTATATATATACATGACCGAAGTTTTAAGTGAGTGGCCTCAAGTGAAGATCTGCAACATTTAAGTAAACTTATTTGTTATCAACTCGTTACAACAACATGTTGGTGTCTCTTCTTCTCCTTCCCCTTCTTCTTCTTTCTCCATTTCTATTTTTTGCGCCTCAAGCTCAGTAGAAATAAAAGCAAACTCAACTTACCTCCATCCCCACCAGGCTTACCCATAATTGGCAACCTTCACCAGCTAGGCTCTCTCCCCCATCGCTCTCTTAAAGATCTATCCAGCAAGTATGGCCCTTTGATGTTCATGCACTTGGGTCATTCTCCAACTCTTGTTGTCTCATCAGCTGAGATAACTAGAGACATTATCAAAAATCATGATATTGTTTTCTCGAACCGTCCCAAAACCACAGCTGGAGATGTCCTCCTTTATGGAAGCAAAGACATTGGTTTTTCTTCTTATGGCGAATACTGGAGAGAAGCTAGGAAGACTTGTGTTCTTGGGCTTTTGAGTAATAAAAAAGTGCAATCATTGCACTATGTAAAAGAAGAGGAGGTTGCAATCATGATCAATAAAATTCGTTCTTCGTGTTTAAGTCGGGGTTCCGTTAATTTAGCTGAGATGCTTCAAACTGTTACCAACAACATAGTATCCCGTTCCGTTCTTGGTCGGAGGGTAGAAGAAGAAAGTACTGCTGGAGGGAAGAGCAATAAGTTCGGGGAGTTATCAAAAAGGCTGTTGATTCAGTTAGGATCGATTAGTTTCAGAGATTTGTTTCCTTCTTTTGGATGGCTGGACGTTGTTACGGGACACATTGGTCGCTTGAAAGCAACCACTAGAGAATTTGATGCTTTGTTTGATCAGGTGATTGAAGAGCACAGGATGTCAGCAATGAGCCATGAAGATAATGACCAGTCTGATAAAAAAGATTTGGTGTATGCACTCCTCAAACTTCAAAAGGATGGCAAGCTAGGGATCGAGCTGACTCAAGACAATCTTAAAGCACTTCTCTTGGTATCTCTCTCCGCTCGAATTAGAATTTTCTCCATATCTAATTTTAATTAACGTTTTAAGAATGTTATCAGACAAGCGCACGCACACATATGTATATTAGCCATACACAATTTCTAGGTCAAGATGCCTAAATTCGAATTTTGTATGGATTCGCTCCTATGCTATATGGTCTTATAGTATTTTGGTTCAATTATGATGTAATAACAAATCTGCATTTAGACATCCGGACATAAGAATTTCTCATTAGCTCCACACACACATATATATGTATTTATGTGTGTGTGTATATATGTGTGTGTATATATGGAAAATAATTATTTAGTTATTTGTTTACTAATTGATTATCAATTACAATCTCTCTTACACATTCACATACATGCATGATAATATACGATACAGAGGTGGCTAATTGAAGTTTTCTTATTTGATCTTTTAGGACATGTTCACGGGAGGAACTCAGACAACTGCAACAACAGTAGAATGGGTAATGGCTGAACTAGCGAAAAATCCCAAGTTGTTGAAGAAAGCACAAGAAGAGGTAAGGAGGGTGGTGAAAAACAAATCAAGTATAAATATGGATGATGTCGATCAGATGCACTATTTAAAATGTGTTATGAAGGAATCTCTGAGATTACATCCGGCAGGTACCATTTCATTTCCTCGAGAAACTTCAACTAGTGTCAATCTAGGAGGTTATGATATTCCTGCCAAAACAATTGTGTATATGAATGTGTGGGCCATTCAGAGGGACCCGAAGGTGTGGGATAGAGCAGAAGAGTTTCTGCCAGAGAGGTTTATTAACAGCACGATTGATTTTAATGGCCAACACTTTGATTTCATTCCGTTTGGTACTGGAAGAAGATTTTGCCCCGGGATGTTGTTTGGAAAAGTTGCAGCTGAGTATCTGTTGGCCAACCTTTTGTATTGGTTTGACTGGAAGCTTCCTGGTGGTGCGGTTGATGCTAACTTGGATATGACTGAAGAATACGGGTTGGCTGTCACTAAGAAATACCCCCTTATGCTTATGCCAACATTGTACTCGCCTTAATATTGCAGGCATCAGTTTGCTATAAGGTGGTCGCTATCAAGTCGAAGTACCCTCTCAAGATCAATAATTTCCAGTCTTTGTCGTGTATCAAAGCTACTGATGTTCCTATACGTATGTCTTTGTTTGTAGTGTTTGTCTCCTGTTCAGTCAGTTTATGTTCAAGCTTTAGTTTCTCGGAATTCTCTCTCTTTCAATAAAAGTTGTCTACCAGTCTGCATTATGCGCTTTGTCTTGGAGTACGTCCTTATGCTTTCTCTTGTACATGTACGTACTCCATCTACCACTGATGTCAATGTAATAATAGATAGAGTCATCCTACTGTTTTTGTTCTTAAAGCATGTACTCAGAATATGTAACAAGCATGCCTTGTGATATCAATAAAACCGACTTTTAATATATGCGAAAATTTTTAAACAAGGGAATAAGGGATCCCAATTTCCCAAACTATATATGAGTAATTTTACAATAAAGGAATTCTTTACTTTAATCAAGGGACAAGCTATACATATATACATGCCCACTCTCTTTAAAACAGCGTAATTTTATCATTTGCCCACTCCTAACTCCAAGTATTAAAAAAATGACAAGATGAACCCGTTTTCATTGGAATTTTTTTACTTCACAACTAAGTCAACCAACCATATTTTGGGAAGTTTAATCTTTCTTACAATATACAAAAACTTTCTATTTACGCTATAGAGCTAATTTACAGTTTAAGGCAGCTAAAAGTAATGAGTCTTTTCCTAATTAGGCATATGTTAGATTTTAGGGATAAAACTATAGTCACATTTATTGCAAAATCCAAAAATTATGCAAGTAATTATTAGTATTATTTTGATTGTATGCAGTATGGTTGTGATTATTGATTTTATCAATTTTTTTATAATGTGATTACTATTGTTGTTGTTTTTTGTTATTACTATCAATGTTAGTACTAGTATTAACATTATGGTGGTACTTTGACTTATTTGTTATTGGACCTAGTTTTAGTCAAGGCCATTTTAGTCATTTTGATCCAAGCCCATTAGCTAAAAAAAGGCCTAGGTATGGATAGATCAATTGAACCGAGAAAATGAGAGCTAGCTCCTTCGTCTCCCTTATGGTCGGCAATTTGAGATTGAAGAGAGAGTCGCCAAAGCTTTTTAGTGTTTTTTTTTTAATCATTATAGTGACAAAAGTGTGGGATAATTATAGAGATGCTTAAGGTATGAATATCTATGACATTAAAGCACTATTTTTCTTGTATATACTTAGAATTTTTGCATTTGATCTCTATGATTAAGATTTGGAGATTTTAATTCTTGAGGATATTGCATGATTTCCATGGGGAATCATTGATTAAATGAAAACCATGAGGATTAAGGACGTGTAAAGGGGGACTGCTGGCATGTAATTTATGGGCTATAAATACAAGGTAAACTAAGGAATAGCTAGTGCCAAGCTCGAAAGAGACAAGGGTAGACTTTTGGCCAAGAAGTCTTTGTATGGGCTAAAGAGTTCTCCATAGCTGATGTAGATGAAGTTTGAGGATTAGGTGCTCAGGTAGTGCCGTAGCGGTTCATCTAATGAACCACACTTCATCCTAAGGAGAATATTTTGATGGTGGAGATTGTTTAGGGAATGCTGAGCAAGGTGGAGCTTTCTATCTGCGGTTGTATACATATGAGATGAGAGGCTGAATTCTAAGGATCTAGATGGAAAAATAAGCTGAGGGTGCTGCTAAATAGTGTAGTGGTCAGCTTAGGTTACTATGATGTGTCCTGGTGTGGAGAGCTGGTTCGTAGCTAATCTAAAAGAGCATTGAGAATCTGTCAAAGGATTAAGGGAATACCTTACTAGGACAGAAAGCAAAGTTAGTGTGTTTTAGGAATTGAGTGTAACTCAGGTACACCAGGCAAAACACATATATGCTAGCAAAAGGACAATGCACTTGGAGAGGATTCTGCATTACACACGTTAATTATATTGCAACTTGCACAGCATTGAAATCAGGCAGCCATGAGTGGTAGTATTGTTGTTTATGTTGTTCCGTTTCTTGAATTACTTGCCGGAAGTTCGTGTGTTGTCCATGGTGGTCACAGCCACCTAACAAATTAAATACATGCATCTGCTACTGGATCTGAAGCTTCTGATGGGTCAAAGTTGTTAGGTAAGATAGCTTATTGTTTCCTTTGTTCTTTTCATATTTTGAAGGGATCATTCAGCTTCCTAGTTAGTTGATCATTTGGGATTTGATTTATTTCCTGTTAAATTAACTTGGATATTGTTGAGTATGAGCACAAACTCAGAGATAAGACAAGTCGTCCTGAGTAATCGAGATCTGATTATAACTGTCATCTGCAGCATGTATGAAGATTGCGTAAAGCTCAAACGCCTGAGAAACGACAGACTCAAAGTTGTTTTGGCCAATTCACTCAAGAGGCTCGTCAGCAGCACGTGAGAAGTGAAAGCTGTTAAAACCGTTACGCTACGTGGCTCAATACTGTGCAATCTGGGTTTACAAGTTGCAGCTGTTTCTGTTATATAAGCTGGTTTATGTAACAATCGAGGGGGGAGAGAGAAAGTTCCATTCTTGTAATCTTGTAATCTTGTAATAATCTCTATAGCCTTGTAACTTCAATTCTTGATATAGTGAAAGCACTAAGCAATGTTTCTCAGTGCACGTAGGCACCAGTACGTATCAGGTGCTGAACTGCTTAAATCTCTGTGTTTTTTTATCTGTTTTCATTTATTTCTTGATTCAATTCGCGTTTGATTCTTTGTTTGTTAATCTTGCTCAAGACTTGAGATATTACTAGGGTCTTGGGGGTAATTGAATCCAGTCTTATAAAGGGAGTGAAGATAGCTCACCTTGTTGAAGTAAAGAAGAAAAGCAACAGTCAAGTATGAAGAAATGTAGCAGCATTGCCGAGATAAACAAGTCAAATGCCAATATTGCTGAGTCAGCTACTGCAGCTCAACAGCAGTGAAGCTCAGCAAATTCTGTTATGCACGCTCTCCTGCATGTGCTTAAATTTAGCTGATTTAGATTAGCTTAATACAGTTAGTAAAGCATTAATTTCTTGTAAGAAGTATAAATATCTAAGATCTGGACACATTCATTAATTAGAAATAAAAGATTCATTGCAAAGAATATTCTCTCAAATTTTCTCAGTTGCCAAACAACAGCTTTCAATCAATTTTTCATATTTGTTTCATGGTATCAGAGCCAGAATGGCTAGCACAAGCAATTTTAATACAAATTCTAGTACAGTTACTACAAATCCAGCACCACGAACAACATTTTATTTCATCACTTTGATCAAATTAGATCGATCTAATTACATGATTTGGCGTAATCTTGTTCTATGCCTCTATAAGAGAAAATCGTCTTGAAGGCTATATCACTGAAGAGAAAACAGCTCCAAATCGATTCATCACTTCATCAAATTATGTTGGAGCAGCTTCTGGATCTATGCAACAAATTAAGAATCCTAATTATGTTACTTGGAGATCTCAAGATCAAATGCTTCTGAGAAGGTTACTCAGTTCCGTCAGTGAAGGTGTACTAAGTCTTCTACTTCCTTGTAATACTTTTTTTGATGTTTGGAGAAATTTGGAGAAAAAGTTTGGTGTGCAGTCTGAAGCTGGGTTCTTCAACTTAGATATGAGATGTATGTTTGAGAAAAGAGTATTGTTTAAAAATGAAAATGATAGCAGATAAATTGGCTTGTGCTGGTAGTCGAACATCTGAGAAGGATTTGTTGCAGCAGATTCTAAATGGTTGGAGCTGGTTATCTAGACATTGCTACTTTCATTACTGGAAGTAAACTGGATTATGATGATGCTTATGCTTTACTTCCTACTCATGAGACTAGACTTGAGTAAAGTCGGAGTGAAAAGCAAATGTTCAATGTTAATATTGCAAACTTTCCGACTATAGCAATTCTGGCATGATGAATGCTTATTATGCACAAATAAAAGGCAATGCTGGAATAGGAAGTTACACAGGAGGTTTGCAGGGACATTAAAATTCAGGTTGCAGAAATGGCTCATTAATGGGAAGTAATAATTTTGCTCAGTTTGGAAAGAATTCATTTGACGGTAATCTTATTAGCAGTGGCAATATGTCTGCTATTGAACCACAAACTTCAAATGGTGATAAATCAGTGCCTATCTGCCAAATTTGCTTCAAATCAGGGCATACAGCTGCTGAATGCTGGCACAAATATATTGAAATTACATACCTCAATCCCCAAGGCACTTTAATAAAGAAAGCCTCTTGGATATTTGATGAATCAGAACATTTTTTTACAGGCATTAAGAAACTTCCGTGGAAGAATCTTGAATATCTTGACTTTCGTTCCAACTTGCTTCAAGGATTGTTTCTAGATCCATCATCTAATATGAAAGTCTTTTTGATATCAAACAATAGGTTCACCAGAGAGATACCTTGTTTGATCTGCAACTTAAGCACCATTGAAGTTCTTGATCTGCCCAGCAACAGCTTGAGTGGCACCATTCCAGAATGCATTAATTGGAAACTTTAGCAATACTCTGCGTGTGTTGGATTTGAGGAAGAATAGATTCCATGGCCAATTCCTGAAACATTGTCAAAGGGCAGTAATTTGAGAACCCTTAACTTCAATGGCAATGAACTTGTAGGGTCAGTCCCAAGATCTTTGCTCAATTGTGCAAATCTTCAAGTTGTTGATCTCGGCAACAACAAGATAGAGGATATATTACACGTTGGCTACAGCTTCAGTTTCTTGTTCTACATTCGAATAAATTACGGTCCTTTAAGGCTGATTATTTTTTCTTTAAGTTGCAAATCTTTGATGTCTCGAACAACAATTTTCAGCAATGTACTTTGCAAATACGACAGCATGGATATTGGTGACGCAACAGATGAAAAGAAGTCGAAGTATATGGGGAAACTTATTATGAAGGTTCTGTCAGTTATATATAATTTTAAAGAACTAATATAAATTAAAACTAAATATGCACTCAAATATGAGAAAGAATGTTTACAAATCATTCACGAAAGTTGGTATACAGGAAGGCCCCATGAATTTTCATGCAAATTTTTGTAAACAGGTGTATGGTAGAGTATCCCACACCAAACATACTATGAGCAGGCAGTACTTGTGTTAACTAAGCAACAGTGGCGGCTTTACCACTGGGCTAACCCAATATTTATGAAAGGCCAAATTTTATATATCTATTTATTAGTTAGTATAATTAATTTTTTTAATTCAAAATTATTTTAAGTTAAGTATATATTGTAGGAAAGCCTAATTTCTAGGCATCTCCCTATTATTAAAAATGAGAAATATTTTTACAGTTGAATAATGACTTTAAATGTTACTTCTTTATTTCAAAAAAAATTCAATGCCTTCTTTCCAAAATTACTCTATTAAAATTATTAACCTTATATTTTAGAATTAACTCTTAGTATTCTATCAAAATCTATTTAAAATTCAAAACAAATAGACAAGGAATCAATGATATTCTCAACTAAACACTTTGTTACTCTCCTCTATAAAGAAAAATTTTTATATGAAATTTATTATCATCATCTGATCATTATATTTTCTCAATTAGTCAACTTGCCAGGTGGTATCAATTATTCTATTTTAATTGATATTATTCTTATATTTTTAAATTTAATTTATTTTATTTTTGTATTGATATATGGAATAATCTAGAAAAGAAAAATTGTGTTTGTTTATTTATTTGTTATTTAAATTTGAAAAGCATATCAACTAGAAAATAAGCATTAGAATATGAAAAGCTACAAAAATTTAAAAAAAAAAAAGAACAGAAAAAGTAGTCAAATCTAAAAAACGAGCTCTTGATAAAATTTTCACAACTAGTAGAAAAAGATATGTATTTAAGTGAAGAATTAGTTATTGAACAATTAACTTCGAAAGAATTAAACAATAATGAAATAGTGAATGAAATAATCAACTTTGAAGATGATCAATATATATATATCTTTTTTATTATTTTTCTGGATCAAGTTTATAATTGTTGAAATTCAAGATATTATTAAAGATAGTTGAATTTTAAGCTATTTATTATTCCTTTGGGAATTGATGTTGTTTAACGTAAGAATGTCTTTAAACAAAAAAAAAAAAGTTCACCAAAGGCCTCGAATCAGTTAGACTCGGCCTTTCCTAAGCAATCAGCAACCGAATTATCCTTCAAAATATGACTACGAAACTACATATGACTGATCTGTTATAGACAGTTCAACCGCTAAGTACGAGTTGCCACGGCGGATGAAAAAGCGTGTTCCACAAATAAGCAAGAGTTAGCAGATTTGAATCCCTCTTCAGCTAAACAAATTGCCGTCCCATGGAAAAAGCAATATCAACAGCTTGAATGGCATACATCTTAGCATAACAAGGCCCAGAGCCACAGTAAAGCAGCTTCGTAAAAACCCACAAACCGAGATTCTGGGATTACCCGTAGCCAAACCATCCGTATTTATCTCAAGCCAAGGTGCCCCTGGAGAACGCCAAAACACAGTCTTGATAGAAGAAGAGTTGCGACTAGTATTTTGATTAAGAAGAGGGCTAATAGGCATGAATATGATAGAACGCCTGGACAACGAGTTAATCCTTAATAATATATTGTAAATCAATCAAATAAATTAAACATCAAGGATTAACTTGTTAAACAATCATAATCATTATAATTGTAACATTTTTTTTCCTGGTAATTATAACATTTCCGTTTTAATATTTTCGTTCATGCTTGATGCTTACAAAAATCTATACTATTTATTTTCAACAATTAGTAAAAGAAAAAAAATTGAAACATATTAAAATCTTTTTAATGTAGGGGGTTATGATGTGATCATATTGAATCTTATGGGCCTAACTCATATTAAAAAGTTAGAACAAGAGTTAAGAGTTGCCTGAAGCTCATATCATCATACCAGAAACTATTTTCTAAGTGAAGCTATTGGTACCCTTTTACTATCCTTATAAAACCCCACTTTAAATAAAATTACAGTTAAGACAAATAAGAATCAAACACACAATGTTTTTTTTTTTTTTTTCCAACAAATTCTTGAATTCATAATCAATCCTTCTTTTTTATTTTCTATCTGTCATTTCCTATCTAATTAAAATAGGCTTAAAATAATTTTTTTTCCTATTTCTTAGTGGTTATATATTTTTGTGTTTAAGTTCCTTCCAAGTTATAATTTAAAATAGTTTAATTTAACCCAATGATTGACATCCAAAAATTCATTACCTAGAAAAATTTTTAATTTGTGTGTAGACAAACAACAAGATTGCCCCCAAACATAAAAAAGACAAAATACTACTTTGAGTTTTAACAATAAAAATAAATAAATTAAAAACTAAAAGAATGTATTAAAAAAAGACATTTTCAAGCATGTTATAATGATAGTAATTCCCCCCAAAATGAGGTATAAAATTGTAAACTATTGACTTTGATATTACTTATATATGATTTGCTGTTATTGCTATTATTGTAATCATTATCTGATGTCATAACCTTTTTGTAACCTAAACTAATTTTTTTATTCATTTTTTTGTTATTTCCTTGATCACCTTTTGTCAATCATAACCCGTTATTATTAATAATCACATTACACTCCAATTTTCGGTCAATATCTTAATTTCCTTATTTAGCGTATCTGTCCCATTCTGCTTGGAAATTTCATTTGTTTTTCAACTAAAAATTCTTAGTGGTTGTCTCATTCATAAATAGAGCAGTCAATTTTAACTTTTTGGCATTTTATATGAATAACAAAGTTTTAACATATTTTGTTACTATATTGTAAAAAAGTTTTAACATATTTTGTTACTATACTGTAGACACAAAGTACTTTATAAATTTAATAGCTTGTGGTGCTAATTTCAAATTTTCAATTTATCATCTAATAATTTTTTTTAACTTAAATGGACGAATCGCTATCATCTTTGAGACTCTGACCTCTTTTTATGTAAAGATATGTATTGCTTTTTAGCTATTTTATTTTGGGTAAAACTATGGATCAAATAATTTGGATCCATTAGTACCATGGATCCAATGACCTGATCAGTAGAGACAACCATATACCAGACCTTTTATTTTACGTGTTTTACTTTTGTTACACTATTGAAAAGAAAATCTTACCCTATTGGGCTCTCCTTAAAAAAAAAAAACACTATTGGGCTTACATTCTAAAGTTTACTTTTTTTCTAAGACCACCAAAATGCCCTTATAGGTGAAAAAATAAAATAAAATGGCAAATCAGAAACTTAAAATCTTATCATAATTTAAATCCATTATTGGTTTTGGCTAAGTATCTTGTGTTAGAAGCTTAATCAAACTTGATTTATATTATTTCCTTTACATTTTTTCCTTTATAGACTAGTACAATTTCGATCATACTTACTATTCATGAATGAGTCCTATAGGAAATTGATGTGGTTCAACGTTATTGAAAGCGTTAGTCCATCTTTGATTAGTAATAATATTTTAAAGATTGAAAGCGTTAGTCCATCTTCGAGTAGTAATAATATTTTAAAGAGATTTTGATATTCTTAGTTAGTTAGGTTGGTCATGTGGAATTAGATTTATTTCTTGTTAATTTCATTAAATTGGATATCTCTCTAGCCAACTAACATTGGATTTATAAATTTGTGTGTCTTGATTGCTTGGCTTTTGCTCTTTTCTTGCTATGATAGAGTGGATTTGGGTTTCAACCGTTAGCTAAAGGATTATTCTAGTTGATTACATGGTCATATTGATGAATTTCCGAACATTTGATAAATCTAACAAGTCCAGAGCAACTTTTCACAACGAAAACTGATTCAAATATTAAAATTTTTCTCATTACCAAGTACAAGGATAATTCCAAATCAAGGCTCAAATTATCCTCTATAATTGAGTTTCATGTTGTCAATTACTATCAATTAAATCTCTTTGAAATCATGAGAATAAGTAATTATCAATCATTGCACAATGTAGATGTTGAAAACTGAGTTACTCAATACTTGTTCATACACTTTAGTTGTTCAGTAGAGTAAATGTTAGTTTACTTCTAATATTTTAGATTAAACATCTTCTTAGTCTATATATTGTAAAAAGTATCTCAAGATACCACTAATATTAGTATGTTATACCTTTACTTTTTCTTAAATTTTACAACAATACTCTTACAACAATATTTTTAGGGATATTAATTAATTTATCTATAAAAAATTAATTAATTAATTAACTAATACTTATTTATGAACAAATTAATCAATAATTATTTATTAGTAAATCAACCAATAATTATTTATTAACAACCAATAATTATCTGTATAAAAGAATCGGTATTTTTCATACGCTCTAAGTAATCTTGTTAATAATTAATTATAAATAAATTAAAACTAGCCAACGGCAATGTTAATTAACTGTTTTTCAGAGGTGTACTCGCCATCCATTTTTGAACACAAGTTTATTTTCTTGCTCTGCTAATCAGCTAGTATGAGGTGACACCAATCATATAACAAATAGGTCTCTTATAAATCTCAGAAGTGTTATAAATTATTCGGTGCGGTGGATCTTCACCTACTGCCACATGAATTTATTACATGACCTCACTATTATTTCATAAATGAAATATCATTTGTAATGAAAATTTACGATACATTTTGAAATTTCTGGCATTATTTAAAATATATATATAGATATTTATTATACTTACACTAAACCTAGAGTGTATGTGCTAGCCAGCTGGCAATGAAATCTCCTTCAATCCTTTCCTTTTGAATCAAATACCACCCGGATTTGCAAAAAATCAAAGATTTAAAAAAAAAAAGGAAAAGTCCTCTGAATTATATGAAGAATCGACTACAGTTTCAAAATTGGATTTCTATCTCATTAATTACGCAAGTAAGGATTTTGAGTTATGTACGGCTACGCAAGCACGCATTCTGAAAACAGTTCCAAAAATTTAATGCCCTTCATACTTTTATTAGCGTAAATATTTGCTGCTTGATTATGTTAGTAGTATATGCTGAAATTATGTTTGGATTTTGATAAGTTTAGGTGAATAATTAATCAAAGTCAATTGAATCAGATTGCAAATAATATTTTAAAATATTCTTTCATTCTCTTCCGCTTTTACTTGAATGATGCAGTTTTCAGGTTCCGGGGGTCAGTGAAATGATGTTGCGCCATTTTTCAAAGTAAACAAGAACGATAGACACGTAATTAAAAAAGAAGATGACTTCGTGCAACGTGTCATATAAGCAGCAAGTCATTTATTCTTGGTCAAATAAAGTCTGTTCCAATGAATTTTAGTTGTTGCGATTTCTAAATGATAACTCAGTTTTTCTTCTCTTTTTTAAAAGTCTGCTTAAATATGCACGCAGTTCTTTTTTTCTTTTTCTTTTTTTTTTTGGAGTATTGTATGTAATACAATCAATTTCAACATAGATACGTAATCAAAGCCCAAGTCATTATCGGTAACATCCTTTTCATTGTATATACGATGCATGTTTTGTGTTATATATTTTTTAGTCTTTTAACTTATATTTTTATTTTTTTTAAAGTAAGAGACTTGCATTTTTTTTTTTTTTAGTCCAGAGGTCCGTATTTTATAAAATGTATATTCGCGTTTTACAAAATTGTCAATGACTTTTTTCAAGTGTTTGTGATGTTGGGAAATATTTTACAATGTTGTAAAAGAGTATGTCCGTACAAAATTTATAAGAATTTTTCTATAATAAAACATAGCACAACTAAATCTTGTCCACCCATGTTAGCCGGCCAGAATTAATTCAAATCCGGACTTTTTGATCGATCCAAAAAGTTTTATTACTAATAACAACTACGTTCCCTCACCCCAATTGTAGAAAACTAAAATCTAAAGTTATTAAGGAACCCTCCAGTTACTTATCTTTTTTTTTTTTTCCTATAAAGTAATAGAGTGAATTTGAAAGGTAATTATTGAGCATGTATCAATTAAATTAAAATACTTTGGGTGTTAATTGGTTTAATTATTAAAATCTTATGGAGCGTTCGAAAAATTCTTAGTTTGAACATTGTTCATATGTGTAAGGAAGTTTTTTATTTTCTGGGGAAGATTTTCATTTCCATTTACTTCAATGGAGATAATTGAAAAAAATTCAAACCCTAATACAGTAAAAATATAAAACTTGTATAAGTTAATTTCTTTGAGTCCAAGAAAAATTTAATAATTAAGTAAATATACCCCAAATTAATATATTATTTAAAGGTACAAATTTATCAAGATTCTAGTATAATTTTCTCCTTACCATGATTATACTCTGATATCTTGCCAGTAGAAGGCAATAACGGGACCAATAAAATCTCAATCTGTTACAAAATTTGAAGCAAAGTGAGATCCAATGAAATTTCATGAAGCGTTTATACGTCATAAAGTCAGAATTTCTAGCTAGGATGCGGCGACAATTAATTAATTGGACCGACATTTATTACTGTCTTGGAAATTTCGAAGCACTTACCAAAGTAGTTATCGAGAAAATTTATTATTTCCCGAAACGTTGTCTTAAAATGGAAATTTTTATTTGAGGTTGCCTTGCTACATTTCAGATCAGGATCCAATCAAACCAGTTCAAACAATAAATTAATTGTATGGTTAACGTTGTCTTAAAGTACCGTTAATTCATTTTTTTGTGGCCAAAATTTTCAACACTCTTATACAGCTCCATGCCATCGTCAACCGCCCCTCCAGTCTCTATGTCCATTGCGTCTATGCATGTTCATTCAATTACTTTCATAATCTTTTTAAATAAATATTTTTTTTTCTGCGCGCGTGTGCACATATGTAAATTTTCAATTAGAGATCTTTTATGTTATTAAAATAAGATATTTATTAAAAGACATAAAAAGTCATACTCTAATTTAATGTGTTTGAGCCAGTTTGGTAATGTTGTAATTATTAAAATAATTATTATTAGCTTTGCTATAAAAATTAAGAGAGTCAATTAAATATTTGATAATATTTATTTTTAAAATTGTTATGAATTTTAAAAGCAATTATATGTATTTGATAATTCTTATTGTTAAACTACAGAAAAAATATAAATGATTGAATTAGACATAATAAAACTTATTTAAATATTTATAAATATGTATATAAAATATTTTTTAATGCATACATTTAATAATTGATAACTAAAAATAAAATATCTCAATATAATTAGTAATACTAATAATCTCTTAAAATTAATGATTTTATTTCTTAAATAATAAAAATAATTTTAAATTTTTATAAAATATATGAGAATATATATGAAATTTTATTAAGTACAAAAATGATTTTCAAAATCAAACTTTGGAATGATACTCCTTTACTACTTTTCAAAATTGTAGAACGTGGTAATTTTGCTAAAAGTGATTAAAAAAACACCAAAAATTACCTTTTAACTTTTTAAAAGTACTTTTAAACCTCTCGAAATCAATCCAAAATGAGCCCTCATTTATATAGGATAATAAAATTTTTATTTTCCTATCTTTTAACTAATTTGTTATTTTAAAAATGTAATAGATTTTTGAAAGCAGAGGGTAGATAAAAAGGATTAATATAAGGAGGGGATCCGAATTTAATATGAATTTTATAAGCTAAAGAAAATCCTATATCATTTTTATTATGAGTTGAAGTTAGTAGGCCGATGGGAGTCTACAAAAGCTAGTTTTAATCTGTAAAGATATTAAATAATCAATTTGAATCTAAAAAAAGTCGTTTTTCAGTCGAATGCTATTCAGTCAAACAAATCCCCCGCCGTACTGTTTTTTCTACCCCAAAGTTGTATTTTAGAAACAGCAGAAATAAATAAATAAAATAAAAAATCTCTCTCCTCTTAAAAAAAAATGCTAACATTATCATCTTTTATCTCTTTCTTTGTTAAATAATCAATTTGAATATAGAAAAGTCATATTTCAATCATGGACATAATGACTAAAAGTATTAAAAATTAAAGAGACGCAGGTTTCTCCAGGTATCATGCATGCTCCTGTGTGTATACATATATGACCGAAGTTTTAAGTGAGTGGCCTCAAGTGAAGATCTGCAACATTTAAGTAAACTTATTTGTTATCAACTCGTTACAACAATATGTTGGTGTCTCTTCTTCTCCTCTCCTTCTTCTTCTTTCTCCATTTCTATTTTTGCGCCTCAAGCTCAGTAGAAATAAAAGCAAACTCAACTTACCTCCATCCCCACCAGGCTTACCCATAATTGGCAACCTTCACCAGCTAGGCTCTCTCCCCCATCGCTCTCTTAAAGATCTATCCAGCAAGTATGGCCCTTTGATGTTCATGCACTTGGGTCATTCTCCAACTCTTGTTGTCTCATTAGCTGAGATAACTAGAGACATTATCAAAAATCATGATATTGTTTTCTCGAACCGTCCCAAAACCACAGCTGGAGATGTTCTCCTTTATGGAAGCAAAGACATTGGTTTTACTTCTTATGGCGAATACTGGAGAGAAGCTAGGAAGACTTGTGTTCTTGGGCTTTTGAGTAATAAAAAAGTGCAGCCATTGCACTATGTAAAAGAAGAGGAGGTTGCAATCATGATCAATAAAATTCGTTCTTCGTGTTTAAGTGGGGATTCCGTTAATTTAGCTGAGATGCTTCAAACTGTTACCAACAACATAGTATCCCGTTCCGTTCTTGGTCGGAGGGTAGAAGAAGAAAGTACTGCTGGAGGGAAGAGCAATAAGTTCGGGGAGTTATCAAAAAGGCTGTTGATTCAGTTAGGATCGATTAGTTTCAGAGATTTGTTTCCTTCTTTTGGATGGCTGGACGTTGTTACGGGACACATTGGTCGCTTGAAAGCAACCACTAGAGAATTTGATGCTTTGTTTGATCAGGTGATTGAAGAGCACAGGATGTCAGCAATGAGCCATGAAGATAATGACCAGTCTGATAAAAAAGATTTGGTGTATGCACTCCTCAAACTTCAAAAGGATGGCAAGCTAGGGATCGAGCTGACTCAAGACAATCTTAAAGCACTTCTCTTGGTATCACTCTCCTCTCGAATTAGAATTTTCTCCATATCTAATTTTAATTAACGTTTTAAGAATGTTATCAGACAAGCACACGCACACATATGTGTATTAGTCATACACAATTTCTAGGTCAAGATGCCTAAATTCGAATTTTGTATGGATTCGCTCTTATGCTATATGGTCTTATAGTATTTTGGTTCAATTATGATGTAATAACAAATGTGCATTTAGACATCCGGACATAAGAATTTCTCATTAGCTCCGCACACACACATATATATGTATTTATGTGTGTGTGTACATATGGAAAATAATTATTTAGTTATTTTTTTACTAATTATCAATTACAATCTCTCTTACACATACAGATGCATGCATGCATGATAATATACGATACATAGGTGGCTAATTGAAGTTTTCTTATTTGATCTTTTAGGACATGTTCACGGGAGGAACTCAGACAACTGCAACAACAGTAGAATGGGCAATGGCTGAACTAGCGAAAAATCCCAAGTTGTTGAAGAAAGCACAAGAAGAGGTAAGGAGGGTGGTGAAAAACAAATCAAGTATAAATATGGATGATGTCGATCAGATGCACTATTTAAAATGTGTTATGAAGGAATCTCTGAGATTACATCCGGCAGGTACCATTTCATTTCCTCGAGAAACTTCAACTAGTGTCAATCTAGGAGGTTATGATATTCCTGCCAAAACAATTGTGTATATGAATGTGTGGGCCATTCAGAGGGACCCGAAGGTGTGGGATAGAGCAGAAGAGTTTCTGCCAGAGAGGTTTATTAACAGCACGATTGATTTTAATGGCCAATACTTTGATTTCATTCCGTTTGGTACTGGAAGAAGATTTTGCCCGGGGATGTTGTTTGGAAAAGTTGCAGCTGAGTATCTGTTGGCCAACCTTTTGTATTGGTTTGACTGGAAGCTTCCTGGTGGTGCGGTTGATGCGAACTTGGATATGACTGAAGAATACGGGTTGGCTGTCACTAAGAAATACCCCCTTATCCTTATGCCAACTGTTAAATAAATAAAAGCACCAGCTCGGCCATGCTATCATTTCTACCCCGGCGTGGATCACCTCAGCCAAATGGTACGAGCAGAACACGGGGGCGAACAAGGGCCAACATGGGATGAATATCAACCAGAAGAATATATCGACCAGAGGCAAATATAGAGCAAGTACCCATTCCCCAAAAAGCGGGGACACGATCTCACGAAATCACGACGGTTGCACTATGCCCAGAACCATCAAAGGAAACACAATGTCCCACGTTTGCCCACAATATAGCAGTTGGAGCCCCATGAGAAGCTCCCACTACCCGAGATAAAGGGGGGATGAAGGGTAAACGGAAAGGGTGGACAGTGGCTATAAAAGGGAAAGAAACCCACGACGGAAGGGCATAGAAAAATTGAGAGAAGGGAAAACTCTGCCCAATTGAAACCAGACCATTTTCAATACAAATTGCGAGCCTATTATAAGCAATTTATCGAATCTTAATTGCACCGTTTTCCTGTAAACACCTTGTGCTAACTTAGGCATCGGAGGATTTACGCCGGTAAAACCACCGGCGTCTCTGATCCACTTTTGTGAACGCAGGCTTAGTGTGAGAAGGAAGGATAATTCTAGCTTCAGTGACTAGAGCGATCGTTGAAGCAAGAAGAAATCGACATCTTCATTATTGATAACACAAACGTTGGTGTAAAGATCTGGTCGGGCAAAGGACGAACAGATTTCAGCATCAACATTTTGGTGCCGTCTGTGGGGAGCTGAATAAAAAGTTACCACCAAATTAGTAGTTACCGGAGAAGCAGCGAACGGTTAGATATGGATGTGTCAAGGAATGATGCTTTGAGGGAGGACAATGAAACTGTGGAGACAATCATTCTCCGGGAAATTGCAAATGAAGCCCGGGAGAGGATGATGCAAGATCGACTGGAGCGGATGGAGAAACAAATGGAGACTCATGCCCTCGTATTTGAGGATGGCGGAGAAGGGATGAAACCCGTGGGAAGAGATGAAGTTGGAGCAGAACCCAGCCTCCGGAGGCGTAGAGTCGAGGAAACCCCTCTGCCGGCAGACCAACCTAATAGGTGCACCCAAATCTTGGTCGGGTTCGGAGAAGCAGCGTGGATGAAGGAGAGACCTCGCCGGACAATCGGAAATTAATGGCCGAGGGGCCAGTGTTGATGAAGGAGAGCTGGTTGCGAATGCGGGAGCGAGATCGATAACGCATGATCCTACCGTGTAGAATTGGAGGGAGAAGTGCGCAAATTGGCGCAAGTGATGGAGGAGATACAGGGCAAGAGAAAGCCCCCGAGCTGGAGGATAATGCTGGATGAAGAATCTCCGTTATCAACCGAGATCATGGATCTGATAATCAAGAGATTTCCGCTTCCCGAGCCTCAAATATTTGAAGTGCATATTGAAGCGTTTCAACAACATGGCCGGGTGTCGGTGACACTTCAGGTGCAGGGTGTTCCCATTGACACTCGAGGGGCGAGCCCGAGAATGGTACCGCAAGCTGCCCCGAGGAGGTATAAAAGGGTACGAGCAGATGTGCCAAGAGTTGGCCGAACAGTTCCGAGGAGCAGTAGCCCTAGAGGACGACATGATGGAACTGATGGGGATGAAACAAGAGGAGCATGAATCCCTTCGAAATTTTGTAAAACAATATCACCGGGCCGTGCTGGATCTGGGAGCTTTTAATCACCCGCAGGCATTAAGGGGATTAAAAGAAGGTGTAAGAATCGGGCGATTGTGGTATAATTTAAGAAGCCCCTTAGCGCAGAATTACTCGGCGGGGTATGAACAGGCGAGGCGAGATATAGAAATTGAGGAGGAGAAATCGGCAAGGATAAAAAGTGAACAACTGGAAGAGCTGAGACGAAAGGAATGGAGAACCCCAAAGCGGAGGCGGGAAAGGAATCCAATAATGGCGGGATATCTCGGCCGCCTTACCCCATAGCTCGAGACACACAATAGCTCAACCTCAACGCCCCATTCCGGCAAGCGAAATTGCGGATGGCTTCCCGCCTTATCACAACAATCCCAGAGCGTTACGATGCTAATTCGAGTGGGCGACGGATCGACGATACCGAGGTGATATCCATGATAGCCAAGTTGACGAGCAGCGTATGACCAACGAAAATCTCCATGGAGGAATTGTATGAGAGGATCGAAGAACGAGGTCTGCTATACCCTCCGGCCCCTATAACAAATTCTGCTCACCGACGTGATAAGAGTAGGTTCTGCAAATTCCACAACATTCACGGTCACGCTATCAGCCAATGTCGTGACCTAAAGATTCAGGTGGAGGATTTGGTGAGGAACCGGTACTTGGATGAGTATGTAGATGGAGTGTCCCCCGTCATTGAACCACAGTACACGCGGGATGAAGGAGTTGAGAGGGGTCTGGAATGGGAACAGCCGACCATCCGTGTGATAGCAGGAGGGCCAACATTGGCTGAGGATTCGAACAGGGCACGGAAGAACTATGGGAGATACGCCATGACTGGCAAAGAGGTGCTCCTCAATTTGCCAGCAGCCAAGAGGGCAAAAGTGCGACAAGTTCCCATTATGTGGACGGAGGACGACGAAGAGGGTATTTTATATCCCCATGAGGATGCACTAGTGATATGACATTTGTAGCTAAAATGCGGCGAATCGGTTGACATTCTGTTTAAGTCGGCCCTAGATGATATGGGGATTTCAGACTTGAAGCTGGAGCGGACGAATACATCCTTGAAGGGATTCGGAGGGGGACGGTTAACTCCCATGGGGATCATCGAACTCCCGATTACTGTGGGGTCAAAGCCGTTTAAAAGAACGATGATGCTGGACTTTGTCGTGGTAGAAGAAAGAAGCCCTTACCAGATGATACTGGGGAGACCGTTCATGAGGATAAGCCAATGTGTAATGTCCACGCATTATACGAATAAATGGAGTTGTTGGCGTAGTAAAAAGGAAGAATGTGCCAAGGAAAGCAGGTTACCTCTGAATAACCGAGAGGATTTAAAAAAAGGTGTTGAAGAAGAGTAAAGCAGTGGTTAAGGTCGAAGCAATAAAAAGCGGTGAAATGCCTGAAATATATATTTACCTGGTCTCATGAGGACATGCCAGGTATTGATCGAGAAATAGCTTGCCACAAGCTGGCAATCAAAAAAGGGGCAAGGCCGGTGAGGCAAAAAAGGAGGTGCTTTAACCAAGAAAGGTATGAGGCCATAAATGCCGAGGTAGAGAAGTTGTTGAAAGCGGGCTTTATAAGGGAGGCTAAATACCCAGAGTGGATTTCCAACGTAGTATTGGTGAAGAAGGCCAACGGGAAGTGGCGAATGTGTGTGGATTTCACAGACCTTAATAAGGCATGCCCGAATGACAGTTTTCTCTTACCAAAAATAGACCAATTGATGGATTCAACGGCGGGGCATACCGTGGATGCCTTCGGATACAATAAATACCCGTGACAAGGAGAGTACCACCTTTATAACTAACATGGGTTTGTTTTGTTACAGGGTGATGCTTTTTGGCCTGAAAAATACAGGAGCTACCTATCAAAGGTTAATGAACAAGGTCTTTAAACCATTAATCGGTCACACTATGGAGGTATATGTGGACGATATGATCACAAAGTCAAGAGAACCGAAGGATCATGTGAAGCACTTGGAAGAGACCTTCGAATTGCTGAGGAGGTATGAAATGAAGCTGAACACGGAGAAATGTGCATTCGGGCAAAGGATACAGTGAGCCGAAGGATCGAGGCCAACCGGGAAAAATCGGGTGATAAAATGGGTCCGAGCAGTTAAAGAGCCTCATAGGAAAATTGACAGCACTGAACCGATTCATTTCGCGAGCCACTGATAAGTGCCACCCTTTCTTCCAAACCATAAAGAAGGGGAGGAAGATGGAATGGACATCAGAATGCGAGGAGGCATTTGGGATTGAAGGAATACCGCCGCACATTATCAATTCCGAGATATGGTGACCAAATTGTAATCTCTAAACGGGCTACCCTTAGTCGGGGAAGAAGGAAGCAGATACTACACAAGTGGTAGACGCAGAAACCAGATATCCACTGATGGAGAAGTGGGCGCTGACTCTAATCACAGACGCAAACCATATTTCCAGCCCACCAGATTGTGATGACGACCCAAATGCTTCAAAAACCAGATGCGTCTGGTCGGTTAGTAAAATGGTCCGTGGAGCTGAGCGAATTTGACCTGTCCTATAGGCCCCGAGGAGCAATCAAAGCCCAAGCCCTGGCCGATTTTATGGTTGACCGTGCTCTACCAGGGGAAGAGATTCCGGAGGCACAACCAATAGAGCAGGAGAAACCAGAGGGGGTGTGGCTGGTGATGGTCGATGGGTCACGTAGTGAACAAGGATCCGGAGCAGGAGTTGTAATACGGAGCCCAGAAGGGGTCGAGGTATCCTATGCAATAAAATTCGAGTTCCAACTTACAAATAACCAAGCTGAATACGAGGCCTTCATTACTGGGCTCGGGCTTGCACACGCACTACGAAAGAAGTAGAAAGCATTTAGTCTGAATCGACCAATTCCAAGTAAGGGAAGAGAAATTTGGGCTTTATTTGAAGAAGGCGAAGCAAGTGGTTGGACTCTTCAAAGAGGTAGAGGTAAAGCAGATATCCCGGAATGAGAATTACCGAGCAGATATGTTGGCTAGAATGGCTGCAATTGTAGATCCAAAATTACCTAAGTCAGTTCCACTAGAGGTGAGGACCTCGCCGAGTATAGGGGAGGAAGTAGAGGTAATGAGAGTAAGCACTGAAGAATCCTGGATGGACCCGATTCTCGCATACATCCGCGATGGCATTTTACCGGAGGACAAAAGGCAAGCAAGAAAATTAAAATGCCGAGCAGCGAGGTACACGCTACTCGATGGGGTGCTCTACCGCCGAGGATTCACCTTGCCCCTTTTGAGATGTTTGGATGACGAGGAGGCAGATTATGTACTGAGGGAGATTCATGAAGGAATATGTGGCAATCACTCGGGAGCAAGAACTTTAGCCTTCAAGGCACTCCGGCAAGGATACTTCTGGCCAACCATGCACCAGGATGCGAAAAGGATGGCAAAGAACTGTAAAACCTGCCAAAGCTTCTCAGAGGTTCCTGCACAACCCCCAGAAAAGCTGACCACTATGACATCCCCATGGCCTTTTGCTCAATGGGGAATCGACCTGATTGGTCCGTTACCAAAAGGCCGAGGAGCGGCAACACATGCAATTGTAGCAATAGACTACTTCACCAAGTGGGTAGAAGTGGGAGTCCTCAGCCAAATCACGGAGAGAAAGACGACGGATTTTATTTGGAAGAATATCATCTGCAGATACGGAATCCCTTATACATTACAGAAAATGGGAGGCAATTTGACAACAACAACTTCAGAGAATTTTGCCAGAGCCTGGGGGTGGACCTGAAGTTCTGCATCCCTGCACACCCCCAGGCAAATGGACAAGTGGAAGCAGCCAACAAAGTAATAAAGAAACTCCTGAAAACAAGTCTGGGAGAGAAGAATGGAGCTTGGGTCGACGAGCTACCAGGAGTACTGTGGGCTTACCGGACAACTCACAAAACCACCACCGGGGAAACCCCGTTGCTTTAGCTTTTGGTCATGAGGCGGTAGTCCAAGCAGAAATTAGAGTAGGAACGCATCGGACAGAATACTTCAATAAGGAGCAAAACGATGAGCAGATCTGCTTGAGCCTGGACCTGCTGGAGGAGAAAATGGAAGGGGCCTCACAAAAAGTGGCCCAGTGTCAGCAAATGGTCATGCGTTATTACAACAAAAACGTATGCATGAGGCAATTCCGAGCAGGGGATTGGGTACTTAGGAAGGTTAATCAAAACACTAGGGATCCTAACCATGGCGCTCTTGGCCCGAAATGGGAAGGCCCGTACAGGGTGATACGAGCCACTGGACCAGGAGCTTATAAGTTAGCATACCAAGATGGACGAGACGTGAAGAGGTCATGGAACGCCGAGCACTTGAAGAAGTATTTTCAGTAAGCAAAGTGCTCTACTAAATCTTCATTTTGATAAGTTATTTCTGTTAAATGCATGATGGTTTGTTGCGCATGCATATATTCTGTATTTCTGTAATGCATTTAAATTTCAATAAAGATAGATTCAGCATGAAACCCCCCTTCTAGCAAGCCCACTAAAAATTTTACTAAGGCAAGTAAGTGCCTGCTTCTACTCGGTCAACGAAAGACCAGCAGTCAATTTTACGAAAATTCTACTAAGGCAAGTAAGCTTGCTACCAATTTTACTTAAAATTTACTAAAGTTCTCAACGAAAAGACCAATTCTACTTAAAATTCTACTAAGGCAAAAATGCTCGATCAACGAAAAGACCCAATTCTACGAAAATTCTACTAAGGCAAGTAAGTGCCTGCTTCTGCTCGGTCAACGAAAGACCAGCAGCTAATTCTACGAAAATTCTACTAAGGCAAGTAAGTGCCTGCTTCTGCTCGGTCAACGAAAGACCAGCAGCTAATTCTACGAAAATTCTACTAAGGCAAGTAAGTGCCTGCTTCTGCTCGGTCAACGAAAGACCAGTAGGAAATTTTATGAAAATTTTACTAAGGCAAGCGGATGCCTATTCCTGATCGGTCAACAAAGGACCAGCAGGAAATTTTGTGAAATTTTACTAAGGCAAGCGGATGCCTATTCCTGCTCGGTCCACTAAAGAACCAGCAGGCAAAATCGGATAAATTGTCAAGTTAATTTGCAGAAACAATCCATGAGCAAAAACCAAACAAGAAAGCCAATAGAGAGCATCT
The DNA here is from genome assembly GCA_030448925.1 of Citrus cavaleriei. Taxonomy (NCBI): domain Eukaryota; kingdom Viridiplantae; phylum Streptophyta; class Magnoliopsida; order Sapindales; family Rutaceae; genus Citrus; species Citrus cavaleriei. Next base: position 91,106 of record JAUJEN010000596.1, on the reverse strand, counting down.
AAGAATTTATAAATGTTCAAATGTTTACAAAACAAATGAAAATATGGAGTTTATACAAAAATAGACCTAAAGATTAGAAGGGTCAACGGCTCCAGCAGTTGAAGGATCAGCAATCTCGGGGGGTGAAGGATCAGCAATCTTGGGAGATGGAAGATCAGCAATACCGGGAGGAGGAGGCATGGACCCTTGACCCACTTCGAAAGTGCGTCCCCCAGCTTCCCCCTCCTGCACCCCACCCGAAGGAACCTCCACCTGCTCCTGCTCACCCTGCTCCTTATCTCCCTGGCCGGCCTCAGCCATGTACCTCTCCACTCCAGCCTCCAGCTTGCTCATGTCCAGCTCGGGATATTCTTCCTTAAGCACAGACATGATGCACTTATAGGAGAAAGCAACCCCAGAGTCATACTCGGCATCCAGCCGATCGTCCACATCAGCGGATTTGCCTTTCTCCTCAGCCAGCTGCTCACTCAGGGATTTGATTTCTCCCTCAAGGGCGGTCCTCAAGGTATCCCTCTCACTTTGAGCGGCCCGCAGATCAGACTTCAGGTCACCCAACTCGCCCTCAAGTTTGGATGAGGTGGACTCAGCAACCGCAACTTTCTCCTCGAGGTCCGTGATATGCTTGTTCAGCTCAACCAGCTTCTCCTTCGAGCAATCAACAAAGTCAGCTTTTTTCTTCAAGTTCTGATTGTCAGCTTGAAGCCTCCTCTCATGGCGCGTGGCCCTATTCTTGTAACAAGAAACTAGAGTGGCCAGCTTGAAGGATACCCTTTGAATAGAACCAGCCAACTCACTGAGATCGATGCTCTCAATGTCCTTAACCATTTTCGGTCCCATTGACTTCCCATAATCCCTCTGGTACGGAGTCAGATAGTCGCCCTGATCCCGAGGCGGAAGAGGAGATGATCGGTCTCCAGAGTGAATGCTGACCTCAGGACTCTTGTCAGAAGTTTTCTCCCCGCCACTCTTACGAGGTGGAGGAGGCGAGAACAGGAAGGGCCGGACTTCTTTGGAGGAGGAGGAGGGTCATTGAGTCGCTTGGAATCCGACCACGCTTTCTGGTCATAGCGCTAAGGATATTGTTATCCATTCCGACAGCTATGTCCACTAAACCCGAACCGACCAGGTTTGTTGGTGATAGGAGGTCTTGGCAGGTAGACGCGTTCACCAGAGCAGTTTCCACCTTAAGCAAATGTCGGTCTTCAAGCCCCTCGATCAAACCCCACGACTCTGAAATAGCAAAAAAGGTTAAAGAACCCAATAAGTGGCAATTTGATTAAGAATATAGGCAAAAATGAACGACCTGGGGTGACAAAATGCGTTGGAAGGTAAATATCCCCACCAAGCGACCGGACTGCTGGACATCAGTTTCCTCCAGCAAAGAAGAATTTGTTCTTCCAATTTTTACATGAAGAAGAAACCTGATCGGCTTTCGGACATGAAGTATCACCGCTTCCTTTGGGCTACTCCGCAGCTGGTACAAATGCTTCACTTCAACAAGGGAAGGCTCCTCTGACCCGCACCTCTCCCACAGCACAAACATAGCCGAGAGAACCCTCTACCCATTTGGGTGTAGCTGACCTGGGGCCAGGTGCATATCGCCTAATATCTTAGCAAAATAACGTTGAAGGGGCAGCCGAGCTCCTAGTTTGAAACTCTCCAAGTGTATCGTCACATACCTCTTCGAAGGCCGACTAGGAACATCACATTTCCAAGGAACTACAAGGAGAACCTCATCGGGAATGTTGTAGAGGTTCCTAAGCTTGAATAGATCAGTAGGGGTGGTGGCACAAGCTATAAAATCAATAGGGTAAGAATCCGCCTCCACCCTATGGCCAAGGTTCCTTTTCTTAGAGGGTCCGCTCGGCTCGGAACTGCTTCCCTCACCATCACCCATTTCTTCAGGGACCCCAACCCCACCATAACTGTGGTTCTCACCAGAGCTAGATGCGGGTCCACCTCTATTCCCTACAAGCTCTAACTCAGGGGAAGGTGAAATGGTCAGGGGGAGTGAGTACTCAAGGGTATCCCTACCATGGGAAGGACCTACACTACTGGAGGGACCTAAAAAATCGGTGGGTACTGACAAGTTAAGGTCTGAATCCCCTATTTCTTCGTCACTCTTATTAACTTCCAAAAGAAAACAAAGAAAACTCGAGTATACGGATACAAAATGGGCAACACATAACCCAATCAACAACAACCAGAGAAGAAGTTAAAAGCTATACCTGGAATAAACTGGCACTGATAGCACTGCCGTGACAGAGAGAAAACCCAGCAAGTGGACACTCCAGACGCGGGAAGTGTGAGCAAAGTTCAAAAAGGGGGTTGGTTAACGACGGAGAGACGAATAACAAAACGATGATGATTTCAATCTAGGGATTTGAAACGAAAAGGGGGAAATGGAAGCATTTAAGTGATGGGGATGCCAGCTCACTCACCGTATATCGAGGATGGATAGCCCATCGTTTTAAATTTCAAATACGAAGAGTCTGGAGATGCCACGTCACTAACCGTTACAAGAGGCCAGGCTAGATGCAAGCCCAAATATGCAATGGACATGCTCATTTAGGCCCATGCTCAGGTCGAAATCTCCCCAGAAGAAAAATGGTACCTCAGGTCCGTCCCAGTAAACAGAAGACCAGATGAGAAGCTCCCCGGGTTGGTAAGATTTGACTATCAGTTTCTACTCTTAACTCATTTCACTCGCAAGACCAGAAACTGGGGGACTGGTGTTAAGTAAATAAAAGCACCAGCTCGGCCATGCTACTATTTCCACCCCGGCATGGATCACCTCAGCCAAATGGTATGAGCAGAACACGGGGGCGAACAAGGGCCAACATGGGATGAATATTAACCAGATGAATATACCGACCAGAGGCAAATACAGAGCAAGTACCCATTCCCCAAAAAGCGGGGACACGATCTCACGAAATCACGACGGTTGCGCTATGCCTAGAACCATCAAAGGAAACACAATGTCCCACGTTTGCCCACAATATAGCAGTTGGAGCCCCATGAGAAGCTCCCACTACCCGAGATAAAGGGGGGATGAAGGGTAAACGGAAAGGGTGGACAGTGGCTATAAAAGGGAAAGAAACCCACAAAGGAAATGGATAGAAAAATTGAGAGAAAGGAAAACTCTGCCCAATTGAAACCAGACCATTTTCAATACAAATTGCGAGCCTATTATAAGCAATATATAGAATATTAATTGCACCGTTTTCCCCGTAAACACCTTGTGCTAACTTAGGCATCAGAGGGTTTACGCCGGTAAAACCACTGGCGTCTCTAATCCACTTTTGTGAACGCAGGCTTAGTGGGAGAAGGAAGGAGAATTCTAACTTCAGTGACTAGATCGATCGTTGAAGCAAGAAGAAATTGACATCCTCACTGTTGATAACACAAACGTTGGTGTAAAGATCTGGTTGGGCAAAAGATTTCGAACAGTAGATTTCAAAGATCAACACCAACATTGTACTTTAATATTGCAGCATCGGTTTTATAAGGTGGTCGCTATCAAGTCGAAGTACCCTCTCAAGATCAATAATTTCCAGTCTTTGTCGTGTGTCAAAGCTATTGATGTTCCTATACGTATGTCTTTGTTTGCTTAGTGTTTGTCCCCTGCTCAGTCAGTTTATGTTCAAGCTTTAGTTTCTCAGAATTCTCTCTTTCAATAAAAGTTGTCCACCAGTCTGCATTATGCGTTTTGTCTTGGAGTACGTCCTTATGCTTTCTCTTGTACATGTACGTACTCCATCTACTACTGATGTCAATGTAATAAGAGATAGAGTCATCCTAATGTTTTTGTTCTTAAAGCATGTACTCAGAATATGTAACAAGCATGCCTTGTGATATCAATAAAACCGACTTTTAGTATATGCGTATACACGAAAATTTTTCTATAAGGGATCTCAAACTATATATGAGTAATTTTACAATAAGGGAATCATTTACTTTAGTAAAGGGACAAGCCATATATATATACACACACACAAACTCTCTCTAATACAGTGTAATTTGATCCGATTTTACCACTCCTAACTCCAAGTACTCAAAAAATGACAAGATGAGTCCATTTTCATTGGAATTTCTTTACTTCACAACTAAGTGAACCAACCATATTTCGGGAGGTTTAATCTTTCTTACACCATACAGAAACTTCCTATTTACGCTATACAACTAATTTACAGTTTAAGGCAACTAAAAGTAATGAGTCTTTTCCTAATTAGGCATATGCTATATATTAGTGATAAAAATATGGTCACATTTATTGTAAAATCCAAAAATTACGCAATTAATTGTTAGTATCATTTTCATTGTATTGTTGTGATTATTGATTTTTTTTCTTAATTGATAAATTTTCTAATTATGTGATTATTATTGTTGTTTTTTGTTATTACAATTAATATTAGCATTAACATTATATTAGTACTTTGACTTATTTGTTATTGGATCTAGTTTTAGTCAAGGCCATTTTAGTCATTTTTATCGGAGCCCATTAGCAAAAAAGGGTCTAGGTATGAATAGATAAATTGAACAGAGAGAATGAGAGCTAGCCCCTTCATCTCCCTTTCTATCTGCGGGTGTATACAGATGAGAGGCTGAATTGTAAGGATCTAGATGCGAATACTAAGTTGAGGGTTCTGCTAAATAGTGTAGTGGAGAGCTTAGGTACTATGATGTGTCCTGGTGTGGAGAGCTGGTTCGTAGCTAATCTAAAAGAGCATTGGGAATCTGTCAGAGGATTAAGGGAATGCCTTACTGGGACGGAAAGTAAAGTTAGTGTGTTTTAGGAATTGAGTTTAACTCAGGTACACCAGGCAAAACAATATATGCTAGCAAAAGGACAATGCACTTGGAGAGATTCTGCATTACACACGTTAATTAACAAAAGAAAACAATATTTCGCATTACACACGTTAATTAACAAAAGAAAAGAATATTTCAACTTGCACAGCATTGAAATCAGGCAGCCATGAGTAGTAGTATTGTTGTTTTTTGTTGTTCCGTTTCTTGAATTACTTGCCGGAAGCTCGTGTGTTGTCCATGGTGGTCACAGCAATTTAAAAAATTAAATACATGCATCTGCTACTGAATCTGAAGCTTCTGATTGGTCAATGTTGTTAGATGAGAGCGCTTCTTGTTTCCTTTATTATTTTCATATTTTGAAGGGATCATTCAGCTTCCTAGTTAGTTGATCATTTGGGATTTGATTTATTTCCGGTTTAATTACCTTGGATATTGTTGACTATGAGCACAAACTCAGAGATAAGACGAGTCGTTCTGGGTAAATCAAGATCTGATTATAACTGTCATCTGCAGCATGTATGAAGATTGCGTAAAGCTCAAGCGCCTGAGAAACGACAGACTCAAAGTTGTTTTGGCCAATGCACTAAAGAGACTCGTCAGCAGCACGTGAGAAGTGAAAGCTGTTAAAACCGTTATGCTACGTGGCTCAATACTGTGCAATCTGGGTTTACAAGTTGCAGCTGTTTCTGTTATATAAGCTGGTTATGCAACAATCGAGGAGAGAGAGAGTGTGTTGTAGAGAGAGAAAGTTCCATTGTTGTAATCTTGTAATAATCTCTATAGCCTTGTAACTTCAATTATTGATATAGTGAAAGCGCTAAGCAATGTTTCTCAGTGCACGTAGGCACCAGTATCAGGTGCTGAACTGCTTAAATCTCTGTGTTTTTTGTCTGTTTTCATTTGTTTCTTGATTCAATTCGTGTTTGATTATTTGTTTGTTAATCTTGCTTTAGATTTGAGATATTACTAGGGTATTGGAGGTGATTGAATCCAGTCTTAAGGGAGCGAAGATAGCTCAAATTGTTGAGGTAAAGAAGAAAAGCAAGTCAAGTGTGAAGAAATGAAGCAGCATTGCCGAGTTAAAGAAGTCAAATGCCAATTTTGCTGAGTCAGCTACTGCAGCTCACCGGCAAGCTCAGCAAATTCTGTTATGCATTCTCTCCTGAATGTGCTTAAATTTAGCTGATCTAGATTAGCTTAATATAGTTAGTTAGTAAAGCATTGATTTATTGTAAGAGGTATAATATCCAAGATCACGACACATTCATTAATTGGAAATAGAGTGGAGCTATTGGCACCCCCTTATTAAATTTTTAAAACCCTTATTTTCTGCAATTACATTTAAGGACAAATGTAAATCTATTATATTTTCTTTTTCTAAAGTACAAACAAGTCCATACCTCGCATAAGTACAAATTTTCACTGTTTACAATTTCTTGGCATTCATCATCAATTCCATTCCAAATATCAATGAATTTTTTGAATCTCAGGCATCCAAAAAACCAAAACGAAGTGTTTATAGACCTAACAATCGTTTGTTTGAAAAATCTCATGACTATCCAATGGCTTAGCATAAATTATGGAGTGGGACTAAAAAAATTTATAAAACAGCAAAATTGCAAGAGAAAAAGAATTCAAGAGATGGATGGGAAATTGCATGAATTATGAGACCAAAAGCATGACATGAGATAGGTGGCAGAAATATTTCCGATATTTATTGTTGGGTATTGCAGAGAAAATCAAATTTAGAAGAAGGGCAGGTTTGGAATTAAAGTGAGTGTTAGTAATAACAATAAATTTTCTATCATTGTTCAATGGGGTGTACTTATAATAGGGGTTTTAAAAGAATATTAGAGGGGTGCCAATAGCCCCATTCTTGGAAATAATAGATTCATTACAAAGAATATTCTCACAAATTTTCTCAGTTGTCAAACATCATTTTTCAATCAATTTTTCATTTTTGTTTTATGGTATCAAAGCCAAAATGGCTAGCACAAGCAATTTTAATACAAATTCCAGTACAGATACTACAAGTCCAGCACCACAAACAACATTTTCTTTAATCGCTCTGATCAAATTAGATCGATCTAATTACAGGATCTGGCGTAATCTTGTTCTTGCCTCCATAAGAGGAAATCGTCTTGAAGGCTATACCATTGAAAAGAAAACAGCTCCAAATCAGTTCATCACTTCATTAAATTATGTTGGAGTAGCTTCTGGATCTATGCAACAAATTAAGAATCCTAATTATGTTATACGTGGAGATCTCAAGATCAAATGCTTCTAAGCTGGTTACTCAGTTCCATCAGTAAGGTATACTAAGTCTTCTACTTTATCGTAATACTTTTTTTGACGTTTGGAGAACTTTGGAGAAAAAGTTTGGTGTGCAGTATAAAGCTAGGGTTTTTCAACTTAGATATGAGATTGAATGTTTTGAGAAAAGAGTCTCTAGATATAAAAGAGTATTGCTTAAAAATGAAAATGATAGCAGATAAATTGGCTTGTGCTGGTAGTCCAACATCTGAGAAGGATTTGTTGCAACAGATTCTAAATGGCTTACGAGCTAGTTAACTAGATATAACTATTTTCATCATTGCAAGTAAACTGAATTATGATGATACTTATGCTTTACTTTTTACTCATGAGCAAAGTCAGAGTGAAAACCAAATGTTCAATGTTAATGTTGCAAACTTTCTTAACTATAGCAATTCTGGTGTGATGAATACTTATTATCCACAAACAAAAGGTTAGAAGAGGAAGTTATACAAGAGGTTTTTAGGGACCTTACAATTTAATGGGAGAAATGGCTCATTAAATGGCTGAGGCATCTTTTTTAGTACTTATCCAAGAGGTTTTCTCACTAGTACTGGTATTTTTGGCAATTCTGTAAGAGATCATATAATGGGAAGTAATAGGTCTGCTTAATTTGGAAATAATTCATTTGGCGGTAATCTTATTAGCAGTGGCAAAATGTCTGCTATTGAACCGCAAACTTTATATGGTGATAAATCAATGAATATTTGTCAAATTTGCTTCAAATCAGGGCATATAGCTGCTGAATGCTAGCACAAATATATTGAAAATTACATATCTCAATCTCAGGCACCTTAATAAAAAAAGCCTCTTGGATATTTAATGAATCAGAATTGTTTGGAGAATAAATAAAGGAGTTAAAAAAAAGCACCACGTATCAATAAATGGATTTTAATGGCTGGGAGTTAACCTCATGGGGTACCCGACCTGTACCGAGAATACTCTCCAAAGGAACTAATGCCATTATAAAATTAATGAATTAAAGAAAATATCCAAAAAATGACCATCACACATGATGTCTCAATCGCCCAAAAGGAATATTTGATCTGATGAAATTAAATCAAATATATTATGTCAGAAAAAGAAAGACAACTGGTAGTAATCAGTAAAAATCAAAAGCATCCCATAAAGGATTGTGGCACTTAGTTGCCATACCTGCCACTGTACAGACAGTCTATGCAAAAGGAAACTTGGACCACCTGCAGCATATGCCACGTACACTAAACGACAACGCACACAAAAAAACTACCTCATTACTCTCTGAGCGTGCTCCTAATGGGTCAAAAACTACCATAATGGTAAAAGACATGGGAATTTATTGTCCAATAAAAATGTGCCATGTGGCAAGGTACCAGGGAGACCTATATATAAAGGCAAAAAAAGTTCTATCTCACTCATACTTTAAGACTCATCACAAAAGCACACATAAAACCAAGGGACTGAGGTCTTCTTCAACCTCTAGCCACTATTTTTCAGAGAGCTTGCAAGTTCTTTTCACCTAAAAAAGTTCAAGTAACTGACTTGAGTGTCGGAGTGTGGTCGCTGGTCACTGCCAACTCCACCTCTAACCTCTTTTCTTGTTTTGCATATTCAAAGGCATTCCTTCAAGATTTTCTACTCTAGTATAGACCCCTTGCCGAAACCATCTCATTCCTTTTCTTCTCTAGCTCCTTTACAAATCCAAAATAACCTATACACCATGATCCAGTGAGGTACCCTGGACCCTAGAAGACAAATTTATTGTTTTGGTGAGATTTTACTCATCTTCCCTGCAGCCAAAATCCACTAAAAACAAGAACATTTCTTTACAAGCATTAAGAAACTTCCGTGGAAGAATCTTGAATATCTTGACCTTCGTTCCAATTTGCTTTAAGGAATGTTTCTAGCTCCATCATCTAATTTGAAGGTTTTTTTTTTATATCAAACAATAAGTTCGCTAGAGAGATACCGCATGTGTTGGATTTGAAGAAGAATATATTCCATTGCCAATTCCTGAAACATTGTGAAAGGGCACTAATCTGAGGACCCTTTACTTCAATGGCAATGAATTTGTAGGGTCAGTCCCAAGATTAGGGATGGCAATTTTTGAGTCTGGGTCTAGGTTTGCCCTTTCTGGATCCGGATCCGGACACACAATTATCATTACCGGACCCGCATTTAAACCTGGTTTTTTCAAATCGGGTCCGGTCTGGATTCAACTCGGAAAAATCCAGGTTTTGAACCCGGATTGGTTTACTTAAGTTTGGTATCACAATTATGGTACTCTTGACTAGATTCCACAAGGCCCAACCCTATTTGTAGTTGACCCATTTCCTCATGAATGGTGTTGTTGCCTCTTATTGAAAAACTTAAGAGGAGAAAGTGATAGATTCCCGCTTGAAGAGACAGAGCTCTTGGTACCAGAATTTGTATTGTGGATCTAGTTATCACCATTTGACACTCCATTAGCATTAGACCATGCGTCAATGAATACCCGTGGAACCAAATCTGGGTCAGTAAAAATAGGGCAATCGTTGCTCTGTTGAGCTTCTTTAGCACTAAAGCTTAAAGGAATTCAAATTTAAAGGCTCTTCTGGACGATAATGTTGATTAATAATAACAGAATAAGCAGAGTTATTAATCAGATGATGCCGTTTTGTACTTAAGTTGCTGGAAAAAAAGGAAAAAAATGAAACGAACTCAGCCGCGATTGAGGTGGATTTCAACCCCTTTTGTTGGTTGCGATAGAGTGAGAGATGAGATGAGTGATGAAACAAACATAGCAGCACCGTGAAGGTGATGATGACCAAAGCCGCAAGACACCACGAAGGATCTGATCTGAAGAAGAGAAATTACAGGAGAGTTAAAGAGAGAGTGAGAGATTGAGAGAGGAACGGCTGAGAGAGATTCAGAGAGGATCTAATTGGCACTAAGGTTTCTTTTTGTTTTTTTTTTAATTTTTCTATTTATATTTAATAATTTTTAAAAAAAATAATATTAAAATAAATAATATCCAGATCCGGGTTCTGAATTTGCGGGTTCACCTGAACCCGGATCCGGATCCGGACCCGCAAGTATGTGGGTTCTCAAAATCTCATCCGGATTCCGCATCAAAATTGTTCCAGTGCTGGTTGAACCCGGACCGGATTATCGGGTTCAGTCCGGGTCCGGGTTTGGTTGCCATCCCTTAACAAGATAGAGGATTTATTAATTCACATATTGGCTGGGAACTTTTCGGGAGCTTCAGTTTCTTGTTCTTCATTCGAATAAATTACGGTCCTTTAAGGCTGATTATTTTTTCTCTAAGTTGCAAATCTTTGATGTCTCCAGCAACAATTTTTAGCAATGTATTTTGCAAATATGAAAGCATAGATATTGGTGACGCATCAGATTAAAAGAAATCAAAGTATATGGGGAGACTTATTATGAAGGTTCTGTGAGTTACATATAATTTTAAAAAAAACTAATATAAAATAAAACCAAATATGCACTCAAATATGAGAAAGAATGTTTACCAATCATTTAAGGAAGTTGATATACAATAAGGCCCCATGAATTTTCATGCAAATGTTGTAAACATGGGTATGATAGAGTATCCCACACCAGACATACGATGAGCAGGTAGTACTTGTCTTAATTTCTAGGCATCTCCCTAATATTAAAAATAAGATATATTTTTACAATTGATAATGACTTTAACTGTCACTTCTTTATTTAAAAATAATTAATGCCTTCTCTTTCCAAAAATTACTCTATTAAAATTATTAACCTTATATTTTAGAAGTAACTCTTAGTATTCTATGAAAATCTATTTAAAAATTCAAAACAAATAGACAGTGAATCAATGACGATCTCAAATAAACAATTTGTTACTCTCTTTTCTATAAAGAAAATCCTTTTGTACGAAATTTATTATCATCATTTGATCATTATATTTGTCTCGACTAGTCAACTTGCCTGGTGGTATCAATTATTCTATTTTTAATTGTTATTATTCTTATCTTTCTTAAATTTAATTTATTTTTTTTTGTTTTGATATATGACTCGAATAATCTAGAAAGAAAATTTGTGTTTGCTTATTTGTTTGTTATTTCGATTTGAAAAGCATGTCAACTTGAAAATAAGCATTAAAATATGAAAAACTACAAAAATTAAACAAAAAGGAGAACAAAAAAATTAGTCAAATCTCAAAAACGAGCTCTCGATAAATTTTTCACAACATTAAAAAAGATATGTAATTAGGTGAAGAATTAGTTATTGAACAATTAACTCCAAATGAATTAAACAATAATGAAATAGTGAATGAAATAATCAACTTTGAAGATGATAGCAATAAATATATATCCTTTTTGTTGATTTTTTTGGGTGATGTTTATAATTGTTGATATTCAAGATATTATTAAAGATAGTTCGATTTTAAGCTATTTAATGTTCTTTTGGGAATTAATGTTGTTTCATGTAAGAATGTCTTTAAAAACAAATTCACCAAAGGCCTCGAATTAGTTAGACATGGCCTTTCCAAAGCAATCAGCAACCGAATTACCTTTCAAAAGATGACTACAAAAATACATGACTTGTAATGCCAAATTCCATAATATTAAATTATGAAAATTGGGCTTTTATTAGAAATCGTATATGGCTCTATAACCCTTATTAGTAAGGATATTAAAACTACAAATGAGGTTATTCATGGGATAATTTTTGGAAAAAATTTATTTTTCCAAATTTAATAGGGTTTCTCAAGACTCCCTATAAATTCATATTTTTCTTCCCCTTCCATAACACTAAGTGCACGACGTTTTCTTCTTTTTCTCTTCTGCTCATTACGCTCTTAATCATACCCTAGGATTCAAACTTTTTTTTAGGAGAGAATCATAACGGTCAGTAAGTTTACTCTTCCTCCACTGTTTTTCCTATCACTCTATTTAGGGTTTAATTGACATGATCTTAAATTTTTACATATCATAATGCATGATTTAGGATGTGTTTAAGTTCTATTTAAGGCTTGATTTATTGTTGAGTCTTGTTAATCAATCCTTGATGCATTAAGCACACTGGATAATTCTGGACAGAATGAGTATCTCAAAATTAAACGTATATTTTCTGAATGATTTTTCTTAAGACCTTTATCTTTGGGAAACTAAAAATGCACGACTTATTGAATAAATTCTGTTTCATGAAATTTGGCTTCATTTTCAATTTTATATGTATTTTTGAAGCAGACATTGCTGCACCATAAAACTGCAACTTCAGCAAAATGACATATTTCACAAATTTATTTACAGAACCAAACGAGTTCAAAAAATTATGAAATTTGAAAAAAGGATTGATATATGTGTCTAGTATCCACAATTTTAATTTCATAATTTTCTGATCAATATATGATTTTATAAAATCTCGGAACCTATTCTGTTCAGTTAAGGTACTGTGAAATAGTTTTGAATTTGTTAGGAAACAAATACTTTTGAAAATGTTTTTGATATCGAATATTCTTGAAAATTTTATATGAGATACCTTAGATGTCTAGAATAGTTCTGTAAAATATGGTGTTATTCTGATTTTTAGATTAAGAGTTAAAATTATGAGAATCAGACTTGTACGGGTATGAATTAGAGAATCAGATTCTTAGAATAAGTTATTAATAGTTATATCTTGTATTTGGTTTAAAGTGTTGGAGGTATTGGAGGCTCTTAGAGACTTAGAAGTGTGTTAGATCAATTCTTTTATCGAGGTAAATAACTTCATTCTTAATGTACTGGAAATGTATGATTAATTTGATACTATTATAAGTATAAGTGTTTTTATACTACTTAAAAGAGTAATTGATTTTCATAATAAATTTAATTTGTATAAATGTTTTCAAATCTGAAAAATTATATTTTTTTACAAGATATTATAAATGTTTTAAATATGTAGCTTATTTTGTTACATGATTACCTTTTATGATTTTGTCTATAAAATATTTTGCAAGCCTAAATTATTGTTATGGACATTTATGAATCTGATACGAATGTTTTGCACCGATGTACGATTTAAATTATTCATGATTTATCAGAGCCACTTCTTGAGACTATATGGGGGTCACCTCTTGAGGGACAGAGCACCGCAAAGTGCTATATATATTGCAAAGTGTCATGTACAAGTCATTACATATGAAAAACTAATTTGAATATTTTAACTTATTGCCTATAATTATTCTAATTCTGATTATGATTCTGATCGTGTAAGTGTGCGTGTATATATATGTGTGTGTGTGTCTGTGTGTGTCTGTGTGTGTCTGTGTGTGTTCTGGACTAGTATTGAGTTTCTATTCTGAATGTGAGCACGATATTCTGATTCTGATTATATTTTGGGCCAAATCACCAGGACTATAGGTGATACTATAAGACATGAGCTAACCTTTTGTTTTTTAACCTTTTGTTTTCTGTGTATATGTTATATGATTTGCTTTCATAATTTACGATACTTTTGATATTTTGAATTACTGTGGAGTTGTTATGGCAAAATGTCTTTTTATGAAATTCATAAATTATAATATATCTTTTAGATAAAAGAGGGCTTGCAATATTTTTTGTGATCGATAGACCTAGTATGTTGGGAATGATTTTACTTACTGAGTTGACGGCTCGCCTCTCATCACATCTTTTTGCAGATTAAGTTCCTTATTGAGAGGTGTGCTTATCATTGGAGTTAGAGATTTCTTTCTTTTTTGCAAGATGAATAAGAAGAGGAATAAACCTTTTTTTTTTATTTCGTATGAACTCAATTTGGGAGTTTTGAGACTTTTGTATTTATGTCTTCGGGAGAGATTATTTAGTAATTAATACATGGATTTGTGGATTAATTGATTAAAAATTCAAAATATTTCAATTTGAGATTTTTGTGTAAGGTTTTGGATTTGTTAATAACCTCTTTTTTTCGCTTGCTCCACACGTGTTACATGACTGATAGGTTATATACCGTTCAACCACTAAGTACGACTTGCCACGGCAGATGAAAAGGAGAGTTCCGGAAATACAAGTTAGCAGATTTGAATCCCTCTTCGGTCAAACAAATCGCTATCCCACGGAAAAAGCAATATTAACCGCTTGAATGGCATATATCTGAGCATAACAAGGCCAGACCCACAGCAAAGCATATTCTTAAAAGCACCATTAAAGCCTTGAAAAAAGCCCACAAACTGAGATTTTAGGATTACCCGTGGCCAAACCATTCGTATTTATCTCAATCTAAGGTGCCCTTGGCGAGCGCCAAAGCATAATCTTGATAGAAGAAGAGTTGCGACTAGTATTTTGATTAAGAAGACGGCTAATAGGCATGAAAATGACACCTGGACAACAAGGTAGTCCTTAATAATATATTATAAATCAATCAAATAAATTAAGCATCAAGGATTAACTCGTTAATCAATCATAATCATTATAATCGTAACATTTCTGTTTTAATATTTTTGTTCTTGTTATAAGTAATGGAGCGAGCTTAGCGGAAGTGGAATTGATCGGATAGAAAACACTATATATCATTCTTGTACTGGAGCAAGCCAACACGATTAACTTATGCTCTAATCGAGGCGTGATTAGATCTCGTTCTAATCCAACGACTCAATGAAATTCTTAATAGCATGTAATGCGAGATTTTACACCTAATCCAAACGATTTTATAGAGATTTTGATACTATCCTAAAGGGAATTATTAAATGGGAGTTTTGAATAATTAAATCAAGTTCTCAAACAACGACAAGCACCTCTCTATTTATAATAGAGGAAATACACTTCCCTAAGTTAACCTAAAAAAGAAAATTAAATCACAATTATAATGAAAATAAAAGACTAAGATACATACCATAATTGACTCAAACTAAAATAGAAAATCCTAAAATAATAAATATTTTAGAATCCTAAATTGCCTAAAATAACATAAATTAACTTCCTACATCATTCTTCCCCTCTTAAAAGAAACTTGTCCTAGAGCTTGAATACAGTATGGAGGATGAAACTTATAGTGTAGAAGCAAATCATCTTGTAATTCAAACTTGTAGGCTTGCTCATCAATCTTCCTCGAAACTTTGAAGTATCCAAATTTCATCAACTTCTTTCGCTTGTACATTCTTCGAGCCAATGACGACTTTCAAGAACGAACAACGATCAAATAACTCTTGTCCTTCCCCAATTGTCGCTCAATGCGTTCGCCAATAAGTTTCACATTTTCAACCAAATCTTTTTCAAGCACAATCTTCTTTTCTTCAAAATGAATAGGTAGAACCATTTCAATCATTTCAACTTCTTCAATTTGATTTTGTTGTACGACCTCGATCGTACTGTTAGGCTCACTGCTTAAATTAAGAGTAGGTTGTATATATTCTTTAAAAATATCAGATAGATAAATAATATCATCATCTTCAATACTTGTTTTCTCTTCAAAGGAAACATCAAGCACATTCTCGAACAACTTATCAGATTGAAACCTTAAATCAATAATAAATTGTACCTTTTCTTTTGGCATCTTACACGAGTCTTCTTCCTCACGATAGGAGAACTCATTAGTACATCTTTAGGCACTTTCATGGAGACACACCATTTCTTGCTTAAATTCTAGACTTCGTCAAGTTTCTTAACACATCATCAAAGTTTCTTTATCGTTGTGACTCAATTTATGATTCGATGTGCTTGGCTAAATGAATTGCTTGCTGTAAATTATAGATAGTGTATGTAGGCACTCTTTCTGGAATATACAAATCAAGCCCTTTCACAAATCTTGTAGTTGTATTCTCCTCTCGTTCATAGTAGTATTTGCATCCATAAAATTGTTCAAACTCATAAGTATAAGCAGAAATGGATCTCGTACCTTACTGTACCGAACAATAATCAAGAGGGATAAACTCAAATCGCAAAATACGCTTCATATAATTCCATGATCGAATTTTACATTTACCTTAGTCAAGTCGCTCTTCCCACCATTCTGAAGCACTTATGCTTAATCTACTAGCAGCAAACGATACTCTTCTTTAGGAGTGCGCCAGAATAGAAACCAGTGCTCAATATTGTCCAACTAATCAAGAAATTGTTTTAGACGAGTGTATGCAAATAATATCGGCACATGATAAATAGGCGGGCAAGGACGGTGGTTTACCATTTAAATTCCCACACAATGGCAAAATTGTAAATAATACTCAACTCTTGAGTTTAGTGTGGTCGGCAGCTGGTGGCCTAGATTTGGCGTGTGGTGAAAGTTAGATTTGGTAGATTTGGTGATGAGGAACTCATTGGTGGCGGTGGATTGGCCGGAAAACCGAATTAAAGTGGCGGTGGCTTATGGTGGGGTGGTTTTTTGGCTGTGTTTGGTGGCAATTGGTGATTGATTTTGGATGTGTGGCTCGAGGGGAGTGTGGCAGCGGTACTGGTCGACGGTGGTGAAGGTTGTAGGCAGCGGGTTTAAGGGTGATGGCTTGCGGGATTTGGTTGCTTTTGCGCGGTGGCTAAATGGCAGCGGCTGAAGGCGAAGTTGGCTGGGATTTGGCCGGCGGTGGCTGGTGAGTTTGACGGCAATGTTGGCTGGTGGTGAAAGTGGCTAAACGGTGGTGGATTGATCGGTGGAGCTGCGAGTTTGGGTTGGTGATTTGTGGTGGTTCAGTTGGCGGTTAAGGTGGTGATGGCTGGGGTTTGGCCGCCGAATGATGGCGAGTCTGGTGGTGGGTTGAATAGTATGATGGTGGCCGTGGTTCGGTGGCGACAGTGGGTGGAGTGTGGCGGCGGCTAGGGTTTGTTAATTTGTCAAATTGGGAATTTTTAATTTTTGTGCTTTTTTTTTTTTGTGGTGGATTTGATATGAGTGGATCTAGAGGATTTGGGTATCTAGGAAAGCTGTGTGAATCGCACAGAACCGCTCTAATACCAATTGATGGAACGAGCGTAGTGGAAGTGAAATTGATCGGATAGAAAATACTAGATATCATTTTAGTACTGAACTAAACCAATGCGCGATTAGCTTACACTCTAATCGAGACATGATTAGATCTCGTTCGAGATCTAATCCAACGACTCAATGAGATTTTTAATAACGCGTAATACGAGATTAAATAATGCTCTAATCCAAACGACTCTATAAGAGAGATTTTAATAAATCATCCGAAAGAAAATTATGTGTATAATTGAATCTGAAGATCCCAAAACAATGACAAAACCTCTCTATTTATAATAGAGAAAATTCACTTTCCTAAGTTAACTTAAAAAGGAAAATTAAATCAAAATTATAATAGAAATAAAAGACTAAGATACATACTATAATTGACTCAAATTAAAATAGAAAATACTTAAACAATAAATATTCTAGAATCCTAAATTACCTAAAATAACATAAATTAACTTCCTACATCAATAAGTTAAGCCTTGATGCTTACAAAAATCAATTGTTCCCTTATCTATACTAGTCTTTATTTTCAACAATTAGTAAAAGAAAAAAAATGAAATATAATAAGATCTTTTTTATGTAGAGGGTCATGACGTGATCATATTGAAGTTTATAAGTTTAACTCATATTAAAAAGTTAAAACAAGAGTTAACGTTGCCTTAAACTCATATCATTAGACCAAAAACTATTTTCTAAGTGAAGCTATTGGTACCCTTTCGTTATCCTTATAAAACTCCACCTTAAATAAAATTATAGTTAAAGACAAATAAGAATTAAACACACATATTTTTTTTTTCCAACAAATTATTTGAATTCATAATCAATCCCTTTGTTTTTTTTTAATTTTCTATTTATCACTTCCTATCTAACCAAAATAGACTTCAAATAATTTATTGGGTTTTCCCCATTTTTTTTACTGATTATATATTTTTTTACTTAAGTTCCTTTCAAATTATGATTTGAAATAGTTTAATTTAAACCAATGAATGACATCCAAAAATTCATGGCCAAGAAAATTTTTTAAGCTGAATTGAAAGCTAAAAGATTGTATTTTTTTTTAAAAAGGGATAATTTCATAAATAAAATAAATGTAATTAAAAAGGATCACATTAAGATGTTAAATATTTTTTCAATCAACAATAAATTTGTGAGTTCCATCATGGTATAGAAGCCTATAGGCCCAATTCATAATCAAAAGATAGCTCAAGAATTGATAATTATCTTAAGCTTATATTATTAGTTCAATACTAAGGATGGAAAAATAAATCCGCTTGACCCGAGCCTAGGTAGCCTGGCCTGGGCATGTTTTCTAAACATTTTATGTTGGCCTTGGGTCTCACCTAAAAAACCTGAATCCAGCTTGAAAGCAAGAAAAATGCTTAAAAACGAGTAAAGTTAAAATATATATTTTTGTATCTATTTAACCCATCCATAACAACATTTAAATCCTTCAGCCCCAACTTTTAAGGCCTATATAATAAAAATAAAACGTTATAAACTATTAAATATATTAAAAGGTGTTTTTATAAATTAAATTAAATTTGTAAAATAGCTTCGTACTTTATGAAATTTTGTTTTTATTAGATTAGGATTTAAAAGTTGGGTCAAAGGATTTAGAACTTTAAGTATATGTTATTGGTTGGATAAATCTGATTGAAATAAATTATATTTTTATTTTCTAGCATTTTTCTAGCTTTCGGTTTAGTATCAAGCTTTTTAAGGTGAGGCATGAACCAGAACTTGGCCTGAGTGTTTAATAAATATGCCGAGGCTAGTTTATTATTAGGGATCAAGTCAAGTTGTTTTTTATTTTTATTTTTTGGTATCCTATTTCTGGTCTAATAATTAAACTTGAGGTAACTCTCAACTTTTAAGCTAAATTTTAAGTAAGAGTACGTCTATAGGAAAATTCTAATAAAATAGTCTAGAAAAAGGTTACCGGTCTAATATATATAAACTATACTAGCTAGAGAGAAAAAAAAAAAAAACTCAAATACAAATAAAAAACAAGGCAAATTCTAATAAAATATCTAGGATTGATCTGACTCAAATACTATATATTGTAATATATTTACCCTTACGAATCCTTGTTAAGAATTAAAGATACTCTGTACATTGCATTCATTAACAAACGGTCCAAAATATTAAGCAAGATATTACTCGTAATTATTTGCATCAAGACAGTTGATATCTGTTTCACGGTTTGGTTCAAGACAATTGAAATGTGTTTAACTACGCGGTGTGGTTCATTGTCTTAAAGCCTGTTAATTAGGATAAGATCCATTATTGTGAGATATAGATATCTGAATAAGCTGATTGTCACAACTTTTTTCTTAACTGTAATGGTTAAGCCTATCACTTGCAAGAATTTTAATTTCTCAGCTCTTCCCATGAAAATGCATATAAATATTAGGGAAATTATCATTCACTATTTTTCTTTTGTCTTTATGTTCATCCAACTATTATAAAATTATAATATGTCAGATCACATTTTTTTTTTTATTTGTATCAATTAGCTACTTTTACACTAACATCGTTAAATAATTTAAATAAAATGATAATTTTACCCCTAAATAAATTAAAAGACAATTTTATCTTATAAAAATTTAAAAAATAAAAAAATATAATTATAAAAATACCTCTAAATTTAAAAAAAATAAATCGAAAATAGAGGTGCTCAGTTGATTTTTTATTAAATTTAAATTTTGAAAATTTTTAATTTTAATTTTTATTAAAAATTTATAATTTTGCAAAATTATAATAAAAAATAACTGAATTTATTTATTAAAAAATAAATCCCAAAATTTTAATAATTTAGGGTATTTTTATTAAATCTCAAACTTTTGTAATTATTTTTATAATTATAATTTTTATTATAAATAAAAATTCTAATTTTTAGATTTATTTCTTTATTAAATGTAGGGGTATTTTTATAATTATAATTTTTTTTATTTTCAAAGCTTTTACAAGATAAAATGATCTTTTAATTTATTTAGAGGTAAAATTATCATTTTATTTAAATTATTTAAAAGTGTTAGTACAAAAATAATTAATTAATACAAATTTAAAAAGAAAAATAATGCAGAGAACATATTAAAATTTTATGATGGTTGGATGAATATTAAATAAAAAAAAAAGTAGTGCAATGATATTTTCTCTAAATATTATCATAGTTGATTGAAGTATTTCATTTTAAAAAAAATAATTTTTTTTATCACTGTCGAGGTTATTTATTTATTTTATTTTTTGAAGTTATAACTCCTCAATCATAATCAAATTTGTAAGAGATTAAACAGTCAAAATTCTGCTTTTATTTAATGCTACTACAAGTTTCCGTTCAAAGGTACATAGGCTAGCTAGCAATGACATTTTTGTTTATGTTATAAGCGTCAAGGAGCTAGCGCGGTCCATTATTTAGAGTAATGGTACAAGGGCATTCAAGACACGCATGAGGCTGATCTCTCATCAGCCGGGAATAGAACAACAGCAAACGCGCGCTCCTTAGTAAGAGCCAAACGTCGATTATCATCGTAAGAAACCCCAACATCATTGCATAAGGATACACAGGATTCGCAAACGGAAGGACAATGAACAATCTTGTACGCATCTGGAAAGAGCAATGATACATAAATATAAAATTTGTAATATCAGTAAAAAAAAAACAAATCAATACAAGATAAGTGAGATGATTCTTTTTCATTATTTGTCTTTTCAAATTTTGTGTTCATGAATCATTATTATTCAGGGTAAATGCTCCTGTAATACTTATGTTTTTTAATTAAGTGTTCGTTTAATCTTTATATTTAAAAAAAATTTCATGACATTTTGTAAAATCAGTAAAAAAAAAAAAATTAATACAGGATAAGTGAGATGATTTTGTCGCACTTTGTCATTATTTATCTTTTCAAATTTTGTGTTCCCGAATCATTATTATTCAGGGTAAATACTCCTTTAATACTTATATTTTTTAATTAAGTATTCGTTTAGTCTTTATATTTAAAATAAAATCCCATGACATTCTTATTCTTAAATATGTGATGACACTACTATCCTTACTTTTTCTTTTTACAATAATATCCTTACAATAATATTCTTAAGGATATTAATGAAGATAAAAAATGACATTTCATTGAATTAACCTTAAAAGGAAAAAGAAACTTACTTAAACTTTTATGTTATTATTTTACTTTTAATAAAAAATTTAAAATAGTTATTAATAAAATTATTGTATAAGTGCAAAAATATTAATTTGTTCACACTGATTTTATTGGTTAATCTGTTAATAAATATTTATTAGTTAATTTATTAATTAATTTTTTATAAATAAATAAATAAATATTGATAATATTGTCATAAGGATATTATTTTAAAATGAAAGAAAAAGTAAGGATGAGATACAACATATTTCGTTATAAGGGTTTGAGGTATTTTTTAAAGTAGAAGGATCAAACGGCTACTTAAATCAGGATAAAAGGACTAAATAAGAATTTATCCTTCTTACTCACCTCGATCTCTCCCAATTCTCTCAAACTTAAACCAGTTTTTCAAAGTTTGCGCTCCAGGGTTTCCTTCAATGCCGCCAGTTGTTATAAACCATTTGCCTCTTGATGGATCATAGTTGTCGACTTTCCATACTGTTGGTTCGTTGCAGCGAGTCTCCGTCGAGAATCTCACGTTCAGATCCACGTTTTCATGGATAATTCTAGTGTTATTGTAACGTTGCGAATCTTAAACGTGTTCCTCTTCGTAAATCGGAACTTAGTTGGATAACATCAAGCGGGCAGAGTTCGTTTCTGCCCCTGAAGAGGGTGAGGCCACCGCCGCCTGCTCCTGAAATTAGTGAGACCACATAGTAGTCTCGGATGCTTCGACCTCGTTGCCATTGACATCAACCAAAGGATCAGGTGTGCCACAAGAGGTTTTGTGGCAAAGGAGAGGAGAAGGAAGGAGATTGCAGTCACGAAAGGAGTATTCATTTTGTTATCTTTCAGAGAGCTGTTTGAGTGAGTTACTTGATCAGTTTGACATAGAAGAGTTCGAATTTATAGAGCTCTAGAGACTAAGCTCAGATGAGGACAAGATCGAATTGTTGCATGCGAAAAAACGTGCATAATTTAAGTCAGTTTTTATCTTCAGTAGTTCTTTTTAATTTTGTCCATTTGGCATGATTTGTTATCCAAAGTCATCATCGTGATTTGACAAGTGGGGTCAGTGCGGAGTCGCTTCTGCTTCTTTTATTGATTTTATGATTTATACATGTTCAATCACATATTTGAACTTGGGAAATTACTATTTTCTTTTTTCACCTTATAGATGACAAAGGCCAAAAATATTACAACAGTAACAAATTTATCATCTTTATCCCCAAGTTTCTAAAAGACAGTTTTTCTCCTGTAATGTAATTTAATATTATGATGCAGGATTTGTTTGATATTGTTAGATAGGGCAAATGATATCAGATTTGATCATATAACATGTCTTTTTGAACCTCTCAACGTGAGGAATAGAACTAATTAGAAATGTATGCCAAATTCTGTCATTTATTGCATCAAAAATCTATTTGAAGTCTTTTTTAAATATTGAAATAAGTTTTTGAGGCACAAACAAGGAAAAAGAACACTTGCACAGTTACACTTAAAGTTTGAGAAAATAGTTATATACCTTTAAGAATTTAATAAGGGACACCAAAATCCCCTTTTAACTATAATAGCCTTTGTAAATAGTAATTAAAAATTGGTCTTTAGATTTTTCTAATAAAGACAAATATAATTTAAATAAATAAAATTTAAATAATCTAATTTATCTAATAGAATATTAGAATATTTTATAATATATAAAATAACATTAGAATACAAATTATTATTTTTATTTTAATAATTTATCTATATTTATTACAAAAATTTTAAATAAATCTTTAGGCATTGTTTGGTTGGGAGCATAGAATGGAGGAGAGAAATAATTTAAGTTCTATTTTTTTTTTCATTGATTAGCTAAACAAAATATATAAGAATTTAATTTCCATTAGAATTTAATATCCATCATAATGTATAATTTGATTTCCACACTAAGGAGTGAAGAATTTAAATTCCTCTTATATTAGAAACTAAAACTTCCAAAATTACCCTTCAACGTTTTAGCTTATTTAATGCCCTTAGTAATTATTATTTATAATTTTATTTCATCAATTTAATGTTATAAATAATTTTATATTAATTAAATTTAATGAATGATTTAAGAAACTTAACAAAATAAATAAACTTATTTATTTAATATGAAAATATAGGAATAAAAATTAACTGTCGCCGGAACTCCGGTCAATCCTCGCCAAACATTCACCAGACTATCACCCGAACTCCACCGGACCACTGCTGGAATGTCATCAGCCGCCACTAATTTCTGTCGAAATGCCATCGATTGCCTCCAGACCTCCATTTTATTTTATTCTAATAAATCATTAATTGTTTTAGGACTTTTTGACATTCAAAAAGTGTGGTATTGATATTAAATTATATTTCATTGCCAATATAGATAGTTTAGTATTTAAGGCAAAGAATAAATTTGTCCAAAAAAAAAATTGTAATTATTTTTCCTATCAAATTTTATGTCAAACCAAACAATGAAATTTAATTTCACTATTTTCCTTCACTCATTTCTTCTCATTTCTCTTCCGTTCCACTCTTTTCCTCTCTTCCCCTTTCTTCAAACCAAACATGCCCTTGGTTAAATATATTTTACAATTAATGGAATAAATCTTATTAATTAATAATATTAATTTTTTTTATATAATATTGAAAACAATTTAAATATTTAAATATTTATTTTAACATTATGTTGCTATTTATTATAATTTTTTAATTTAATATAAGATAGTAAAGTATTAAAATATTTTTTAAATATTGAAATTATTTTAAAAAGTCTATATTTTTACATTTATTTTAATATTATATTTGTATTTACTCTAAAAAAATTAGAGTCATTTTTTTGAGTAAATAAAGGGTATTATAGTCAATAAGGGATCTTGGCATCATTTCTTGAAAATCTGGGGGTGTTGGAGATACATGTGTCATTTTCCTCAAAAACAATAGAACGTGGTAAAATATTTACTTTAAATTTTTGTTCCTCTCATTGAGGGCTTTATATGTATATTTGTTATACATCTGAATTTGACTTCATTTCCTAAAAATATTCTACTTCAAAATGTTAAATTACATTTCAAGGATAAAAACATCTTTTCAAACAAATTCACTAACGGATTCCTTGTTAACAACAAAGTGTAAAAATAGTATTTTACAAATTTAGTTTATAAAAATGGTAGATTTCAAAGTATTGTAATATTTTTGATGCGCCTTCATTAACACCCCCAAGTTTCCAAAAAAGGATACCAAGACCTTCTTTTGATCATTATACCCTTTACCTCTATTATCCCAAGAAAATGACTTTAATTTTCTTTTATAAATGCTAATATTATATAAATAGTGTAATCTATCAAAAAACTAACAATATTAGAATATTTTAATAAATTTAAATATGTAAATTATTATATTTATTTTAGTAATATGTTTTTATTTGTTATAGATTTTAAATAAATATTCACGTTAAATTCATTTTACAAGTAAAAAAAAATCTCACATATTAATAACATTGAAACGATTATTTTACATAATATTCAAGAAAATTTAAATTTTAATACATTTATTTTAGTATTATGATTCTATTTATTATAAAGTTTACATTAATATAAAAAATATATCTAGTAGATTGTAAAATATTAAAATATTTTTAGACATTAATTTTTTTAAAAAATGTACATATTATTACATTTATTTTTAATGTTATATTTCTATTTATTATAAAACATTAGAGTCATTTTTTTTAAGATAATAGAGATAAAGAGCATTATGGTTAAAAGAGGGTCTTGGTATCCCTTTTTGAAAACTTGGAGTGTTGATAACTATTTTTCCAAACTTTAGTGGTGTAGATGTCTTTTTCCATTTACCATCGCATGAGGGAAAATGGTAATTTTCCTTTAACCTTTTGTAAAGCATAAATTGAAACTAGATTTCACTTGTTATAAAAGTAGAAATCTAATATCTTCTTAGTATTTGATAAATAAAATTTTGATCAAGTGTTGATGTGATTTTCTTGGTAATAAGAAACTTAACTATATAATGATATAAATATGTCGAAAAGATAATTAAAAGATAATCTAAAGAAATCTGTCTAAATTCACAAAGTTTTCTTTCCTTTAGCAAGTTGTATTTCAATTTTACTTTATAAAAAAGAAATTGATATTTGTAATTTATTTTATCTTTTGGTAAATTTTCATTTAGGTACTAGCGCATTGGTCAATAATTCAGATAAAACTCTAAATTTAAAAATTACTCAAAACATAATTGTTGGATCCAACTTCTCAAGGCTAAAAAATAATTTTTATCTAAGATATGTAATTTAACATTTAAATCAAATCCAACATGCAGCAAGTAAAGTAAAGAGTAAGTGAGTAGCTTGTAAATGAAATAGATATGTAATAAAGATGATTTTAACCACAAGGGCCAACTAATGGTGCGTTTGGATTTAAATGAAAATATAAGTGGTCGAGCTGATGTGCCGCTGCCACGAATCCACCCTAAGTAATTGGCTCAAATTTCCAAAAGGTTAAAGAAACATTTAGCTTTAGCTTTTTAACTTACACCATAAACCGAGCATTATATTAATACAGAATATTTAGGATTTTACTTAATTATATATATTATAATTAAGCAGGCGTTTGATATTTTATTTGAAATCGGAATAAATATATACGACTTTGAACAGTTTGTAATGTAGTATTGAAACCATTTATTTTTCAAAGTTTGTTTGAACTTTTATTACCCCCAAATACTAGCTTGCCCATTGAGTAAAATCCTTCGGGCTGTACAAGGCCCTAGGCATTGGGCATAATTTTGATTTCCAAAGAAAGTTAAACTATTGGCACCCCCTAATATCCTCATAAAACCCCATTTTTTGTCAGTTATATTTATTTCATTTTAAAAATTTTCTTCTTTTTAAATACATTTCTAATTTTTTATTTTGTTAAAACTCAATGTATTATTATGCTATTTTCTTTTTATTTTGTAATCTTATTGTTACTGGACATAGAAATTAAAATTTTTTTGGGTGATAAATTTTTTGATGTTAGTCATTGGTTTAAATTACACATATTCTAAATTTTAATTTGAAAAGCAATTTTAAGCATAAAATATATTAAATAAATAAGAAATATGAAAAGAATAATGGATTATTCTAAATTTGTACAATTTATCTTAGTTAAATAGGAAGAAACAAGTAAAAAATTAAAAAGAGAAAAAGATTGCTTATGTTTTCTTTTTTTTGGAGGGGGGGGGGGAGAACTTACGTATGCTTAATTCTTATTTCTCCTTCACTATAATTTTTTTTGAGGTGAGGTTTTATAAAGACTATAAAGGACTGTCAACAACTTCACTCTTTTTAAGAGAATAGTGATATTTGACGTCCATAATTTATCTCACTAACCCCTATTTTTCTCATTATAACTTAAAATATCTAAAATAATTATTAAAATATACTTAGTAAAATAATGTTTATTTTCAAAAAGTGCCCATTTTTCCTTCTCTCCCTTCTCTCATTCTCCACCACTTTCCTTCATTTCCTCCCCTGCCAAACGCCCACCACAACAATTGATTTTCTAAATTAAAGATTGAAAATTGGCGCGTTTGCTTGCCAAGACAATGACACCAACAATCCAACGACCCAGCAATCTTTCTCCAAGGTTTCTAATATTTTCGGCGGTTTTATTTCCCCTGCTTTTTGTTTGCAATTTGTATTGATTTATTTATTTTAGTGTTAATATTTGCACTACTTGTCTACATTATATTATGAAAAGTCATATTCTCAGTTCCGAGACCATTGTTACCAACACTTGAATTGAAATTAAGTTTGAGCTGCAGAATTAAACTAAATGAGCAGGGGTACTTTGGAAATTACTAGGATAATTAATAAGTGAGCGGTTGAAATATATTAAAGGTCACATATCAGGTACTTTTGGAAATTATGCGCGGTTGAAATATATTAAGGGTCACATATCATTATTCTTTTCCAGCCACATCATACATTACTTTATTTTTTCCGCCCCAGAAAGATTGACCCGATTAATTACTTGACTTTTATCTTACTTTTTCAAAGTATTATTCTGGTTGTTTAATCAATCATTTCAGCACTTGGAACCTGACTCTGTTTATTTATAATGTCTATTTCCTCTTTCTTTATTTTATACGTTAAATTAGTGATGAATATATTTTGAGCCTGGACCATCATAAAAACTAATAATTCTATAAAGTCGCTCTCATCCAAATCAATTCTCGTAATTGCGACAAGAGAGGCATGATGAACATAGCTCGTGAAATCTCTAGCAAATCGGACGTTGCCTTGTCATTATCGATCTGATAAGATCAAGCATTTTTATCACCGTACGAATTGTCATCTTGCCAAAACCTATATATATATATATTATATATATAGAGGGAGCCCCTATATTACATTAAATATAACATACACACTCTACAACAAATCATAAACGATAACCACATAATTTACGCTATTATAAAATGATTTCACGAATATAAGATTTCATATATATTACAACATGATTATTGTCGTATGTAATTATCTATCTAGCTTTTGCTTTAGACGTGGAAAATCTTTTTCTACTTTTTTTTTTTATTACATTATCATTGACAACTCATATTAATACGGACTATAACCGATATTTACAATTGCATAATTAATTTTGGGACCAACTTACATCAATACTTAACAGGATTTTAACCCTCACAAATATTCGAGGGATGTCTACTCCTCACTCATGGATAAGAGAGAAGACTACCTTCACTCAAATTAATTGAGAAAGAAAATACCCCCACAATACTTTTGTAGGGATTCGAACTACCTTCACTCAAATTAATCTTTTTCCACTTTTGATTTGACTTGAGCGGTTGTTTTTTGTGAATAAAACAAAACAAAAAAAGAAATGAATAATTGTCTGCCATCTGTCGAGCGTAATGAGCATCGCATAATTTCGAGCGGTATCAGGCTATCAGCAAACCCATAGAAAATGATAAACACATGTTCTTATTTTCAGTTTTTACAAGGCCCCACCTGGTTCAATATGCAACCTGAATTGCAGTCCACAGAAAATTTAGAGCTAGAAAAATGGTGTTCCGCCATATTCAAACGATAATTCTCTGAAATCGTTCTCATCATCCAAATCAGTCTTCACAGAAGATGCAAACAATAGTAATAAGAGACGAGATAAAATGCCCTTAAAATCTACACCACATAATCGGACGATGCTTTATCATTCAGTCCTATTGCAAATGAATGATCCAAGCAGATTACCATGGATAGAAATAACAAGAAATCATGGGTGAATTTTCCGTGTTTTTGGGACTAAACAGTCGATTTAGAAAAGTGCAAATTAAAGTAAACCAGTTGATTTGTGAAATTATAGAAAATTGGATAATTCAGATGAATTTGACAAGAAAATTATGACGGTCTTCTAAAATCTATATGCACCATAGAATGCAACGATTTCTAATCCTCTGTGGCATGGTTATTTAAAGAAAAAAAGACACCTACATCTCTAAAGTTTGAGAAAATGATCATAAAAATTGGCAATTTTTAATAAAAGGACATCAAAATCCTTTTTTATCCATAAAACTCTTTAATTATAGTAATTAAAAAATTGACTTTAATGGTTTTTAATTAACAAAAAATTAATATAAATAATATAATCTGTCTAGTAGACTAATAATATTAAATTATTTTTTATATTTAAAATAATATTAAAATTTTAAATTATTATATTTATTTTAATAATATATTTGTAATGTTATAAAGATTTTAAATAAATCTTTGGGTTAAATAGATTTTACAATTAAAAAAATCTCCCTATTAGTAATATTAGAATTAAACTTTACATAATATTCAAAATAATTTTAGCTTTAATTTATTTATTTTAATATTATGTTTCTATCTATTATTAAAAATTACTTTAATATAATAAAATAGGTCTCATGGATTGAAAAATATTAAAATATTTTTAAATATTAAAATTATTTTGAAATGTATATATTATTACATTTATTTTAATGTCATATTTCTATTTATTATAAAATTTTGTTATTTTTGGGATTTATAGAGTTGAGGGACATTATGGTCTAAAAGAATTATGGTATTGAAAATTGAAGGTCTTTGTGGCTATTTTCCTAAATCTTGGGGTATAAATGGCTTTTTTCCTTATTTAGAAGTTCCATATATCAAGTAATTTAGTTTTCATAAAGAAGATCTGTTGTGAATGGTTTCCTTTTTTATTTTCTGGGATGAAACCTGGGTCTCTAATATACTTCTTATCCACTCAAGTTACAAGAAAAAGGCCTTTATGTGACCGCCATCTTGCCATCACAAGAAAGAGGTCTTCCAATTTTAATTAGATTTTAATTTTTTTAATTAACCGTTACATACCAAATATAAACCATAAGAAAAAATAACAACTTATGAGTTATTTCAGTTTAATTATTAGAGCTAGATAATTTTCGTACGAAGGGGTCCAGATTCCATCTTTATATTTCTAGTTCCCCTTACTGTCCATCTTTATAATACAAAGGTCATCTTTATACCCGAGTTTCTGAAATTAACATGTTTTACCTTGCCCTTGTATTTGTTACTGAATTGATGTAAAAAGACGATTTTCCCTTGTAATGTAATTTTTTTTTTTTTTGATGAGAAAGTAAAAGCTTTCAATAGATTAAGAAGAAGAGAACAACATCAACACCTGGATAAGGAAGTCACCTATCCAGGTGACAGCAACCTCAAACTCTAGAGCTACATTAGCTAAGTTATATGGGCTATTATTTACACTTTCTTGGGACAAAAGTATAGCTGACGAGACCTGGTTTTTCAGCCCTGCCTGGATTTTCTTCAATGTTCAACAAATTTCAGCTAAACTTTCCTTTTTGTTTAAAGTGAGCTCCACAACTTCCCTTTTAATCTGATTCAACAATAAATTGGGCACAATTTGCTTTCTAAGCTACTTGAATACCGAGCAGCACTGCTTCTGCCCATTTTGCCACATTTCCTTTGGCTTACTCTCTTAACAGCTGCAGCCATGATCTCCCACTTGAATTTCTAACTACTGCTCCAAGACCCGCTCTTGCTTAACATTTGAATTGCAGCATCTACATTCAGTTTGTACCTTCCTGGTAGGGGGTTCCCAAGTTTTCTTGTTGTCGTACTGATGCCGAGACAGAGCTTGACCATTTCCAGATTTAATTCTTCTGTAGGATGCCACGATAGCCTCTGCTCTTGCTACTGAGGCATGGGGTCTTCTTCTTCCCTTCCATAATATAACAATTCCTTTGAGTACCTTATTGCCCAACAAACAACAATTATTTGCTCTATCTCCTCTTTCTTCATCTTCACTGCGAGTTGCAGCAAACTCAACATGTCCTGGTGGGCCATTTTGATATCCTCTATAAATTTCTGTCAACTTCCAGACCTTACGAGCAACCTTACACCCAATTAATGCATGAAACACATCTTCTCTCATATTATAACATCTTTTGGCAAATCGGATCCCCACAATTTTCTTTTTCTCCACAAATTCTCCCTATTGGTAACATGTCTTGAGCTGCCTCCACATGAAGATTTTCACTTTTTTCGAATGTCACTTGCCCAGATTACCTTCCACTGAGTTTTGGAGCTATCTGAGCAACATGGTCTGTCCGGGAATTTGAGCTTTATAGCCTGCTGATAGCCACTCTTAACTGTATACAAACCATGCTTATCAAAGGATCGTACCAGTTGATCCGGTCTTGGGATTTTTCGGAAGTGGAGTCCTCAGTATTCTTTCTAAGCCTCTTTAGAGAAATACTTAGCAACCGTAACTCTTCCTCCAGTTATTGCTCTCGTCAATAAAATCGGCCACAACTGCCTCAGTTAGTACAATAACTTGGGTGGCATTTCAGTGATCTCAAATTGTACAACCCAATTGCTACCACAAACTGGCACCTGATTCCCATTACCAATCTCTATCTCAGCCCTTTATGAAGCACTTGTTTGCCCTATAGAATACTCCTCCACACAAAA
Organism: Citrus cavaleriei; assembly: GCA_030448925.1. NCBI lineage: Eukaryota > Viridiplantae > Streptophyta > Magnoliopsida > Sapindales > Rutaceae > Citrus > Citrus cavaleriei. Next base: position 59,936 of record JAUJEN010000596.1, on the reverse strand, counting down.
GATGGATTTGAGCCAAGCTTTGTTTCCATAAAATTAGTGTGTTTGGAATATTTAGCCTTCAAGATTTTTGCCATTAATGAATCAGGATTGTGCAGAATTCTCCACCTCTGCTTAGCTATGAGGGTTTGATTAAAGCAGAAAAATCTCAGAAACCAATTCCCCTCTTATCTTAAGCATGGTATAATCTTCCATCTCCTTCAATGTATGCTTTAAGTGCGTATCCAAGGATCCCTACTCAGAATCTTGCAATGGCTTTTTTTTTCAATTTCATAACAAAGTGCCATTTTGACGGATTTCAAGACCTTCATGCGGCATTTGGGCGGGAATTGCTTGCTGTTTTAATGAGAACTTCATACCACTGATGGGTGAAATTTTTGCTTACTTAATGAATTGGAAAGCTGTTTAAAACCCTTAGCTTTGCTTCATTGAAAAAGCTAATCTTCCTTCTCCCCACCATGGATGGAAGACCAAGGTATTTCTCGTGTTTGTGACCGCGTTCAGCCCGAATATGTTCTGAATGCCTCCTCGAAATTGGCTTGTACTCTCGAGCTAAAAAAACATTGAGGATTTTCGTAATTAAAAACTGGCCCGAATGTATAGCAATAAAATGTCTTTCTTAACCATACAATCCGTATGTTAGATGCTCTTGCAAAACTAAAAACTATCATCCAAATAACAAGTGGATGATTGACAAGCTTCATTGAATCTCGACCCTTGAATTTACCCGGTTTTTTACCGCACTAACGTATTCGAACCTGCGACACATGATGAAAATGTAAGGTGTTAAAGAGGACAACCTGCCTTAATCCTTTGCGGAAAGATGAGCCTTTTTGCACATGATCAAAATCGAAACTATTTTGGATATACAAATAAACAAATTCACCCATTTTGAAGAAAATCCTACACTGCATTGTGTGTTTGACAAACTCCACTCCACCAATTTATCCACCTTTATGCCTTAATATCAAGTTTTAACCGGCCCCACACTACTTACTTCGCTACTGCATCTTATTTATTCAAGCACTTTTCATAGCCTATAATAATGTCATCGACGAAAGTGCGAGAACAAAGGCACTTTGGGTGGAAATGATAGCATTTAACACCTCTTTTGATGTAGTTATTGTTTTTGCAATGATTCTATAGATAACATTACAAGGCTAATAATTTGAAATCAATCACTTTCTTTGGCTTGTTTTAATTTCAAATCATAGCAGTAAGTGTGATTTAAGGGTTGAATATTACCCTCGTTCAAGACGTGCAAAAGTTGTGGTCACCCATCTTTACAACATCTTTGAGCACTAGTGTTTCCTCGAAAAATCTGCTAGAAGTCCATCAAGACTGGAGTTTTCGTGAGACACATTTGGGGCTACAAAAGCATCAATTTCTTCCCATGAGGGTTGCTCAAATAGCTTTCCACTTCATTGTAATCTCCTGGTGCAAGTCATGCTATTACTGCATTCATTTGATCCGACAAAGGATTTGTGGCAAAGATTACGAAAAGTATTCACAAATCACCGCTCTACATCCCTCTTCTTATCCACTTTCCACTATCATCTTCAAACACTTGATCTTGTTTTCTGTTTTTTTTTTCTATTGTAGGCGTTTCGTGAAATTTTTTTTTTTGTCGCTCCTCAACCAACATAATGGGTCGTCGATCTTTGCTTCTAAAAAATTTCCTCATCCGAGTAAAAGATGTTGATCCGTCTACTTTTCTACTTGCATATTTATTCTCCCAACTTTCCAAATGATAAGACCCATTCTTTAAATCTTGGAGCTTCTTCTTTAGTCGCTTTCACCTCTCTTTCTCCCAAAGCTCCTCCTTACTCCAATATTTAATCTCATTAAAGACTCATTTGAAATCCTTTAAAGCAAGCTGTCAGCGGGTTCTTATTCTTGGCAAGCCGCTCATCTCACCCATTCTTACATCTGATCTCCTTGTTACACTTTTTCATATGGACTTCACATGTCTATCGTAGTGGGTTCATGAAAAGTTTTTCGTCTACGTGTATCTTGTTTCTCTCCTTTTCAGCACCTTTATCATTATGGGACTGCTATGATAGAGCTCCCACATTAAATTTAATTCCAATACATTTTCTTTAAAAAAACTCTTCGATTCTTGTTCCCTCAGAACTTATCCGCTTTTCTTCTATAATGTGAGCCCAATCGCTTATTTGACCAAGTGGAATGGATACCCAGTGCTTTCCCAAATCCATCAACCAATCTCTTATAGCCTCTCTAAAGTCAATTACCATGCTTCTCCTCTACCTCCCGATTTTTCATTTAAGTTCAACACCTGTTTGAAATCCCCTAAAGCATAACCAGGGAAAAGATAAAAAGCAATGTATACCATTCAAAATTCCAAGTGTGTTTTTACGAGTATGATTACGTGCCAAGTAAGCACGCCAATACATCTCGATGCTTCCACTTTCGCACTTTGGACTACATCCGTCCACATGTGTTTGCTTGTCAGAGGATTTGACATTTCCCATTGATGTCGATTCAAAGCATTGCCAGCCCACCCAAACCTCTGTCTACTAGCTAAAATAATTCTAGAACTTCAAACTTCTTTCGCTTTTCTTGCATTTGTCTAGTCGTCGTCTTTGTTTCTGAAAGGAAACAAATTGAGACCTATTCTACAAGAGTTGTTGGGCTTCTGAATGTTTAATCTTGCCCAGACCCCAATTTGAGGCCGACGTTCAGGCAAATTAAGAGTTTCGGTCGTATCAGTTGCGTCTCCACCAGCTACCGATGTTTTAGTTTCCAACATTCTAATCCTCTCCCACCCATCACATATTCTATCAAAGTTGGCTTAATTCGCTCTCGTTGCTCCTGCACGGAATGGTGATGATAAATAGTCTTATGAGACGGGTAAATTTACTTCTTTTTGGCTTTGAACTTTCCCGACCCATTGTACATCTTGGGCACCTTTATCTTTATCTCTTTTACTTGTTTTACTTGCTTCCTTGAATATTTCGGGCCAGATTTCCATTTTTTCTTTTCTCGCTTTTATTCTCTATCTTGGGCCAGTTTTCCATGACATCAAACTCAGATTCCATTAATGTTTTAGCCCATTTATTGGTTTTTTAGCCCAACTCTTAAATCTTTCCGTGGACACTCCTTTCCCTCAGTAGTTCCATTTTTCAAACTTTCATTCTACCGTTTCGATGGCTTTTGTCTTGAATTTTTCTTAGGTTGTTTTACATTCGCTTTTTTAATTGGATTCTGAACTTATTCCATCGTGTGTTCTTTGCTAACATTTAACTTTGTGGTTACCTATGCGGTATCATTTGGCTCTCTGTCTGGCATGTCCCCTTGCATTAATTGCTTTTAGCTCATCACAACCTCACCTACTTCCCCATCAATTTGCATCCGTACTAATTTTGATGGATCCGTTTCTAAATCCTCGATCTTCCATTTCCGGCTGTTCTTTTCCAATTCTATTCTACTTTGACTCGCGTTTTCCATCATAGGCATTGGAGAGTTTGTATAATCTTTGTTTTGTTCAGACTCAGATCTATCTCTACGTCTGCTCTATTTTAACCTTTCGTTTATGGTAGTTGCCTTTAGCCATGGCCAGTAAGCCATTTCATCCTTTGATTGGGATTTGTAATGTGTGCATTCTCACATATTGATGCCTCAATTCGCCCAAGAAAACAAAAGTCCGGTAACCTCTCATACATTACTCTCGGATATCTTCTTCTTCCTTCTTGTTCGAGCTCGATAAGCTTTTTTTAAGCAATGATATATTGAAATTCGAGTCAAAATTCACCAATTCCCAAGCATGTACATTTCTGTAACGCTTTACCAATCACTTGACCAACTCATGCCATTTCTTTGACATACACATGATGGGAACATCAGTAATTTGAACTAAAAAGACGGCGCTGAAATTCAGCTTTTTACATCTCCGATCGGTTGGTTTTCCTTAACCACAATCACTTCATCAAGTGCCATGGACCTCGACGTTCAAAAACATGACATTGTCCATCAGACCCAAATTTAAACATGAGAAAACATTGTCTCCCAAACTTTCTAGTTTATTTTAACTCCATGACATTTTCCAAATCCTTTGCATCATAGCTTTTTTCAATACTAACTCCCCCTTGTATGTAATTACTTTCCCGATTAAACAACTCTTACTATTTTTTCTCCTCTAGCTTTCATTTTTATCTTAGCGTTACTTATCCTCTTCTTCTTCATAAATATCTTAATAGCGTATTCTAATGATAAACTCTTAGGGAATCTATTTATTTTAGCTTGATGGCTTTAAATTGGAACTAAATTGCTTATGCGTAATTCTGACCTGGCTACCTGTAAAATTTTTTATCTTCGATAACAATAATGTTTTGAGAATTATCTACCAAAAAAAGACATTAAAGCCAACCACCAGCCCATGAGTTTAGACTTTAAGAGTCATGCGGACTCGATTTATCTCTCATCCTTAGTTGTTTTCGCGAGAAACTGCTCTGAAAAAAGCAGAGGACTTTTGTAACACGTAATAATTACTCCCTAGAATGAATTTGGTATTATGACATAGGATTTTTCGGTAATCACTATAGCTCAAAGATATCATCATCAAGTATAATATATCTTTTTTGAACCCTTCTTCAACCAGAGGGAATATAACTAATTACAAATGTTTGTCAAAGGTGCATGATTTACATAAAAATCTATTTGGATTCTTTAAAATTCAACAATTTTGGGGACGTAAACAAAGGACATATACAAGGTTTGAAATGCATGGCTATGTAGAATCGACTTTTCAACAGAGATTTCTAACACCCTCTTTGAAGGTTATACCATTTGTAAATAAATTACAAATAGCTTCCTTAACATCCCCCCTCGAATGGCTCATGGCTGACTCTGCGATAACGTTAAACTTGGATCGAGAAAAGTAACAAGTTGAGTTGAAATGATAAAGGCTTTGTGGGAAACATCAATGCTTGTTCTTTAATAAGAATGTATCTTACCTCCGACTTTCTTAGCACTTTGTCTCTGTCTTAAATGAACATAATTCACATGCTTAGACTTACAGTGAAGAATAGGATTTGATCAGTTCTCCAAAGTCTCTAATTGCCACGAAGAATTGGAGTTGGTAATTTTACATGCAATAAACTAAGCTACTTAGAAGATGAGGTTAACAGAGAGTTAAAACTTTATAAGATGATTCCTATATTCACTCTCACTTCTTGACTTAGCTACAATAACTTGCTTTTTAACCGAGAAATAAAAATTATACCAAGGTAGATACAATAAGCTTCCACAATAGATTTTTCGCCGATCATCAACATTACACGCTCATCAACACTTCAAAAGTGAGTAATGTTAAACCAACAACTTTAAGTGTTCCCTCTTTTTGAAGATATAGACCATGGAAGTGAATTAACAGAATCTTGAAGATACTTCTGTTATACTTTCTTGTATTGACCAGGTGCAAAGTATAAGATTACTAAGATATTGACTAAGTTTATGTCTGAATACAGAGCAATATAGTGAGAATGAAGTACTAAAGACCCCAAGGAAGGCTTCTATAAAGTACACCTTTCAAATTCTTGCACGGAGGTCCTTTGCCATTTTCTCTGAAGACCATTTATTAACTTGTATCTAAAACCATTTGCAATCTTCGTATTTGACAGGCTTTTCTCATTCTTAATGTATTTTATGCATGAAATGCAGCATACCATGAGTGAAAACAAAAAATAGGCCATTAATCTCGGATCGCTGTCGAGCAAGACCTTATAGAGTTTAGGGAATGAAATCTTTAGTAATCTTTGATGGGTCCGAGAATAGCAAATATAACATGATCTTATGATGATCTTACCTTGATTATCACGTTTGATGAATAAAAAGTGTCGACTTTTAGATTAAAAATTATGGTAATTAGCTTTTAGTTTATACAAAACTGTTATTGGAGCTTGTTTCAATCATATAATCAGACAACAAGCTTTTAACTTACATATATAGCCTCTTTGGTCTACTGAAAACCATGGCTGGGTCATTATACATCCTCTGAAATCTATTTAAAAACATTATTGACATCAATTTGTCTATCTTCAACTTTTTTGAAGAAAATGACTTAGAATTACTCTCCTTATCAGGACTTTACTACAATACTAAAGGTTTGAATAATGTTCAATGATACACCAGGTTTGATGAAATCTCTTAGCCACCAATCCTTTATATTTAGAGGTGGGCCCATCTGTGTTGATATGATTACAGACACCATTGCATCAACTAGTTTATAAGATGAGCATATAGGCACAAGATTCCAAGTATTATTTTTAGTGAGAGAGCATCCATCTTTCTAGGTTAGTTGGAGGTATGGGAGGCATTTGCGATCTTATGTTTCTCAACTTGAATATAAGCAGAATCAACTTTGAACTATAAGCCCTTAAGTATTAAACTAGCAATAATAATAATAATAATAATAATAATAATAATAATAATAATATAATATTTAATTCAAATATTGATGGCCTAAGCAATGACAGCGTAAATGATGATGTAAGAGAAGTTTATGAGATAGTTAGGAAAACAAAGAATTAAAATATTGTATACTAAACCAAAAATGTTAGAAGAGGAGTTATGAGGAGGTTTAGCGTATTCAATACAATTCAGGTGGCAACAATGGCCCGGTAAATGGGTGTCAGGCATCCTTCTCGACAAACTTTACAACAGTGACAGTAACCCCTTGATACCAAACAGCAGTCCATTTCCATCTGAAAGAAACACCTTACTCTTCCCCCTCTAAAGCGACTAAAGCAACATTTGACAACCAACCCAATAGATTTGGTGAGGATGAAAATGATGGATAAAGATTGAAGATTATCACTGGGTGAGAATGGTAGGAAGGGAATAGAGCTCTTCTATGGTTTCGCCTTGGTTGAAGATGAGAATGGATCTTGAAGCTGAGATGTGGGAACCATTTTAACAATGACTATGTTTATTTTTCGTGCCACTTTTTATTATTTAACAAATTTATCAATAGTCATTTGGAATTGTCAAGGTATCCTCTCTAGATTTTCGATGAAACTTCAATGCTCATTTATGTGTATAAGGTTGACATATAGCCGCTGTACTAAAGCCTAGGTCAGTGGACCGAGAAAGCGAATTTATTCAGCTAAGCGGTTTGAAAGGTCGCAAAAGAGTAAAAGCTGATGGTTTCTCTGGTGGCATATGGATGATTATGAATAATGCAATTACTGTCGATATTGCCCTCAACTGCCTTCTACAATTTATACATTTCAAAATCATGGATACCAATGTAATGTGCTTGGATGCGGGTCATGGGTCCTTAATTCTTTTAGTTGCTATAATGAAGTTGCAATTGCGTGGCGTCAATAGCAAATCTTTATAACTTTAGACAGCAATCCCAATTCCTTCGCTATTTATACTCAGCAACCTGTTAATGTCTTTAGAACTCATGTACAGGTAGTGGAGTGGAAGATGGTGGTTATAAATGAGGCCGTGGCTTCTTGGCGATTTTGTTTTTAATGACATAATACCATTCTACAGGTACCTGAAAAGGCAAGATGGGTTATCTAAAAAGAATTTATGTAATGTAATAGGATTTAATAGATGGTTCCACGAGGCAAATGAGTTGATCTTGAGTTTAAAGGGTTTAAATTCTACCTGGTCTGAAATGCTAGCTAAAAAGATTAGACAAGAGCAATTCATAATGATGAATGGATAACAACTTTTGACTTCAGTTTTCATCTTCAAAAATTTAATCTGACCTATCGTCAGTATTTCTAATGATTTTTGAAAAAGTCCTAAGAACAAGAGGACAATATCAAAAGTTTCCACTTCCTTGCAGCTTGGTTATCAGGATGAGAGAAGTTTACTGCGAATTTGTGGCTAGCTATTGGAACGTGTAATTGATTATTTCAATACAACAAAAACTTTTACTGAAGAGATTTGGTTTTGGTTTCAAGAAGACTTTTAGAATATTTTAACCGTGAAAAAGACTTGCACTTGTGGTAAGCATTCAAAGGCTCTTCAGCGCATAGTTCCCAACAAGCTTATACAACATGAATAGTCCACTTAGAAAAGGTTAAAGGGTTGTCCTTGCTCAGAAAAAAAATATTATAGTTTCAAAAAAAAATCAAAGAGTGATTGGATTTTCTAGTGGGGATAGAATATAGTTTTCATTCATAAGAAAACCATTAGTAGGGAAAAGGTACAAAAGTGGATGCCATAAAAAACGCAAAGGAGGCGTTAGTTATATTAATAAAAATGAGATAAAATCCATACTGTGCATTACTTCATCAAAGTTTAAATCTAATGGTGAGTTTATCAAATTACCCATCCTCTCTTGCCTGTTTAAAGTTGACTGGTGATGATATGATAAAGGGAGATGGTGTAGCCTGTTTGTTGAGGGATATTAAGCACCATATTTACTGGCACGGCGCATCATTTGAGGCTCCTGGGTGGATACTGACCATGCATTTTGTTCTACCAAAATACCAATGGAATACCGTGGTAAGTGGGAGTCTGTAAAAAAATATATTTGAGGGCAACCCACACGCAAAGCCATAGCGAAACTCTCATTGTCCTTATCCTTGAAACCCAACAACAGATGTTATCAAAAGCTCTTTCGACCTATTAACTTTCCTTGTCATTTATAAAATTACCAAATCCACCAGGTAATTTTAAAGCTGTCCTTCCTAACATGGCCCTAATCAAACAAATTTCATCCCCAGGAAATATAACTGAGAAATAGCCTTGTCAAAGGCACAAGAGATTGTCCATTCAATGAGGAGGAAAAATAGCAAAAGGTGGGTTCATAGCCAGTAAAATTAATCTGGAGAAGGCTATGATCGTTGGTGGGATTTGACTATTCATGATATGCTTATTGAAGTTGAAACTTACCCTCAATTTTATTAGACTCATTATAGGTGCATTACTACAGGTGAGAATGCAAATTCTACAGGAAGGAGAGCTCACCATCCTTTTCACCCACTAACTCACAGGTTACGTCAAATGGATCCTTTGTCTCCTATATTTTGTTTCTTACATTTGAGCACCTTGGTGGCATCCATAATGCAGTCGTACCCATCCACCTCTCTCAAAAAAAGTACTCTATAACTTATCTTTTTTTTTTTAGATGATACTTTTTGTTGGCGGAAGAAACTCCAACAAGCCAAACCTCAATTCAGTTTGGAAGATTTTGTTTTAGCTCTAAGTAAGATGGTCAGTAAGGAAAACACTGACAATTTTCTTCTCTAGAATAGAGCAGGTTGGGAGCCAAAAGAATATCGTTCTGTGACGGTTTTCTCTTATAAAACAACCATGAGTATCTTGGAATACCTTTGCTTATACTTCGAGTTAGGAAGCAAAACTGGCTATCATGAATTATGAATAAAAGGTGGATAAAAATCATTGGGAAGAATTCATTACTTTTTTAACATCCTAACTGGACAGAGTAACTTGGTGTAAAATTATTTATTACTACCCACCAAGTTAAAGAATGAAATATTGTTTGGCTGAAACTATTGAAAATTGAAGGAAAATAAATTGGTTGATAATTCTCTAGAATATCATTTTTTTGCAACCGCCACACACACACTGATGTGTATAAAGGTTCTTTTATATAAGCTGTGGCTCAAGCTCAAATTAGACTGTAATAACTCTGGCCCCAATAGTAATGAACCTTCTAGTAACTAATACAATAGCTTGAGCTAATTAATACGTGCGACCAATTACATAACAATCAGGTGCTAGCTAAACCATGTCATCCATTCATAACTGATTCTTGCTGCTGCTTTGATCCTCTGTTCTGCTGCTTGCTTTTTTGCAACTGTGATCCTCTGCTCTGCTGACTACATTGCAGAGTATGTGAGCTTTATTAACATCCCCCTCAAGCTCAATGGCCTGCTGATGACATTCGAGCTTGGATCAGAAAATAGTTGAGGTTGAAATGAAAAAAGCTTTAACCAAGAACATCAACAATTTGTTCTTCAGTAGATATATCTCACTTCAACTCTTTTCTAAGCACTTTTGTCTCTGACAATGCTGGTGAACATCTAATTCAATAATAGCTGAACTTATAGTGAATAATAGAGTTCCAGGCTAATTCTCTGATACTCTGTTGTCACTGAAAGAATTAGGTTGGTACTTGCATATTAAACCGACAATAAGATTGTAACCAGGAGAGTTATGAGCTTGCTGAAAATAGGAGTCTATATTTCCTTCACTCTTCAGCTTAAGCTAATGAATTTACTTTTTAGATGACCAAAATCAAGAATTATTATCGAGAATAGATATATCAGCTCTAATAGATTTTAGTCATCAACATGCAAGCAATCAGAATGTTCCTATTAAACCAACAGTTCAAGTGTTCCCTCCTTTTGAAGAATATAGAACCATGAGTGGTTGTAACTTGAAATAGAATTTTTTTATTGTGCAACCCAGTGATAAAGTGTGCGGATTACTTGAGATCTGATTAAGTTTATGTACGAGAGAAAGTAATGTTAGAAAACTGATTCTGGTGAGAATCAAGTACTAAAGACCCAGCGATACTTACTTCTATAAGCCCTCTTCAATTCTTGCCCCAAAGGTCATCCTTCACCATTTTCTCAGTTTGAAACCAATGCTAAGAGATGTCAGAACACTTGCAATCCTCATAAAGTGAAACTTTCTTCAACAGATCATAATGCCACTTGCGCCCGTCTGCCAGAAATCCATAACATGAGTTATGTCACCAACAAACTGAGCCGAAGAAAATGAGGCCACTAATCGGATCCTTAAGCAAAGACCTTCTTGAGTTTAAATAATAAAATCTTTAAGTAATATTGAGTCAGGACCAATAATAAATTGTCATCAACATAAATCACTAAATGATCATACCTTTAATATCATATTTGAAGAATAAGGCTGTCAACTTTAAATTAAAAAGAATTGCAAGTGTGAACAACATTCATTATATGCATACCATGCTCTTGGAGCTTGTTTCAATCCATATATAAGCCACATTCTTCAAGCTTTGTATAGCCTTCTTTGGATACAAAACCCTCAGGAGCTGAGATTCTTATAAACATCCTCTAATAAATCCCCATTTAAAAGCATTATTGAGCATTTGTCTAACCTTCCCTAACCTATGACATTGACGAATTATCTCTCTTTCTACAGGACTTTACCTCACAGTAGACTACGATCAATACCCTGGTTTGATAGAATTCCTTATTCTGATGGGACACAGATAGGTGAGAAAGCATAGCGTCATTGCAAAAATCTCAGCTCACTGAAATGCAAATACCTACAGCAAAACAGAAAGGATACAAACAAATTTTTCACCTACCTAAAGTTGTTATTGGGTAAAGATGGGCAGCTTAAACACTCACCACTCAATGGAGATCACAAAAGTACAAAAGTTTGATGAGCTCAAGATTCAATTTCTCTCTTTAATCTCTATCTTTACCTTTACAAAGCAATAACTTGAGATCAACTCCAAGCATAGATATGCTACAAAACCCTGGTAACCAACTTGAATAACATTAAATGAACATTAATAATCATTGATGTATGCCTTAAAACGTGAGCATTAAAAAAGTCCAAGTCAAATATTCTGACTCAAAACTAGCGACCAGCCTGTATCACCAACTGATCGCTTGCCTTGGAATTAAGTAAAATTCATTTGGGCAAGCTGACAGAAATATCTTCTTTTGGCGTGCTGGCCGAAAATTAATTCAATCTCATACAGTAGTTTAATTCCCAAAGATGCTCCTTCTGAGAGAAATTCTCTTGGTGAGAACTTGAACCGAACTTGACTTGTAACTTGAATGCAAATATTTCATTTTCTATACTCCACTGTACCAAATCCTTTATATTTACAAAGCTGAGCCATCATGTTTTTGTACTTGGTTCTGAACACCGTTTCAATCTAACATATGAGTTTGCTGTTCAATCCTACTATAAGTTAAGCATAACGAGTTAGTTCATATCTTACACCTGTACTTGTCAAGTGATGTATGTGGTAACAAACTCGCCTATTCTAGGCTTAAGCCTGATATGGTACTATTTGGTTAAATCATTATAACCAGCACTCTCTGCAATAACATTTTATCAACTATGTTTTCATCTATTATTAATTTTCAGATCATCTTTCTCAATCAGTCATGTATCTTAAATCTAAAAGCCTGGTTAGATTGTGTTCCAAACCTGAATGGCTTTCCATACCTCACGAGGAAGTCTCTAAGTCAGAGGCTAATATTACCTTTCGTATTTAGAAGAGAACATTAAGAGACAGCTTTGCACCTGATCTTATCATCTCTAAGTCACAGTCAAGGATTCTCCACTGATCTTGATCATCACTAATCCTTTGGCTGATAATGTATGTGAAGGAGGTGATGGAATCATCAATAATTCTCAGGTCTATTGCCCGTATCGAGGCAAGAACAAAGATCGTTAATCAAATAATTGATTAATCAAACAATAGGGAACATTGCAATGCGTAAATGTCATGTTTGTTGATTAACAATTGTTGATTTGTTTACTACGCTTGAGAAGAAGAAGCTAAAATGTGATTTTACTGGCTCCATTGTTCTGCCAAGTTAAAAAATATTGTTTGGCTGAAACTAGTGGATAATTGAAAGAAAATAAGAGTTGGATCTGATTCTATCATCATTTTTATTAACACTGATAGTGTGAAGTTTCTTTATATACAAGCTGAGCTCAGCTCAAGGTGTGTAACTAACTCTTCTAGCTAATTAACTTCTTCTGGTTAATACTGACAACCAATTACATAACTACTAAAGAAGAAGCCGAGCGCATCATCAATGGTTTTGTAACTGAGGGTTTACTTGCTGTTGTGATCCTCTGCTCTCTCTGTTAGTACTACTAACATAGATACTCTGCTCTAGCACATTTGCAAAGTATGACTTCCTGCCCACCTATACTATAAACTACTTGACTCTCGAGGTGTTCATTGGGGATTTTAAATTTGTCGAAGAATTGACGTATTTTGGGGTGGTGTTGACAGGCGTAAGATGACCTGATTAATTGGTAACAGTTTTGAAAAATCGGCTTTTGAAGCAAAAAATTCTCTCTTGCATGAACACTACCCTATTATGGACATGAAAATTGGTTGGTACCTGGTTACTTCACCCCAAAGTTATAGATCAAGTTCCTTGAACTGGAGTTTGGTTTGATTTTTGATTCTTATTCAACTAATCAACTTTACTTTTGCATTCTGTTGTGGAGGAAACTTGATTGTTTGACCCCACGATGGCCTCATGTTACAGCAAAGGCATTAAATGAGGCTCTAGGAACGAAGAAAATGTTCAGTTTCCTGGATAATAATTGAGTGTTTGAGGTTTGTAATATTGGATCTCTGTAAGATTCAGGTTTTGGGATGGCAAACATATTGTGGGCTGGTATGGTTACTCCTAGACGGGTCATTATGATGGGATGTTTTGGCTACCTTTTATCTAATTAAACACTGCATCCTCAACACGTTGGTGGTTAAGCTTTCCATCTAGCTTGGAGGTGAAGACCAATCATTCTGGAGTTTTTCATCTTATTAATAGCAATTTCTAAAATCAACATGAATCTATCAATGTAACCAAGTCTTTGTAGAGGATAAAAGTTGGATAGCTCATCTAGATTGGAAGGCCAAGTAAGGGTATTTCTTTGGCTTTTAATGCATGAAAAATCAAAGAGGAACTTTTTAGAAGGCACATTTATTCTGTTTTACGTTTGATATCTAGAGAATGACTGAACACACACTTAATGACTGCTGTTTGGCCAAACAGTGGAGTTTTGCTTCCTATTACAAATTGCCTTTCTCTGCTGCTTTAAAAGTGATGGCTCTTTATTACTTCATTTCTGTGGGAGAGTGTGGAGATAGGAGATATCTGGTCCTTAGCACTTGCGTCTATGTATAGAAAATTTGGCACTGTCGGAATCAGTTTCTTTTTGCAACAATTCCCATGCAGCCTTCGTGTGGTGTCAGATATCAAACATGGGTGCATGAAGATACAATAGACACTAAGGCTAATATGCAACAGAGCATTGCAAGTGTCAGTTTGTGGCTGAACAATTTATTTAGATAATATTTCGATTCAAAAACAGCTGATCAAGAGAAATTAATGGAAAAGCTAGTTATGTGTGACATGTATTCGTGATGCAATTTCATGGAAATTGGATTAGGGCTTGGGATGAATAACCTTGGATCTTGTCCCATTAGTATGCTGGCAATTTGAGGCTGTACCAAGGTCTTAACGTGGGATGATTACAGTATTCAATTTGAAAGTTGTTTTTGCATATGATAATTCAGTCTAGAGGTCAGAGCTCAGATATGCACACCTATTTGATAAATTCGATCAAGAATCTTCTCACAGAGAGATTGATTATGCATATCCTTTCAGCATATCTATCACATCCTTGAAGCCACACAACTGATTTTTTGATTGGAATGCAGGATCTTTTGCTTTTTAAATTTCATGTTTTTGAACCTCAACTCAACTTTCTTATGATATGTGCAGGATGAGAATTGATCTCTGTAATTTCTTAACTTAGCTAAACCTTGTTGTAAAAAAATTAGCAAATGCATGTTTTTTGGTACTTATCTGAAGGTTTCCCTAGTACTAGTGACACATAATTCTGGAGAGGTCATGTATGATGGAAGTAATAAAGTCTGCTCAGTTTGGAAAAGATTCGTTTGAAAATCTCTTATAGCAGTGGCAATATGTCTGTATTGTTGAACCACAAGCCCAAATGGTGATAAATAAGGTAGTGCTATCTCTCAAATTTGCTTCGTCACTGGACATACAACTGTGAATATTTATATCTTGAAAGTACATATTCTCCCCAAGAGGCTTTAATAAAAGCCTCTTAGATGTTTGATGAATCAGAATATTTCTTTGAGCTGAAGAAACTTCTGTGGAAGAATCTTGAATATCTTGAGCTTTCATTCCAGCACTTGGGGAGGAATCTTCAGCTCCATCATGTGTAAATCTTTCTGATGTCAAGAAATAGGTTCCTAGAAAGACCTTGTGCGTCTGTAACTCTTAAAGTATTTAAGTTTGTGATCTGCCTGTAGCAAAGCTTGAGTGGCACTTTTGTTCAGAATGCATTGATTAGAAACTTTAGCAATACTCTGTGTGCGTTGGATTTAAGGAAGAATAGATTCCATGGCCAATTCCTCAAATAATCAAATTTACCGTAATTTGGGGACCATAACAATGGCAATGAACTTGTAGGTCAGTCCCCAAGATCTTTGCTCGGTGTGATCTTTGCAAATCTTCAGTTGTTGATCTAAAACAACTTGTAACAAGATAGAGGATATATTAATTTACACGCGTTGGCTGGGAACTCTTCTGGGGCTTCGGTTTTGTTCTACACTCGAGCAGGTACAATTGTTTTAAGGCTGATTATTTTTCACTGAGGTTTACCAAATCTTTGATGTCTTGAACAATAATTTTCCAGCAATGCTTGCTGCAAATATGAAAGCATGGATCGCCAGTGACGCAACAAAAAAAAAAAGTCAAGTATGCAAGGAAACTTATTATACGGTTTTTATTGGTTATATATAATTTTAAAAAACTAATATAAAATAAAGCTAAACACTTAAATATGAGAAAGAATGATTCCGACAAATCATTCAAAAGTTGATATACAGGAGGCCCACGAATTTCATTATAAATTTTGTAATTAGGGGTATATGAGGTATCCTCCACAAACGTACGATAAGCAGATCAGTACTTGTGTAGCGCTAGACTTTTACTGTCTGAGGCTATTTTTCTTCTAATGCAAACCTATGATGGCGCGTGTATAAGTTTTCCGCTTAACAGCCAACCACCGTGCAATTTACAGTGGTGACTATATGTAACGATAGACACACCCTAGATTTTCGACTTGATCAATACACGAAGAGGACTACAAGACACACAATGTTTTAGAAACACCAAGTTCCAACATTTCTTATTATCAAGAGACAAGAATAAATAGCTTCAAGCTTAGTGAGCAGGCTGAAGGCCTCATTCTCTACAAAACTTGAGCTTCCCTAAGCTCACCATCCTAATGCTATTTCTATGCGCATTGTATGACACCCCTTTAAGGATAGTATAATGTGATTCCTGCCATGCTGTTGCACCAACGCACTAAACAAATAAATATTGCTTTGCCCAAACACTATTAATTAGGATATTTTGAACGGTGGTGGTTAACCCCACCTATTCAAATTCTATATTATAGCAATATGCCTCATGTAGTATTGGCTGGCCGCCGCCACCCCTGGGGTTGCTCAATCAACCCTCTAGCCTGTTGCATGTGGCCTCTTGCCTTTGGTGCGTTGTGCGCTCCCCGCGCCCTTACTCTCTCTGTCCGTTAGCGTGTGTGCTACCATGCTGCTTGGCGCGCTCACCCTCAGTGCGCGCTATCGTCGGCACTGTACTTTTGCTGCACATATGCCGGGTATTCTCCATCAGCCTGTTTGAATTGCTGTCACTTTAGCTTGCGCACGGGACACCTTTGCCCCTTTCGTGCCTTCCCTGCACATTCACTTGTAGCCAGCATCGCTGGTACAGAGGCCCAAGCCAAACATTGGCGTGCCTCAAGTTTTAAGAGCTGCTAACGACCCCTACCAGAAGAACCCGCGCCCTCGTTGGCAAAGGGTCTAGTGATACTAACCTTTTCTGGGGTGCGCCATAATGATACTTCTTTTTGACAGCTAGCATTCAACGCCTCCTTTCTACCATGAACTAGATACTCCATTCTCGATTCTTGCCCACTTTTGCCCATTGACATGATCAAAGGATTTCTCAACTTCCTTGTCATGACAGAATTACCAGTGTGACAAGCTTAGCAATGGCGCCTTGTATCAGCCAGAATTCTTCGGCTGAAGGTTAAAGAAACCCACATGAAATGTAGGATGGATCTTCAACTTACTCGGTAGATCGTAATCGATACGCCGCCCTGACAGCCCTTTGATCCTCAAATGAATTCCATCATATTTTGGTACCATACCCCGATGTATAGTTTTGCTACTGATTTTCTTCTAAATTTGGGGCGTTAATTTGAGTAACGCCTTGTCTACCTACATTGAACTCTGGCGGTCTTCTTCCAGCATTCGCATATTCTTCATTTAATACGATGCCTAAAAGTGCGCCAAACTATCAATGGCCCGTTTAATCATTTTCTTTGTCACCATCGTATGCAAATCGATAGCTGCGCGTTATTTTCCGCATAATGTGCTGTTTTCCACCACTTCACATGAAGTCAATGAACAATGGTTGTCCCATAGTGACTCCCTGGACTCATCCCCCGTTGTTGAAGAGCAATGGATGTCCCAACAAAATTAAGCCACATCAATGAAGTCTACCCAATGTATTTTGGCAACTTGCTGTCACATAATAAGTATTCCTCTAATGAGTGGATTTACCTCTCTGTTGTCCATCCGTTTGGGATGATTGGCGATAGTAAAACTTCAATTCAAATCCCCATTATTAAATTGAAGAGAACTTTCGCGAATCTTCCCGTGAACCAAGCATCCTAGTCACCTAATGATGTCTCAAACACCAAAGTACTTAACCATAGCTGAAAAATAAAGCTCACTGCCTTGGCTTTACTGGGTGAAAGTATGCGTTGTGAGGTGCGAAAGGTATGAATATCGCATGTTTTGAAAATCGATCAACACAAGCAAAATGATTTCCCCTATCATCTATTCAGTTTAGCCATTTCTCAAGATAAACTCCATAGAGATTGCAAAGGTCTCCAGTTTGGCAATGGTTGAACAGATGATACTGGCTTCCTCTTTCCGACTTATCTAGTTAATACACTAGGTGATTTGTTTTGACATATAGATGCAGTTGTCTTCTTTAGGCCAGCTTCTGAAACCATGAATTGTTCCTTAACATCCGTTTTATCCTTTCACCCTGGATGTCCAGCCCATCGAGAATCATGTATCACGCAATACAGATCAACAAGTCCCTCCGAAAGAAATATAATTTTTCCACCTTGTTATAATTAGGTCATCATCAACCCAATATCTTCATCAAGCCTTGCTTGATCTTCTTGCCTGAGGTTAGGGTAAATGGATATCTGCTTCCGCTTGCTGCCGGATCTTGTAAAGAGAAAATCCGTTATTTACTGATTCAAAGCCGCCACATATGTTTCTAATTGTTTTGCGGCTGAGGGCATCCACCTGTGCCTGATTTGCCTTCAAGCCTATACCTATACAAAATCATATTCAGCAGGGACTGTTGCTCATGACTTGCTGGTGATAGTTTCTTCTGTCTTGAAATAAGCATTGACTGCATTGTCGCCAACATAAAATCATACGCCTAACAAGTAATGTCTCTCATATATTTTTGATGTACCATTTACCGTCATTTCCTTCTCATGCCCGATGACCGTTGTTCTAACATCCTCTAGCTTTCGACTTTCAAGCGCTACCAGAATATGGCCATCAGACAAGCCGCCATTAATGGCCCTATCTGATGCATCTGTATGTACCTCAATGGCAAGCTAAAGTCAGGTAAGCAACTTTCATTCAGCTTCTACTTGTTTGAGTTTCTTGAATAGCTTGCTCACTTGCTTTTGCCCATTCCACTTTCGATCTTTCCTTCTTAACCTCCATTAGCTCGTGCCTTACCTGTTTGAATTTGTGAACTTTTACGGTATGGTAGTTAGCTAACCAGAAGAAATTATCGAAGTTCCACCACTTTTTGCGTAGGTGCAGGCAATCAATGATAGCCCTAAGAATACTATCTCCCGGTGATGCAAAATTCCGCATTTTCTTTCTTAAACCAAAGCTTGTATTCACATAAATGGCCAGAACATTGGTTAAAGTGATCCAACTAGATCTTCGAAGCTCGTTGTACGCCATGATATATCATCGAGATACACCACCACTAAAAGAATTCAAGTACTCGTAAAGAACATCGTTCATCAAATACATAAGAATGTTCTGTGCACATTGGAAGGTGAATCTGAAGGCATTAATAAGAACTCGTGATCCATGCGAGTTACAAAGCACTTTATTCTACCAGCAAATCAATTCTTGCCAAGCTGACCTCAAGTCCAGCTTCGTAAAATCAGGTAAGAGGCTCTACCTATCGATCAAATAAATCTGCAATGTTGGGACTGGATACTTGTTTTATCGTCATTGTTTGAGGCACGTGGTCCACACACATTCGCATTGGACTATCGTTCTTCTCTGAAATAATACTGGTGCACCATACGGTGCTCTGATGATCAAATGAATCCCGCATCCAATAACTCATCAATTGTTCCAGAGTTCTACTAATATCGAAGGCAATATCGATAAAACAGCATACTGCAGGGTCTAATTGGTATATAAATCATTCGATGATCTTAGCACGTTTCAGTAGTAGGCTCGAGGGCTCCGGCGGCATAACATCACAAACGTATTCCCAATACTTGGGCGTATTTATCAACATCTCCACAATCAATGAGGTTTTATCTCAACAACGCTGCCAAGTAAATGCAGGTTCTCTCTTCCGTTTCAAGACCTTTTTATAGAATTGTCCGCAAATTGGAATGATGGTTGCGTCTGCCATAGACAAGAATTGGAATGGTACAATGGATGAGTGTGTCCGCTAATCTTCTTTAATTTATTTTTATTAAATCTCTTTGTTCCTTTCCTTTTAATTCCTTCAAGTAGATTTCTTCTGAATATTCCAATTTAATTCCTTTTTAATCCCAATTATACTTAAATAGCAAAATAAAATTAAGATAAAATTAACAGCAATAAAATATAATTTAACATAACAAAAATTAAATTAAGAAAATACAAAATAATATATAAATTACTATGATCTTTGCATTCCCATGATCAAGATATCTAATAGAGGCATCAATTGTATCGATACGCGCCAAAATTTCATACAAGGAATTAAATCAGTCATCGTAGAGGCATGACAGTAAACTTTACTAACACTGGCATTTTTACTAAACTACCGTAATGAACTTCTTTGGCTATTATTAAGAAGTGCGGTATGAAGTGGAACACACCTGGTACCAAGAGGGGTGGTAGTATTCTCCTTAAGCTTTAGTACAGTCATTGAATAGTGACCATAGCAGCAATTTAATATGCGCATAGCCAAAAGCAGAAATAAAGATTTTAATCAAGCAAGCTCAGCAAAAAAGTGAGGGAAGCAGAAATCAAGCCTTGCTTAGTTTTTTTGCGAGTTGACTAGCATTTTTCATCGTGCATACTCAAGCTCCAAAGGGCCAAAATTCATAACCTCCGAGCCGTTATCTTCTGATTGGCTTGCTATGGGCACTGCAATGCTTTCGGCAATCTCGTGCTTCATATCCGGCAAGTGTAACATTTCTGATATACACTTTGATTTCAAAGACCTAAGTCTTAGAAATTTTAAAGAATTACATTAAACTCACAAATGTTTGATTACAAGTAAATTTTAAAGAACAAATCGTCGTCTTTGATAATTTAAAAGCACTGATAAATTGTAATAATCTTGTCAATAGAAAGTCTTGTTTATTTGAATTTAATTGATTGGGTTTATTTTAAGATGAACAGGTGAAATCACAATAAGTTGTTAACTGCGGTGGCGGATCACTCCATTATGATAACGATAGCATTTCAGTTAGTCCAAGTGATCATTGATCTTAAATTCAAATAAGCGGTTGACATTTATTATGGTTGCTTTAATTTCAAGACCTACAAAAACAAATTTGTGCTACTTAGTTCTTAGCCAGCGATTAGAAGTATGGCGCAGAATGACGAAGTATCAGTTAAAATACGTTTGATATAAATGGTTTCGTTTAATTGGGTAGCCTCCCAAGCTTACTTGCACGTCACCGTTTTAACAGTTGAGAGTTTAAAATTAACCATCTCTGATGTGATTCTTCATTTAAGAGTTGTGGACTGGTTCTTTGTTTGTTTCGAATCAAGAATTTTAATCAACATTTTGCAAAGAGATACTTTTTCCGGTTTAAAGTTAATGATAATTCATATTTCATTGATTTAAGAATGTTACATATGGCTATTGTAATGAAATATTTATTAAAGAGAAACTCAACCTTTTGATCAAGAACACTTAAAGTTTGTTATCAAAAATCATTACCAGCAATTATATATATCTTTTAGCTTAATTATCCCCTGCATTACATAATTGACATGGACTCTTGCTTGATGAGTCCGCCGATGGTTGGTCGGTTGACAGCGTCCTCTTGGAGTCGCCGCATATTGGCTGCATCCCCTCTAGAGATACATGCTGTATAGAGCCAACATCCGCTTGGTATCTGGTCAGTGACCTTGCTATCTTAAAAGTTCTCGGTTCCTTGCGCCGCTTGTGCCCCAAATAATTCGACTTGGAACACCGCTTTTGACCTACCTCAAAAATACAAAAGTTGTGATAACTCATAAGAAATGAGAGTTATCGCATATGAACAAATCGGAATTGCTTTAGTAAATGACGTAATTTTTTATTGCATTTTAGTTTTATTTGAATATCATTTAATTTATTTTAAATAAATTGTCATTGTGTTATTTTTTTAGAATAATTTTGTGCTTCAAGTATATCGTACAGGTGATTAGGCCAAAGCCCCGATTTCAAGGAAGAATCTTAATTGTATGACAAACACAAGATGAAAAGAAACATAGTTACAAAGAATTAAACAAATACCGGGTGATGGATTGTTTGTAGTTGTTCTGTAACAATCAGACAAGCGAAAGAAAATTTTGAATGTGATTACGATCTGTAGGTTCTAATCCGGCTTATATATACAAACTGGGCAAGTTTGTTTACGCCACAGCTTGGGTTGCATTTCGGCCTCTGCACATCATAGAATAAAGATGGCGTCTTGGGAAAACCACAAAACGAAAAGAAGATTGAGAGGTTGAAGTTTGAAACACTGAGAGAGGAGAAATTGCGGAGACAATTGAGACTCGATCAGTTCTTATTCTTTTCTTGTTTTTTCTTGACTTTCTATTTATTCATGGGATGTGTTTTGGCGAAACCTTGTTCTTTATTTTTTCTTTTCCAAATCATGGAGCTAAGAATTTATTTGTAGTTGGTGATAAACAACCTTGATGGTTTATTTGAAAATATAAGTTATTGCATTTCTGTGTAGCATTTTGTTTGATAGAATTCTTTATTTTTATTGATTTGATCTTTATTTTGACTATTACAGAAAAACGCAAAGGACACTATCTTGGTGAACATTATCAAAGTAATCTTGATCTTAAAATTGGGTTTTATGGATTGAGTTCTTGGAGGTAGTCCCAAAGAGAATTAAAGGTGTTGATGATTTAAATTAGTGATTAACCGTAGGAGATTCGCGCAAGTCTAAATAGAACTAAGCGTGAAATGTATATCTTATATTGGTATAATAACTGATCCTATTATTGATTTGTTATTATAGAATATAAGATATTGAATAAATTTGACAGGCTGAGGATCATGAGATTACGCTAAATCTTTGTAGCAATCACTACTTGATAGAATAACCGATTGATAAAACCAATGAAAATAATGAAACAATTCAAAAAGTTTATTCCTCAATACCATATTCCGTTATGGTTTTATCATTGTTTGACATGACAATTTGCACCAACATTTTGTTTTATTTATTAAATTTTTAATTTTAAAGTATTAGTTTATTTTAATTTATGTTTTGTATCTATTGTTTTATTTAATTTAAACAAAATCATCCAGGTATTCGTTATGTGATAGTCGTCATGATCATCCCAGAGCGATCTTGAATATCTTGTCGTTATATTACTTATATATATATCAAAACACACGTTAACTACTATGGCATTAATTTGCCTTACCCAACATTGTACTCAGCGCACAGTCGTGGGTGTTGAAAATCGTATTTAAGGAAACGTCATTTACATTTCAAGTCTTGCTGTACTTTTTATATTTAACTTTGATTTAAATTCTGATTGTTTTATTTTAATTAAATATTTTATGTATTTAGAACCTAGTCATTCCTTGTCGGAAGTCAGCGTGAAAACAGACATTGACATGAGCTTGGAACGGTGAAAACCTTGGGCGTAAAGGAAAATATGTTTTCTTCATATTTATTCACGTGTCTGCAGTCTCTGCTTCACGTTCTGACCACAACAACATTCCACATAGGCGGATCGATGGCGTGGCGACCCATTGATATAGTGCCCGTGGTGCTGCAGTCTGGCTGAAGTAGAATGTATATCTTTATTGATGGTAGCATTGGCGGCATGTCGATTGGATAGAAAAATCTCGTACGGTACATGCATGCGGTTATTTCGACGAACCGTTACTACTGTTCATCAGGAGTCAACCGGCGTTACTGTTAAATCCGAGTCGAGCCGTTATTCTTTTGTTCATCCCGTGGTCGAGCCGTGGGCGTTGGCGATATTGGCGATCCACAGTGTCAGCTAACAATCAAATCGCCGCGGTACTCCGTATATACATAAAGAACTCCCCCTGTTGTCTAGATCGACTTTTTGGTTCAATTTTACAATAATTCTCTCTCCGTGCACATTTCTTGTGTTTATCAAATTCTCATTTGCCTAGTTCAGTGCAGGTAAGTAATTTAACCAGGCAGGTTGAAAGTGAAGTCTGTTTCATGTCATGGGCTTTGTTGAATAGAACTGTTTTCTTTTTTCCTAGTTTTGTGGATGATTTGACTTATAAATGGAGCAAATAATACATTCTTGTCTATGAATCACTTGTGATTAAAAACCTACAGTATAAAGGTTGTGTGTTGGCGATAAGCCTATTTAAACCTTGATTGAAGCATGGTTCACGGTGGATTCCCCATAAGCGGTTGAGTGAGTAATGTCAGGAATCTTGCTTGTGATATTCCGTGTTGATGGGATCCGGATACCGGTATACGTTCGATAGATCATATTTGATTTTATTCTGTATACGTTTTATTTAGTTTTAGAATATTCAAAATCAATTTCAACATGAGATCGATCACCGAATTTACAAAATTAATTCTCTGCGAATTCAATCACCTACCAAATGGGATGGCTTTCAAATCTAGATCCTCACTGATAGATTAAATTAAACATGATCATTAAATTTTTCAATGGCGAGCTTTTGCAGGCCGACTCATTTTTCAAGGTGCTTAGCAGCGCCACTTTTAGCTCTCACTTTAAGCGTACTTGTCTTTTTAATCACCCGAGCAGTCACCAACAACATCTTGGTGACCCTTCAAGGACAACTTGTGTTATTAAATGGTGCGGTTTGTGTTAGGATTCCTCCCCGGATAATACTTCCCGACAACGACTTTTCGTCAAACAATTCATCTTTGAAATTAATACCAAAACACGTGGCCATTGTCCGGCTACGATCTTTAAACTATCCATTTTATTTTCTTACGCCGTGGCTTTAACATCTTCAGGTTTAAACAGCGATACCAACAATTCTGTGAAGGCTATGTGTGTTGACGCTTTTGATTTTCAGTCAGCACGAAGAGAGCAAAGACACCACCTGATGTTTCACGGGCTGGGACTTCCAGCATTTCTTTTAATCAAAACGGGGCTGACAAATAGCAAGCTTAGTGAGCTTAGAAGGCCAACTCTTTCTACTACAAACTTGGCTTCCCCAATGTTTTATAGCGTTACTCATTAACCTCCTTTACCCAGGATATTATATTATTATTTAAATACTAACTAGGCAACTGAAGGGAATTGATTAGAGTTCATTACTTCAATAAACATGATAATTTAACTATCGGATCGTCGTTTGGCTTTAGCAGATTCACGGTACCCAGGAATCCAAGTGTCGAGTCGTGTGGGGTGATTACAGATGTCGTTCCAAGCTTTGTTGAGTGTCGGTTATCATTTACATAGCGGTTTTACGTTTTGCAGATGATTGTTCTCTAGAGATGTTATGGTTTGCATTATCAATAAATATATACTTTTATTATCTAGTTACTCTGAAAATACATTAATTAATATCCATAAATAGTTTTAAATATTTAATTTGCTCTCTGGGTACATTAGGTTTATCCATAAAGTTGATATTTATGGTGCTCTAAAATAAATAAACTTGCATTCTCAAATTGGGTTGCAAAATGTCTGAAGTACTCTTTAGACCATTTAATTGTGCCGTTAGCGACAAACGATTAATCAATGATTTCCATTTAAAATTGACTCTTTATAATATAATGATTTACCTTTTGTAGCGGTTTTACGTTTATTTTCAAGGATTTTCTTACTTTGAATATCGTGACAAAAATTGAAGTCCGTTAACATGAATTTCGTAGTAATTGAAAACATGTTTGTTATACGTGAAAATCATTAATGCAAAAACAAAAGTTAACAATCTTTTACTTTGGTATCAGCATTTCAAGACAACGGTGCTCCCCATAGTGTATTCTTCCACTTGGTTTGTAATAATCAATTTGGAACCAAAGCTTATTTATCGCTTTCGATTTTGTTTACCAGCAGCAAGATATAACCTCTAAACCCCGTCATCCAAAGAAAGTGAGGAAAATTGGTAGCGAGAGTCTCCCGGCTAAAATGAAGCGTATCTGAATTACAGAAAATTTTGGCTCCCAGTAGCCACTGACCAATTCAACTTCAGTGATCAACAAACTTTCCAAGCAATCAAGCGATAACGACACCGGTAACCATAGAACAGCGTACGCAACCGTGGTAGAAACGCCAGGTAAATCCAAATATCAAAATGAAAATCGTAAAATATATGGTTAATATTGTTGAGTGTTAGAAAATGTACTATATTTATAAAGAAGGAAAATAAATGCATTTTAAACATTTGCTGCCGCTACTTTTATGTATTTAAGCGTCTTAGATTTAATTCGATAACATTTATTTATTCATGTTTTATATATTTAAAATTGCTGACCGCTTCTGATAAACACAAGAGATCAGGCAGCCAAAGCGTCCGCGCGAACTTCCGGGATGGTGAAAAACCTTGGGAGGAGCATAAAGGAAAAAACCGGCATTGTTCGGCTGTAGTCTTATTCGCGTCGCGCAGTCTTCGTTCTTTATTCACGATATTTGTCGCGTAGGCGGATCGATGTAAATTGGCGGCGATGATGTGGCATTGATTGATGAAACCTCAAGTCAGGACTAAATTCTTGCCATTGTTGATTAGTAGCGATGGCGGCGTGTTAGTGAACGAAATTCTGGCGGCTGATGCGATGCGTATACGTAATTCTTTCAACTTCAATAAAATTCTGCCCAATGGCCAAGATTGACTGCGTGTAAACAGCCGACCGCGTGGTCCAAAGGCAGCGTCTTGTTGACTGATGGCCGTATAATCTGGCCTTGGTGTTTTTAATCTGATCGTGATTTCTGATATCATAAAAGGGGCACTTTTTCAATTTGGCATCTCGAATCCATTTCCAGACTTCATTTCGTAATTTCTTCGTCTGTATTTTTCTCAAATATTTTTAATAAATTTCATTTGCCCCAGTTCAATTATGAGTATGAAATTTTCAAAAAGCTTTAGGTTTGAAGTGTGAAATTACCAGCGTAATATGCGTAGGCACAATTGGTAAATTACTTTCTCTTCCTCCAGATTTTTGGATGTTTGACTTAGTGGCAAAATATTCAATAATAAATGCTGTCCCCGAATACACTTCTAATTTCTGACTCCACTGATACAGGCTATTATTATTTGTGATATTCTTAACGTCGTGACCAGTTAGAGTCTGGTTATAAAGTTAATGGGTTTACATTGATTTAATTAGCTTTTAGCAAAGAATATTTAGCCCATGCGTTGCATGTTGATGGGATCTAGATACCCAGTGTTTTCATTTCAATAATTTCTACTGATTTATTCTACTTACGTTCAATTTAAATTTTAAGATAATGGTAATTTCCTTGAAAATCGAACATCCGTTAGAAAAAATTAATTCTACGCTGAATTGGTCAGCGCTTACCATTGACACTCGTCATCAATTAACACAATACGTAGATTCGTTGCATTTTACGGGTTCATTAAAATTTGCGTAACAAATAACCAAAACATACATAGAATAACATCCAAATATCTGAGATGACAAATAACATGTACGCGTAGCAAAGGAAAGGCAAGATAAAGCATAAGTGGCGGTAGGCTGGTGAGAGGAAAACAGAAGCGATGAGTTCGCGTCTAAGATCTCTTTGTTGATAAAAATGATATCTGAAATGGTTGACAGAACCTGGCTCTTATGAACAGAAATTGCAGATAAAATCATTACGCCGATTCTTCAGTGAAGAAGAATGAAGTTTGAAATTGCATTCATATCGCGCCATGTACTCATCGGGGCTCCTCGGCACAGCATTCAGGTTCAACCGAACTGGTCTCCAGCTCCTTGAAAATGCGGAAGGCGATTAGCGAAATATATATCATTCGGTATCGATAAATGCCCGGGGCAAGGGGTGTCCGTTGCTTGGATGAAACCATACCACCGTTCCCAAACACTCTATGAGAAACCAATGCGAGATAATCTCGCTACCTAACCTCTTAGACTCACATTGTATCGCATTTCGGTAATGGGTATCCTCGTACTGCAATTCTGGTGATATCTTTTTATATGAAGTCGGAGATTCTTCGTGAAATTAACATGCGGCGGACAATTCGGCGCTTCAAGGTTAATCAGGCATGAAGAGATAATCCGACATCTAGATGTCTGTGACCTCGTCACTGCCCATTCTGGAAGTACATGATATCTTTGAGAGAATACTATGGAGGATCGCGTTTCTTAAAATGATGGTGAGCAGAAAAGGGCAGAAAAAATATCCTTGAAGGTCAGAGCACTATAAATGCCTAGCTTTGCATCTACATGAAAGCGGTTAAATTGAAGTTCTTTTGAGAGATATGGCAAACCTGAACACGAATGATGAATGCAAATGGAACTTAATCTTCCACCGGTGAAATTGATGAATTACGCCTCAAACGTATGTATGTCGATCAGGCTGGTATTGGCAAGCTCCGTGTTAGATGCAGAAAATTCTAAGTAGGTTGATTTTTCTCATTTAGTTGGAGAATCTATTTAACAACATCTCCTTTACATTACACATACAACCAACTCCTCGAAATTATCAATCAGAAAAAAAGAATCGGTTAACTAGAGCACATGGCCCAGGTTTGAATCTCTCTAGCAGAGAGGAGAAGAGTGATACTCTTTAATCAGAGGAACATATGAGGGGATAAGGAGGACTCCTGCTAGCCTCTGTTTGACCCTCTAAATCTTGAAACAAATTTTCACCATCTACGGATAAATTTGAGGTATAAAAAGGGTAACCATGGGCACCAAGAAGATCAGCCGAAGGAAATTGTAGAATTGGAGGAACTATATTCGGTTTGCTAGGGTTTTGAAATTGGGAATTTGCAATTTAAACAAAATTGTTTTAATCAAATGAAATGTTCAAACAGCTGCGTTAAAAGAGACTTTGCTTCAATTGAAGAGAAAATGGAAGGAAATACCGAGTAATTTGAGAGAGAGGTGGCGTTGAAGAGTTAAAAATAGTTCAAGGCGAAGATGGAAACTTGTTGCTTTGTATATTTCCATAACGACAATATAGCGTTATTGTCAGATATCAGCAGTTGATATCATTCGTAGAATAAACGGCGAACCTTTTGGGTCTTCCCCTTTTCTAGTCCATCAACCACGGACTATTCCGTTTTAATGAACCAACGAAGCATCTATTAAATTTTAATTTGGTAAGCAATTATCCATTTTACATCATTTTATTGCATGTAAATATCTTAAAATCAATTTAAATCCTATGAATTCTCACATGAATTTAAACAATTGAGCACAAATAAGCAATCACATTACTCTTTAAAATATATTAATATCACGTAAAGCCAAGCTATTGTGGAACATTAATATTCCAAGCTATCTAATTTGGTAAGTTGTTCTTCATTATTTGGGGTTTTGTGAAAGTAATCTTACAGTTGTTTTTTGTTTGAAACAAAATTCAAAGAAATAACTTGCATGAACAATGATCTCTCAGAAGAAATGGTGTATAATCTCATATGCATGGTTCTTTGTAAGTGTTGGAAGATTCTTTGAAATTTATGCACTAAAGGTGCAACACTGTTATCACACAAAATATTATTTATCAAAGGAATTGAATACCCATAGTCTCAAGAATTTTTCATGTATAAAAGCGAGCTTTGTAACTTTCAGCTTCGATATGTCAACCGGTAGTTAATGATTAAACAATTTGTTTCTTTGCTAAACGAGAAGGACTGGTATTTAAAAGTGACATGTTCCCACTAATTTCCTATCAACCTATAAGCATAAAATCAACATTTTTCAGAATAGCAAAGTTAAGTCTATATATGTTCTCTACGATACCCGATGCATGATCTTGATCATCAAATATCAAAAGGCCGTTTAACATTTGGACGTGCAAGGTGACTATTTAAGATTGGTCAAAATCTAACACATACAAACATATATCTGAACCCTACAGTATTGGTCAAGTGAGGAGTAAGGATTGATCACTCGTCGCTCATGTATCAACCTCTGACTCTACCATTTCAGTTCATGCTCTTGATGATGAGTACTCTCGGGTGGGTGCTTAACTTTGTTCTATTTTCATAGCATAAAATCTTTGAGTAGGTCTTTCATTTTATATTTGGCTTGACGGCTACGAAAATTCTTCCATGAGTTTTGTTTTATTGCAGTCAAGGAAGTATTTCAGCTACTCCATCATCTCGCCGTTTGAAATTCTTCTTCCATACTAAGAGGGTGAAGTTCTTTACTGATACTTCTTTAGAACCAAAAAAATAATGTCATGGCTGGGTCAATATAATTTGAGGTTGCTCTGTTTATTCTTGATTTTATGTGCTTAGCAAACAAAGTAGTATCAACTTTTTGGTAGAAACTGAAAATACTAGATTTAACAACCCAAGAAGGGTGAATTGGGGTTTTCAAAGCAACTAACCAACTAACGGCACTGCGTCAATAATTTAATCTAATGTCTTAATAAATGAAAAGTAAAAATTTAACAATACTCGAGGAATAAAAAGTATAAGGAGGAAGAGAGCAATACAAATAGATTTTTACTTGGTTCGTCGGCACTGCTACATACACCTCCGCAAACCACAAGCTTTAACTTAGATTTCATTATCGAGCCTCCAACCCGACCCATATTTCAGTTGCAAGCTTCTAAAGGTGTCAATGGATTCCTAACGCAGAGATTATCCCTAATCTTTAAGTGAATTATTGTGACACTTACAACCTATTCTCTTGACGGTTTACAAAAAATTACCAAATAAGTTTATCTTGCAATTATTGAGTACAATAAAGCTCGATATGCGGTATGTTAACGATAGATAAAATGAATACAAATTTTATGCTGGTTATGAGAGATGACTCAGTATAATGCTGGTGGTTTATCATCTCACTTTTTATTGATTTGATTTGTCAATTATGTTGAAGAAAATTGTCGTATTAACTTTTAGCTTTGTTGATACGGTCACTTGCACTTTATGTTACCGTTATTAAAGATTTAAATGGTTCCTTCGGCTTCACCTTTTCATTTGGCGTTTTATTTGAGGCTTCTAAACCGGGTTTTGCGTTTTGATAAATCTGCCAGTAAAATGGCATTCTATGATGAAACAATACCAAAATTATAATTTTACCCTAAAATCAAGCTATAAAATTATACCAAAATATTTTAAAAACTTTTGCAACAGGCCCTTTTTAGAATTTTGAAATATATTTGTTGATTTAAAGTGAGATCTCAAAACTTTTCAATTAAACCAAAGCTAAAACAAACAATTTCATAAATCATCTTTAACATTGCCAACATGAATTATGCATTTTGTTTATCTAATGGAACATGTGGTTATCATCAAATCAACATTTTAAAGATAGCCATTTATTATAACAAAACCATTATCAACAGAAACTCTTCTATCTCACCACATGTCTAGTGCTTGTTTTAATCCATACTTTAAATATGCGACGACTTATAAACATGATTATGATTGTTCATTACCGTTTCACCAAATGAGGTTGACATTCAAATAACTTTTCCATAATATAACTATTTAAAAAACACTTTGACACCCATTGTGATATAGAAATGAAACGTCTTTGTAAACACTAAATACTAAGTAACATCCTAATGGATTTTAATCTTTACAGATACCAAGTGCAATGTTTCATCAAATGTTTATCAATTTCCTCTCTTGTAAGAAGCTTGAGATACATCTAGCTTTATTTCTTACAACTATATTGGAGTTCATCATTTATTTCAATACCCATTTAGTGTTTATAATGGACTGATGTTCCGTTTAGAACTAATTTGGCCACATTATTTCTCTCAAATTGATTTAACTCCTCCTTCTGTTACCATAATCCAAATTAGCCCATTTTCATCCAGGATTTTGGTTCAATTGATATATGGAATGTAGCATACTACAATATTTCTAAATGATGATCTAGTAATTTACCTTGTGTTTGAGTATAGAAAATACCAACATCAGATTTGGATCAAATTTACAAAGTTATCTTTGTGTTAAAATAAAACATTTGCATCAAAACTTTGAAATAACAATGCTGGCTTTCTATCTTCCAAAGCTCATAGGGTTTTATTGGAAAGTCATCTTGTGATTAAAAACATAGCAATTCTAAGACTTCAACACGCCAGGTAAAAAATATTTAACGTAGATTCATTCAACTTCATTTCGAATGAATAGATGTATTTTTTCTTCAACAACTGATTTATTGTGGAGTCTTGGTAAGATAAAAAAATTGTACCAAAAGTGCCAATTGCAAATTGTTTAAAATCTTTTTCAAATGCATGATTTTTCAACTCTCTCCATGATCTATACCTAATGCATACATACCTCTTTACTGTTTTTAATTTTTCTGAAATAACTTTAAAAGTATCAAAGAGCATGTCATCTTATTACTGGTTGAAATAAGCACCTGGCAATATCATGTAAAAATGTCTAACAATTACAAATACGCATACATTTCTGCCATGTATATCTTGAAGGATAAATAAATCTGTATGAGTAGTTAGAAATAAGACGCTGTTTGAAGTAGATGAGCTGTTTTTCTTTAAAAGGTTTGATTTGTTTACCAAATTGGCGTATGCTTCAAACCATTTCTCTTTTTTAAACCGATTTTTGGAAGACCTTTAACCATAAATAATTTGTCTAAATCTTTGAGATCAAATGTTACATATGCTGGTCTTTACCTGGCAACCATCATCATGCAATGCGGAAAAGTAATTATCATGAGGTGATGTATTCTATATCAATGGTATATAAACATTACACATCTATTTTCAACAAACAAAATTTTGTTATCACATACAATCTCAATAATACATCTTGATTTATCAAAATAACTTATAACCCTTTGTCACACAATTGACTACTAATCAAATTGTATTTCAAATTTTCAACTAAACATACATTCAATTAGAGTTGGAATTGAAACTTTTACCAACATCACCAATTCAGAATTTTTTGAGTTGCCTGGCGATACATCTCCATCATTTCAATTTGGTGAAACTGAGAACCATGCATGTCATATACACTTGAACATCCGCTATATCCAAGTACCATTTTTTTTCTTCTTCAAGTCTGCAAAAAAATGCTAAGTCTAGGTACCCATTTAACCTTTTGGAATTCTTGAGGTTAGTGATTCCTTCGAACCCAAATACATTTTAATCCAAAGCGCATTTCTTTTCACTAAATATGTATATTTCATGTGACCATTTGATTTAATAACAATGCGACACTCTTCTTATCACTTGTGGTGATAGCGAACAAAATAATTATAATATTTTATTTCAAATTTGGCTTATAGTCAATGCCTCCTTTGTCAAACACATTTTTGTCAATTAAAGTTATCCAATATCTTACCCATTTGTAAATTTTAAGACAACATCACTAAGTTTAATGTTCTTTTTCTTGAAATTTCATTTTCTTTCAAATCATCTACATGTGATTCAAATTAGGCTGCTAATGTGAAATGTTTGGTTTCATTTGTTAACGTAACTTTATTATGCAAAGTTTTATTCTCTAGTTCTATACAATCTGTAATTAGAGATTCATTTTCATTTGTGAGCGCACAACTTTCTTTTTAAGACATGCATTTTTTTACCAATTTTCATCCAATCATCATGCAATTCCTTAAAAGTATCATATAATTTTATCATAGTAGGATCATTTACCTCGTCGAGGTTAGTTAAATGATTCTTCCCTAATTGCTATGAAGCGAGATTTGACATTTCTTGACTCTTTATTATCACTTGCTTCATTGTTGTCATCCCATTGTGGCTACCATTGTCGTCTTCTTGAGCTTGTTGAGAAGAGTCGATAACATAATGTCTGCAGTTTACACACATAGTATAGCGATTGGCTCATTCTTCCTTTTAATTTCTATAGTTTCGGAATCTTTTCCGCTTCGTTTTTCTTGAAAATTTTCTGAACCTCTTAGCCATCATAGTCATGTTTTCATCATCAAGCTCACTTTCCTCATCACTCTTATGCTTTGATGCCTTGAGTGCAATGCTCTTCTTTTTCTTTTCTTCATTACCTTTTTTCACTGCCAAATCTTCTTCATATGAAATAAGAGAACCACCAATCATCAATAAGTGTTTAAATCTTTAGCTTCCTCTATGGCGGTTCTTTAGGTCTCCATTCCATTGGCAAAAATCCAATGATCGTCTTAACCTTTTCGCTGTTTGAAAAGGTTTTTCCTAGGGCTCCTAATGTGTTTACAATATCCATAAATCTAGTATACATGGAATAAACACTTTCATTTTGTTCCATTTAAATAATTCATTGTCTAGTGTATCTACTAATCTTGGGACTCTTTAAAGATATATTTTTTCTTTTTCTAACCACTCCATTGACTTGAAGGTTTTGAATATCATCTTCTACTTCATTTTTAGTCATAGGATGAATAGACCGTATTACAAACAACTTCCTAAATTTCATAATCTAAAGCTTGCAAACAAATTTTCATTCTAGTTTTCCAATATAGTAGTCATTACTGGAATCAAGAACGGTGTCAGTTAGTTATGCATCGTCTCTTCCTTAAAAGACAATCATTTTGAGTTGTCATGGATCTTTTTACTCTAGACGGTTAAGTCCAATAAAGAACCTACCCCGATACCAAATGAAATACTAACTAGGCAACCCAAGAGGGGTGAATTAATATTCTAAAAATTTAAGCTAATCAAACCACAACAATTTTAATCTAATGCCTAATGAAAACAAAAGTAATAACAATAACACCAAAAATAAAAGAGTAAGGGAAAAGAGAGAGCAAACACACAATTTTTATGTGGTTCGGCCAACCATGCTTACATTCATGCCTCCAAGCTCACGGGCTTGAAGATTCCACTAAGTAAGCCTCTAAGGCTTCAATCACTCTTACAATTGACTTCAAAGGTGTCAATGAACCTTTACAACAAGAGATTATCTTCAATTTCTTAACGCAAGTGGATCCCAATACTTACAACCTCTCAATTCGATTTTTCAAAAAGCATTACAAAATAAATATCTCTCACACAATGTATTGATTACAAATGAAATTCTAAAAGTGTGAGTAAATATGATGAACACAAGAATTTTAAAGCTCAAGGAAAGTTGTATGCACAATGGTTTGCTCAATCACAATAGTTGAATCACCTCTTTTTTGAATTTGATTGACATAATTTATAGATTGAGCTGAAAATTAGCTGTTATTGACTTTCTGCACATTGTCAGATTGCGGTTTTGACTTAAGCAAGTTACCGATGCGCCGAAAGTCAAATTGCCAAATCACCGTTAGCAGGAAGTCGGATTACCGTTATCATTCTATAAACTTGTTCAAAGATGTCGGTTATCCGTTTGACATAAATGATTTACCGTTTGCAAGATGATTGTTCTCTGAAATGTTATCGGTTTACCATTATC
Source organism: Citrus cavaleriei (assembly GCA_030448925.1). Lineage (NCBI taxonomy): Eukaryota > Viridiplantae > Streptophyta > Magnoliopsida > Sapindales > Rutaceae > Citrus > Citrus cavaleriei. Next base: position 25,116 of record JAUJEN010000596.1, on the reverse strand, counting down.
AATAAACAAGATGCTATTCAAGATTCACTGGAATGCAATGGATTACCGTATCCATAAACGGTTTATTGTTATCCTCAAGATTTGCTCTCCTAATGCATTTGGTTTTCACTTATCCATTGACCGTTATATATGCGATTTCCTCTTCCGAATGAAATCGGCTTACCGTTATTAACGATTTGCTGATATCCAAATTTGCTCTCTCGAATGCATTGGGTGTACCATTAACTATAAACGGTTAAGGCAATCGGCTTTCATTTTCTATAAACTGTTTAATGCTTTCCAAATTCATTCTCCGGAATGTAATCGGCTTTCCATTTTCTCAACGCTTTTGTCATTTATTTCCATAAGGTTTTCTTTGCTTTGAATGTTATATATATTTAAAAATTGATCCAATTAACAACAAATTTTAAACTTATCAATTGAAACATGTTTTGTTATCATCAAAATCATTATTATAAAATAAAAATAAATTGATCCACTAAGGATTGCTCCAACAACCCCTTGGCATGTTTGTGTGTGTGGCTCTTGCTAGTGTGGCGTGTACGCAGTGCCCTCACGCTAATCGCTTGTTAGGCAGTATGCATGCCTTTGTGACCTTTGTGTGCACTATAGCCTCAAGACATATTAACACTGGCTTCATATCTTGTGTGTTGTCCATCAGCTCAAGCTTTTAGTTGTTGTTGGCCCACTATGCCAAGCAAACATGACTACTTTTTGTGCCCCTCACATCCGTCAGAGCCAGAGTTAGTCATAAAGGCCAGCCAACATTGGCACTTCTGAAGTTTTAAGGATGTAACACTTTACCACTAGGCGAACCCAATATTTATGGATGCCGCAATTTTTTTTTATCTATTTATTAGTTAGTATAATTAATAATTTTTTTTTGTTATTCAAAATTATTTTAAGCTAAGTATATATTGTAGGAAAGCATAATTTCTAGAAATCTCCTTATTATTAAAAATAAATATATTTTTCCAGTTGAATAATGACTTTAAATGTTACTTCTTTATTTAAAAAAAAATTCAATGCCTTCTCTTTTTCAAAAATTACTCTATTAAAATTATTAACCTTATATTTTAGAACTAACTCTTAGTATTCTATAAAAATCTATTTAAAAACCCAAAACAAATAGATAGTGAATCAATGATATTCTCAATAAACAATTTGTTACTCCTCTCTATAAAGAAAATTCTTTTTGTAATGAAATTTATTGTCATCATCTAATCATTATATTCATCTCAACTAGTCAACTTGCCAAGTGGTATCAATAATTCTATTTTTAATTGTTACTATTCTTATCTTTTTTTAAATTTAATTTATTTTTATTTTTTGTACTGATATATGGCTCGAATAATCTAGAAAAGAAAATTGGTGTTTGTTTATTTGTTTGTTATTTAGATTTGAAAAGCATGTCAACTAGAAAATAAGCATTAGAATATGAAAAGCTACAAAAAAAATTTAAAAAAAAAAGGAGAGCAGAAAAATTAGTCAGATCTCAAAAACGAGCTCTTGATAAATTTTTCACAGGTAGTAAAAAAAGCCATGTATTTAAGTGAAGAATTAGTTATTGAACAATTAACTTCAAATGAATTAAATAATAATGAAATAGTGAATGAAATAATCAATTTTGAAGATGATCACTAAAAATATATATATATATTTATTATTTGTCAGGATCATGTTGATAATTGTTGAAATTCAATATATTATTAAAGATAGTTGAATTATAAGCTATTTAATATTTCTTTCGGAATTAATGTTGTTTAACGTAAGAATGTCTTTAAAAGAAAAAAAAAAAAAAAAAAAAAGTTCACCAAGGCCTCGAATCAGTTAGACCCGGCCTTTCCTAAGCAATCAGCAACCGAATTACCCTTCAAAATTAATATGACTACGAAACTACATATGACTGATCTGTTATAGACAGTTCAACCACTAAATACGAGTTGCCCCGGCAGATGAAAAAGAGAGTTCTGCAAATAAGCAAGAGTTAGCAGATTTGAATCCCTCTTCGGCCAAACAAATTGCCATCCCATGGAAAGAGCAATATTAACAGCTTGAATGGCATTTATATCAGCAAAACAAGGCCCAGAGCCACAGTAAGGCGGCTTCGTAAAAGCACCATTAAAGCCTTGAAAAAAGCCACAATCCGAGATTCTGGGATTACCCGTAGCCAAATCATCCGTATTTACCTCAATGTAAGGAGCGCCAAAACACAGTCTATCAATAGGACACCTGGACAACCAGTTAATCCTTAATAATATATTGTGAATCAATCAAATAAATTAAGCATCAAGGAGTTTACAGCATATGACAGCACATACCTCACCTACCATAATTCAAATATAAGACACAGACCTAGATTTGACAGTATCTATATTTGCATTCCCAAGGATTAACTCGTTAAACAATCATAATCATTATAATTGTAATATTTCTTTTCCTGGTAATTGTAACATTTCCGTTTTAATATTTTCGTTCATGTTATAAGTTAAGCCTTGATGCTTACAAAAATCAATTGTTATCCTTATCTATACTACTCTTTATTTTCAACAATTAGTAAAAGCAAAAAAATCGAAACATATTAAAATCATTTTAATGTAGAGGGTTATGATGTGATCATATCGAATCTTATGGGTCTAACTCATACTAAAAAGTTAGAACAAGAGTTAAAGGTTGCTTGAAGCTCATATCATTAGGTTAAAAACTATTTTCCAAATGAAGCTATTGGCACCCCTTTATTATCCTTATAAAACCCCACTTTAAATAAAATTATAGTCAAAACAAACAAGAATCAAACACACAGTGATTTTTTGTCCAACAAATTCTTGAATTCATAATCAATCCTTCTTTTTTATTTTCTATCGTCACTTCCTATCTAATTAAAATAGACTTCAAATATTTTTTTCCTTATTTCTTATTAGTTATATATTTTTGTGTTTAAGTTCCTTCCAAGTTATAATTTAAAATAGTTTAATTTAAACCAATGATTGACATCTAAAAATTCATTACCTAGAAAATTTTTTAATTTGTGTGTAGACAAACAACGAGATTGCCCCACAAAAAAAAAAGACAAAATACTACTTTGAGTTTTAACAATAAAAAAATTAAATTAAAAGTTAAAAGAATGTATTAAGAAAAATGACATTTTCAGAAATAAAATAAATGCAATTAAAAATGGGGTTGCATGAGGAGATTGGGTGGGTGCCAATGGTCCAACTCCTATTTTCTAGCTTAAAAGGACCACATTGAGATGTTAAATATCATTTTCAATCAACAATTAATTTGTGGGTTCCGTCATAGTATAGAGCCCATAAGCCCATACGCTCAATTTATATCCAAAAACTAACTCAAAAGTTAATAATTGCCTCAAATTTATATTAGTCCAATACTAAGGATGACAACATAAGTCGGGTCCACCATAGCAGGTAACCACCCAAAGCATGTTTTCTCAACACACTTATGTTGGGCTTAGGTTTCACCTAAAAAACCTGAACCCAACTTAAAGCAAGAGAAATACTTAAAAACAAAAAGTTAAAATATATATTTTTGTATCTATTTAGCCCATTCATAACAACATTTAAATCTTTCTAATGCCTAATATGATAAAAATAAAACGTTATAAACTTTAAAATATATTAAAAGGTGTTTTATAAAAAAAAATTAATTTGTAAAACAACTTGGTAGTTTATAAAATTTTGTTTTTATTAGATTAGTATTTAAAAGTTGGGTTAAAGGATTTAGAACTTCAAATATATGTTATTAGTGAGGTAAATAAATATTAAAATGTGTATTCTAATTAAAAAAATATGTATTTCTATTGTAAAACAATTTTCTAGCTTTCGGGTTGGTATCAAGCTTTTAAGGTGAGGCCTGATGTATTTAGCCGAGTGTTTGAAAAATATGTCCAGGCTAGTTTATTAGGGATAAAGTCAAGTTGAATTTTTTTTTTACCATCCCGATAACTGGACTAATAATATAAGCTTGAGGTAACTTTCAAATCTAAAGCTTAACTTTTGATCATGAGTAGATCCATAGGAAAATTCTAATAAAATAAGCAAGAAAGAAGTTACTGGTCTAACATATATAAAACTATACTAGCTAGAAAAAAAAAACTCAAATACAAAAAAACAAGGCAAATTCTAATAAAATATTTAAGAATGATCTGACTTAAATACTATATATTCTAATATATTTAGCCCTATGAATCCTAGTTAAGAATTGGAGATACCCTGTACGTTACATTCACTAACAAGCGGTCCAAAATATTAGCAAGATATTACTCATAATTATTTGCATCAAGACAATTGATATCTGTTTCACGGTTTGGTTGAAGACAATTGAAATGTGTTTAACTACACGGTTTTGTTCATTGTCTTAAAGCATGTTAGTTGGGATAAGATCCACGATTGTGAGGTACAGATATCTGAATAAGCTGATTGTCACAACGTTTTTTTAACTGTAATGCTTAAGCCTATCACTTGAAAGAATATTAATTTTTCAACTTAGTCACATGAATATGCCTATGAATATTGTCATGGTTGATTGAAGTATTTCATTTTTTTTCAAATAAATTTTTTTATCCCTGTCAAGGTAGCTTTTTTTCCCCCAAGATATAACTCCTCAGTCATAACCAAAGCTCTAAGAGATTAAACAGTCAAAATTCGCCACTTTTATTTCGTTCAAAGGTACACAGGCTAGCTAGCAATGACATTTTTGTTTATGTTATAAGCGTCAAGGAGCTAGCCCGATCCATTATTTAGAGTAATGATACAAGGGCATTCAAGACGCACATGAGGTTGATCTCTCATTACCAGGGACTAGAACAACAGCAAGCGCGCGCCCATTAGTGAGAGCCAAACGTCGAGCATGATCGTTAGAAACCCCAACATCATTGCATAAAGATACACAGGATTCGCAAACGGAAGGACAGTGAACAATCTTGTACGTAGCTGGAAAGAGCAATGATACATTAATAAACAATTTTGTAAAGTCAGTTAAAAAAAAAAAATCAATACAAGATAAGTGAGATGGTATTTGTCGTATTTTCTCATTATTTGTCTCTTCAAACTTTGTGTTCAGTTATCATTATTACTTAGCGTAAATGTTTATTTACTGCTTCTATTTTGAGTTAAACATTCATTTAATCTCTATATTTAAAAAAAAAAAATCTCAAGATATTTTTATTGTTAAATAGGTCACAATTCCATCCTTTCTTTTTACAATAATATCCTTACAACAATATTTTTAAGATATCAATAAAAAAAATTATAATATGTCAAATTAACTTATTTCATTAAAAGAAAAGAAAAAAATAGAATAAGAATGTAACATATTACATTATAAATTTTTTAGGTATTTTTTAAAATATAAAAATTAAACAGATACTTAAATAAAGAAATATAGGTATTTTTATCCCTATTACTCACCTCGATCTCTTCCAATTCTCTCAAACTTAAACCAGTTTTTCAAAGTTTGAGCTCCAGGGTTTCCTTCAACACCACCAGTTGTTATAAACCATTTTCCTCTCGATGGATCATAGCTGTCGACTCTCCATACTGTTGGTTCGTTGCAGCGAGTCTCTGTCGAGAATCTCACGTTCAGATCCACATCTTCATTGATAATACTAGTTTTATCATACATTGAGAATCTTAAACGGGTTCCTCTTTCTGAGTCGGAACTTAGTTGGACAACATCAAGTGGGCAGAGTTCGTTTCTGCCCCTGAAGAGGGTGAGGCCGCCGCCGCCTGCTCCTCGAATTGCTGAGACCAAATAGTAGTCTCGGGATGCTTCGACCTTGTTGCCATTGACATCAACCAAAGGATCAGCAAGTCCCACAAGCGATTTTGTGGCAAAGGTAAGGACAAGGAAGGAGATTGCAGTTACAAAAGGAGTACTCATTTTGTTATCTTTCAGAGAGCTGATTGAGTGAGTTACTTGATCAGTTTGATATAGAGAGTTCGAATTTATAGAGCTCTAGAAAGCAAGGCTCCGGTACAATTTTTTAATTAGAGCTTATTTAAATAGAGGTTTCAATTAGTAAAGTTTTTTTATAAATAGATTTTTATACAAAAAAACTTTAGTTGTTTGGCTGTTAATAAGAGTTTTTGTTAAAAATTTATGACATTATTTTAATATACAAATTTTTTAAAATTATGTTTTAAAAATAATAAATAAAAATAAATAAATAGATGATATTTAAAATATTTTAATATTTAAAAATAATTTTTAACCTCTACTCTTAAAAGTTTAAAATTGAGAATTTTTAATAGAGATAAAATAAAGCTTCAAAATTTGTTAAAAAATCAAACAATAATAAAAATTATAATGTTAACTTATAAGATAAAATAACTACTGATAACCATTAAATAAATTGTACCAAATAAGCACTAAGCTCATATGAGGATAAGATCAAATTGTTGCATTCAAAAAAATGTGCATGATTCAAGTCATTTTTATTTTTATTTTGTCCATTTTGTATGATTTGGTATCCAAAGTCATCATGGTGATTTGACATGTGTGGTTCGCGTGGAGTCGCTCTTACTTATTTCTATTTTTGATTTGATGATTTGTACATATTCAATCACATACTTAAACTTGGGAAATTAATATTCTTTCACCTTATAGATGACAAAGGCCAAAAATATTACGACGGTTGGAAATTATCATCTTTATACTCAAGTTTATAAAATTAACTTTTTTACATTGCCGTTTTATTTGTTACTGAATTTATATAAAAAGACAGTTTTTCCCTTGTAATGAAATTTAATGTTATGATGCAGGACATTTTTTTGTACTGTTAGATATGGCAAATGATATCGGATTTGATCATATAATATGTCTTTTTGTACCTCTCAACGTGTGGAATAGAATTAATTAGAAATGTTTGCCAAAGTCTTTCATTTATTGCATCATAAATCTATTTGAAGTTTTTTTTTTGTTTAATATTCAAACAAGTTTTTAGGCACAAACAAGAAAAAAATACACCTACACCCAAAGTTTGGGGAAATGATCATGTAAACCCTCAATAATTCAATAAGGGACAACAAATTAAACCCTCTTTTGACTATAATACCATTTATAAGTAGTAGCTAAAAAATTGACTTGAAGATTTTTTAATAAAGACAAATATAATTTAAATAATCTAATTTATCTAATAAACTAATAATATTAAAATATTTTATAATATATAAAATAACTTTTAAAATACAACTTATTATATTTATTTCAATAATTTATTTGTGTTTATTACAAAAATTTAAATAAATCTTTAGTTAAATAGATTTTACAATTAATGAAATATATCTCATTAATTAATAATATTAAAATTATTTTAAGTAATATTGAAAATAGTTTAAATATTTATTTTAATATTTTTTCTATTTATTATAATTTTTAATGTAATATAAGATAGTAAAGTATTAAAATATTTTTTAAAATATTGAAATTATTTTAAAAAGTATACATTGGTACATTCATTTTAATATTATATTTCCATTTACTCTAAAATATTAGAGTCATTTTTTGTTTTTAGTAAATAGAGTTAAAGGCTATTATAAGCAACGGGGGATCTTGGTGTCCTTTATTGGAAACTTGGGGTCTTGGAGCTATAGGTGTTATTTTCCCCACAAACAATAGAATGTGGTAAAATATTTACTTTTAGATTTTGCACTTCTCATTGAGAGCTTTATATATATAGTAGTTTTCTGATCAGGGATTTTAAAATGCGGAAAAGTCTGGAAAAGTCCAGAAAAGCTTTAAAACCGCACGACTTTAAAAATAAGTTTTTTAAACCATATTTTAAAGTTCTTTCGCACTTTAAAATTGCACCTAACATTTCTCTCTCTCTCTCTCTCTATATATATATATATATATATATATATATATATATATATATATGTCCCAATTTAGAATTTTAAAGTGCGGGAACTTCTGAGAAAATGCATAAACCATTATGCTTCAAGTTTTAAACCTTTAAAAGCTTGCGATTTTAAAGATTTTCCGGACTTTTCCTGCACTTAAAGATTCCAGACCAAAAAACTATTACACACACACACACATCCAAATTTGACTTCATTTCCCCTATCTAGTCCTCACAAAAATTATTCTACTTCAAAATATTAAATTTCATTTCAAAGATGAAAACATCTTTTCATAAAAATTCACTAACAGATTCTTACCTTGTTAATAGCAAAGTGTAAAAATGGTATTTCAAAAAAGTTAGTGTATAAAACTGGTAGATTTCAAAGTGTTGTAATTTTTTTGTCTTTTTACCACAGGAAAAAGACATATGCACTCCCAAGATTGGTCATTAATGCTGCCAAGTTTTTAAAAAGAGACATTAAAACCTTATTTTGATTATTATACCATTTACCTCTATTATCCAAAACAAAATGACTTTAAATTTTTTTATAAATGCAAATATTATATAAATAATGTAATCTACGCAAAAGACTAATAATATAAAAATATTTTTAATATTTTAATAAATTTAAATATGTAAATTATTATATTTATTTTAATAATATTTTTTTAATTTATTGTAGTATTTTAAATAAATATTTGCATTAAATACATTTTACAAGTAAAAAAATCACATACTAATAATGTTAAAATTATTATTTTACATAATATTCAAGATAATTTAAATTTTAATAATTTATTTTAATATTATGATTCTATTTATTAGAAAATTTACGTTAAAATAATAGAATATATCAAACAGATTGTAAAATACTAAAATATGTTTTAGACATTAAAATTTTTTAAAATGTACATATTCTTAAATTTATTTTAATGTTATATTCCTATTTATTATTAGAGTCAATTTTTTTGGAAATAATAGAGATAAAGGCAGTATGGTTAAAAGAGGGTCTTGGTATCCCTTTTGAAAATTGAGGTATTGATGACTATTTTTCCAAACTTTGAAGATGTAGGTGTCATTTTCCCTTTACTAGGGAGGAAAAATGTTAATTTTCCTTTAACCTTTTGTAAAGCATAAATTGAAACTAGATTTCACTTGTTATAAAAGTAGAATAACATCTTCTTAGTATTTGGTAAATAAAATTTTGATCATGTGTTGATGTGATTTTCTTAGTGATAAGAATCTTAACTATATAATGATATAAATATACGTGAAAAGTTTAATGTTCAAAATATTTCGTTAATTATAGAGAATACCGAAATAAAAGAACCACTAATTTCACGTTGATTCAAACAAATACCGCAAATTTAGAGATTAAGACTTGTTGATTGATGATGTAACGGAACTCAAATACTCACGTAGTTTTGAAAATTAAAATATTATTGAACTAAAATCTCTGTAAAAGTTACAAAAGATACTTATTTATACTAACTAAGACTTATCCTAATTTGATTAGAAAACCTATTTTAAGAATATTTAGACCTAAATTAGGAATATTACTCAAATAAGTAATGCTTAAATGATAAAACTCTAAATAAGAAACCAAATTAAACTAGAATACAATAAATTAAAATGTTCCTAAATATTTTAAATTTCAATCTAATTAGGATTTTTTTTTTTAATTTCTTGCTTTACATCATTCCCGCTAGGGTGGAGAAAATTCGTCCCCGAATTTTGCTCGCTGTAGTCTCCGAGATAATTTTTATTTGCCTTAATATTAATCTTTAAATTACAACGTCGATGCTGATGAATAACCCTGAGCTTTCCAACCTTGGTGACTATATCCATCCAATCTGTCGAACAACGCGAGATAAAATCTTCAATCAACAATTTTTCTAAGAATACCTTGTCGTAACATCCCTCTAAGATCTCAAAAAAACCAATAACAAAAGAGTGCTTCTTAAAATTTTCCACTTGTTGAAAAATCTTATGATACCTCTCCCCATTTGAATCGAGTGAATAATATGAGACTGTATCAATTGCTACTTCATCTTGTTCCACAAGATCAATACAGCCATCAAATTTTGATGGTTGATCCAAATCGACGTATGTATGTAGAAAATTTGTTGTAGACGTGAATGGCCAATTAACAGTCTCCTTGGAAGGAATACTATTGTCAAGTAAAGCAAAGTTACCATTTTCCTTATTATTCTCACAACATGCAGTATCACGAACAACTTCATCAAATCCATATGCCTGCTTTATGTGTAGAGATTTTCTATTTCAAAGTTTCTCTAAATTTTGAGCAATCGAATGCAAAATCCTCAACATTTTAACCAAAACATTTTCTATCAAGACGAAATCTTCACGTTGATGTTGTTGTTTCATGATTCAATTTTTTTTTCTATTTTTCTATTTTCTCTCTCTCATTTTTTTTTGTTTGTTTGGGCTTTTTTGCTAAGATCATAACAAAGGGCCCTATCGAAAAAGAAAAAAGAAAAAAGGGCAATACTAGTATAAATTAAAGAATTGGGTCAAAACTATAAATAAGCAAAATATAGGGTTACCGGCAACGGTGATTGGAAAATTAAGCAAGGATGGGTGGATCTGGAAGATTTTGGGTCGGTGAGTACGATGGTGGGGGTGGTTTGTCAGAAAAGTTAATTTTTTGGCCGGAAATTGAAGATATAAGTGGCGGTTTTGTGTTGGTTTAGATTTTCAATGATCGGTTCGTCGATCGGCGGTGGGGAGTGGTGAGAAAGGTTGAACTCGTGGAGAGGATTGAATTGATGGTGGTGGTGATGACTGTCTCACTTGTTCTGGACTTCATTTTTTGCCTGATTTTTCTGTGTTTTCAATGATTTTTCTTCATTTCTCAACTTAAACTAAGTAATTTAACAAATCACATTATTTTATGAATGAAAAATAACAACATTTGCAACAAAACCCACTTTAATTTCGAACCTAGTTGATAAAATCAATGGATTAAAGATTTATATTGTGTAAGAGCATATACTAACTTTAAGAAGCTCTTCAATTGATAATTATATCTTCAATTATGCAATGTTTGTTTGATGAAATTTGTTGATTTATTGATAGTGATGAATGTTTGTTAAGTTGTTTAGGGTTGAGAGCATTATAGTTGTGTTGGATTTTATCGAGTGGCATGCATTTGTAAATTTGATGAAAGTGGCGAGGGTAATTTAGTTCAAAAATAGGGTGTTTGGCTAGTTATGATAGAAAAAAATTAGGTGGGTTAAATTCAAAAATTGTAAAAGTTTTAAGGCTATTCTTGTAAATTTCCCCAAAAAAAGGGGTAGGTATTAAGGATAGATTAGAACCATGCTTTTAACTCTTATGCCAAGTTGATGCAGCGAAAGTTGATTTTAGAGAATACCATAATAAAAGAATAATTAAATTTACATTGATTCAAAAGATTGCCGCGAATTTTAGGGGTTAAGATTCGTTGATTCCGTAAAATACCGAGAATTAAATGAATTCAAATACTCACACAGAGTTTTGAAAACTGAAATATTATGGAACTAAAAAATCTCTGCTTGTAAAAGCTACAAATGTTTATTTATATTAACTAAGACTTATCCTAATTTGATTAGAAAACATATTTTAAGAAGACTTAGAAAACCTATTAGGAATATTACTAAATAATGTCTAAATAATAAGACTCTAAATAAGAAACCAAATTAAACTAGAATACAAATTAATTAAAATATTCTTAAATATTATAAATTTCAATCTAATTAGAATTTTTTCAATTTCTTGCTCTGCATCAATACACATGTGGTACAAGATAATTAAAAGATAATCTAAAAAAATCTGTCTACATTCATAAAGCTTTCTTCCCTTTAGCAAGTTGTATTTCAATTTTAATTTATAAAAAAAAATTGATATTTATCATTTGCTTTTATCTGTTGGGTAAATTTTATCTTTTGGGTCAATTATTCAAATAAAACTCTAAATTTAAAAATTACTCAAAACATAATAGTTGGATCTAACTTCTCAAGGCTAAAAAACAATTTTTATCTAAGATATGTAACTTAACATTTAAATCAAATACAACATGCAACAAATAAAGAGTAATTAATTAGCTTTTAAATGAAATAGATATGTAAGAAAGATGATTTTAACGCAAGGACTAACTAATGGTGCCCTTAGGTTTAAATGAAAATATAAGTAGTCGAGCTGCTGTGCGGCTGCCCCGAATGCACCTTAAGTAATTGGCTAAAATTTCCTAAAAGTTAATGGAACATTTAGCTTTAGCTTTTTAACTTACGCCATAAACTGAGCATTATATTATACAAGATATTTAAGATTTTACCTAATTGTGATATATTATAATTAAGTAGGCGCTTGATATTTTATTTGAAATCCGAATAAATATGTATGACTTTGAACAGTTTGTAATATAGTATTGAAACCATTTATTTTTCAATGTTTATTTGAACTCTATTATATAGAACATAAACACCCAAATAATAGCCTGCCCATTGAGTAAATACATACCTTCGGCATGTAGAAGGCCCTAGGCATTGGGCTTAATTTTGATTTTTAAGGAGAGCTTAACTATTGGGACCTCATAAAACCCTTTTTCTTTTCAGTTATATTTATTTTGTTTTCAAAAGTGTCTTCTTTTAATATGCTTCTAATTTTTATTTTGTTAAAATTCAAGGTATTATTGTGCTATTTTCCATTTCTTTTGTAATTTTATCACATTTGACACATAAATTAAAAATTTTCTGGGTGATGAATTTTTTAATGTTAATTATTGGCTTAAATTACACATATTCTAAATTATGATTTGAAAAGCAATTTTAAGCATAAAAATATTAAATAAATAAGAAAGATAAAAAATAATAGATTATTCTGAATTTGTACAATTTATTTTAGTTATATAGGAAGAAACAAGTAGAAAATTTAAAAAAAGAAAAGAAAAGAATTGATTATGTGTTGGGAAAAAGAAACTTATTATGTTTAATTCTTATTTATCCTTAACTATAATTTTATTTGAACTGGGGTTTTATAAGCACTATGAAGGGGTGCCAATAGCTTCACTCTTTTCAAGAGAATAGTGATATTTGACCTCCACAACTTATCTTAGTAACCCCTATTTTTTTTTTCATTTTAACTTAAAATGTCTAAAATACTTATTAAAATTATCTAATTTTTATTTTCAAAAAGTAACCTTTTTTTCTCTCTCCTTACTCTCTCAACCTCCTCCGCTTTCCTTCATTTCCTCCCCTGCCAAACGCCCAACACAACAATTGATTTTCTAAATTAAAGATTGAAACTTAGCGCGTTTCTTGCCGAAATACCGACACCAACAATCCAACGACTCAGCAATCTTTCTCCAAGGTTTCTAATATTTTCTGCAGTTTTTTTCCCCTACATTTTTTTTGCAATTTGTAAGGGTGGCTTTAAATATAGATAAATAAGGCAGTTGTTTAAGGCCATAAATTTTAGGAAGGTCTCATTTTTTTTAGTATTTCATTAATAATTTTTTAATTAATAAAAATTATTAAAAAATTATGCATGGTAGTTAAGCCTATTAAATATCTCTCTAATTAATAATTATCCTATAACTAAAAATTATTTTTTTATAAAAAAATCTATATTCGGTAATCTTATTGTTAAAGAGATATAATTAATAATATTATCTAATCAATGATTAATTCATTACTAGTTTTTCAAGAAAATAAATAAATTTTTACCTTTTCAATTTCTTAAAAAAGCTTAATTATTAACATTAGAATCTTTGATTTTAAATATTCCTTTTAATTTTTATTAAGAACCTTATAATCTAAAAAATCATAGATGAAAAAATATCTTACTCTCTTCTCTGCAAAGAAAATTATTTCATCCATTATTCATTCAAAAAAGTAAAAGATATCTCTATCCATTATCTAATCATCAATTCATCATCTCAACTTTTTATATGCTATCATTTTAAATATTCTATTTTAAAACAGTATTATTCTCATTTATTTGTTTGCTTATTTTTGTAAAAATTCAAAAGAAAGTAAATTTTAGGTTTTGTTTTTGAAATTTTATAGGATCTTCTTGAAATTTAATAACTAAAGATGAAATAAATTTTAAACTCTTTTATTTTTTTTAATATTGAAGTTGCTGAATAAAAAAGAGATCTCATAAAAGAAAATTTACTTGAGGCCCCAAATACTTTAAAGCCAGTCCTAACAATTTTTATTGATTTATTTATTTTAGTGAGTTAATATTTGTACTGTGTCTACATTATATCATGAAAAGTCATATTTTCAGTTCCAAGACCATTGTTGGCCAACACGAGACTTGAAATTAAGTTTGGAGCCGCAGAATTAATCAATTAAACTAAATGAACAAGGGCTTCTCAAAGAAAAGAAAAAAAGAACAAGGGTACTTTTGGAAATTAATAGAGATAATTAAGAAGTGACATGATTGATCCGACAAATTTCTTGACTTTTATCTTGCTTTTTTCAAAGTATTATTCTAGTTGTTTAATCAATCCTTTCAGCACTTGGAACCTGACTCTGTTAATTTATAAGACTCTGGTTAGGTTATGTTGAACGTAATTTATGCCAAATACAATAATAATATATTAGATTAGATTCAAATTGGACGTCGATGACCTCACTAATCCAACTACATCCAATTTGATATAATGCGACACAACAGATTCCAAAATTTACCCCAATATATAATAGTGGGATTTATTACTATTATTGTGTCCGGCATAAATCAACGTAATTTAGCCGGCTCCAATTTATAAAATCTATTATTTTTTAAGAGTCTTTAAGTTACATTCAATGTAACTTAACATTTGTCATATTTCTTTATTATATATTTTGAGTGTGGACCATCGTTTGAAATGCATGAGGAGCATAGCTCGTGAAATCTATACCGCAGAATCGGACGTTGCCTTATCATTACGTCATATTACGCGGCGAAAACACGATCACTATTATTGATCTGATAAGATCAGGCGTTTTTTTTTTAATCACCGAACGAATTGTCATCTTGCCAAAGCCAATCTATCTATATATATATATAAAGTTAGGACTTGAGGAGCCAGATCACCATTTTACTTTTCAGATATTCTCTATTATCTAATAAATAGAGATTTTTTTTTTAGATTTGGCTTTTCATCTTCTCATAATTAATTTGATTATATTTAACTCATTTAATATCTATATATCTATCTATCTATATATATATATAAAGCTAGGACTTGAGGAGGTGATGTGGCATCACCATTTTACTTCTTTGTATATTCTCTATTATCTAATAAATAGAGATTTTTTTTTTAGATTTGGCTTTTCATCTTCTCATAATTAATTTGATTATATTTAACTCATTTAATAAATAGTAACTTTATTAATATATATCATTCCTCATCTTTTCATATTTTCTATTATCTAAAATATCTAAAATATTAGTGGATATTCTTTGTACCTTTTTTTCTCTTTCTATTTAAATTCAACAATATGTAATCATTAATAATAATTAATTATAAGTCTTTTGAAACATTTATTTATTTTATTATGCTAGCAATTAAACTTTAGTGGCTTAAATTACATGAATTAATTAACATAGGAAGAGAGGTTCTATCATTTATCTATATCTATATATCTATATCTATCTATCTATATATATATATAAAGGTAGGACTTGAGGAGGTGATGTGGCATCACCATTTTGCTTTTTTGTATATTCTCTATTATCTAATAAATAGAGAATTTTTTTTTAGATTTAACTTTTCATCTTCTCATAATTAATTTGATTGTATTTAACTCATTTAATAAATAGTAACTTTATTAATATATATCATTCCTCATTTTTTTTTTTTCTATTATCTAAAATATCTAAAATATTGGTGGATATTCTTTGTACTTTTTTTCTCTTTCTATTTAAATTCAACAATATGTAATCATTAATAATAATTAATTATAAGTCTTTTGAAACATTTATTTATTTTATTATGTTAGCAATTAAACTTTAGTGGCTTAATATATATATATATATATATATAAAGTTGGGACTTGAGGAGGTGACGTGGTATCACCATTTCTCATCTTTGTATATTCTCTATTATCTAATAAATAGAGAAATTTTCTTTTAGATTTGGTTTTTCATCTTCTCATAATTAATTTGATTGTTATTACACAATAACAATTACGAAAGATTTTAAATGACATATTCTTTCAGAATTTAACATCCAAGTTATGAATTTATTAAAATAAATGTAGATGTTCATAACATATATCTCATACTCTCTACTATCTCACATTAAAGAACCTTCCCTATAACTCCCACTACCTCACAAAGGAATTATAATCCATAATTTTTCATTAATTTCATGGAGTGATTATGTAATCCTATAAAGAAGAACATCTTTTGTTTTGACACACAATTAGAATGAATAAAATCACTCTATAATATATTCTCTCATTTTATTCTTTATCTCTTGCTTTTATTTCAACATTTAATAATTTTTTTGTTTTTTATACTTCATCTTAAAAAAATCAATTCATATTTTTTATCAGTGAGTGTAAAGTAAGAAAAAAAGATAATACTAAATTCTTTTTTCAAAGCTACGTGAAGCGCGGTTCTATTATATAATAAATTGGTTAAAATTAAAAAATAATTACATTACAAAATATTAAAATAATTATTAGATTATAAATGATTACATGTCTTTTCCTCTTTCTATTTAAATTCAACATTATTTAACCATTAATAATAATTAATTATAAGTCTTGAAACATTCATTTATTTTATTATGTCAACAATTAAATTTTAGTGGCTTAAACTACATCAATTAATTAATATAGGAAGAAAGGTTCCTTCATCTTCCCTCAACAATGCCATTAGAGCCTAATTTTAATGTTATAATCCCATATTTAATTATTCAATCTTTTGTTTAGTGCCTTTTGGCTTCTTCAAACTCCATAAACATTAAATATTTAAGATTTGTGTCATCATTATTTCTCATCTTTTTATATTCTCTATTATCTAATATATTGGTTGAGATTAAAAAAATAATTACATTACAAAATATTAATATATATATAAAGTTAGAATACAAGAGGTGATGTGGCATCACCATTTCTCATCATCTCATATTCTCTATTATCTAATAAATTGGTTGAAATTAAAAATAATTACATTACAAAGTATTAAAATAGAAAATAATTATTAGATTATAAATTATTACATGTCTTTTTCCTCTTTCTATTTAAATTCAACAATATGTAACCATTAATAATAATTAATTATAAGTCTTGAAACATTCATTTATTTTATTATGTCAACAATTAAATTTAGTGGCTTAAAATACATCAATTAATTAATATAGGAAGGAATGTTCCTTCATCTTCCTCAACAATGTCATTAGAGCCTAATTTTAATGTCATAATCCCATATTTAATTATCCAATCTTTTGTTTAGTGCCTTTTGGCTTCTTCAAACTCTATAAATATTAAGTAGTTAAGATTTGTGGCATTATTATTTCTCATCTTTTATATTCTCTATTATATAATATATTGGTTGAGATTAAAAATAATTATATTACAAAATATTAAAAATAGAAAATAATTAGTAGATTATAAAAGATTACATGTCTCTACCTATTTCTATTTAAATTCAACAATTTGAACCATTAATAATAAATTAATTATAATGCTTTCAAACATTCATTTATTTTATTAAGCCAACAACTAAACTTTTAGTGGTTTAAAATACATCAACTAATTAATATAGGTAAGGAATGTTCCTTCATCTTCCCTCACCAATGCCACTAGTGACCTAATTTTAGTGCCATAATCCCATAATTAATTATGCAACCTTTTATTTGTTTTTTGTCTTCTTTAAACTCTATAAATATTAAGTATTTAAGATTTGTTATGTTTCAGTTTTTTTTATTATTTAACAAACATCATCTTTAGAAACGTTATTTGCTTTTTATTTTTTGACTTATTTAAATTTTTTATTGTGTGCTTCAAGTACTCTTTTTCTTCATGAGTTAAATAATGATAAAGATAATAATTGAATACCAAGAAGAATAGAGAGTTGATTAATATAATTTTTATGATAAAAGGCCACAGTACACTTAACTATACACATTAATATATATTTTAAAGTTAAGCAAAAAATAATTAACTTTCATAAATAACATTAGTTTTATATAAGGGTCATCTTAAAAAAATCAATTCATATTTTTTATCGCTTTCATCAAGTCAGAAAGAATAAAAAATAATACTAAATTTTTTTTAAGCTTCATTTCCAAGATTCATATAAAGTTGGGATTGAGGAGGTGATGCAAGATCACCATTTCTCTTCTTTCAGATATTCTCATTATCTAATAAATAGAATTTTTCTTTTTCAGATTTGGCTTTTATCTTCCATAATTAATTGATTGTTATTATACAATAACAATTACGTAAAAGATTTTAATGAGCATATTCTTTCAGAATTGAATATCAAAGGGAGTTATGAATTTATTAAAATAAATGCTCATAACATATATCTCTTGCCTCCCCACTATCTCCCATTAAGCAATCTTTACTTTCCTATAACTCCCACTATCTCAAGAAATTATGATCCATAATTTTTCATTAATTTCAGTGATTATGTAACTATAAAAGCGAGAACATCTTTTGTTTTGTACACAACGGAATGAATAAAATCACTCTATAATATATTCTCTCATTTTATTCTTTTATCTTGCGCTTCTTTTATTTCAGATTGCTAACTAATAGCTTTTATTTTTATTTTTATAATGCCTCATCTTAAAAAAAATCAATTTTATTTTTTATCGCATCAGTAAAAGAAAAAATGATAATACTAAATTCTTTTTTCAAAGCCGCGTGAAACGCAGGTCTATTTTCTAGTATATATATATATTACAACATGATTATTGTCGTACATAATTATCCCTTAGGCTTTTGATTTGGACGTGGAAAATTCGATTCGACTTTTGATTTGACTTGAGCGGTAGCTATGTGAATAAAACAAAACAAAACAAATAAAAAAAAATGAATAATTGTCGGCCATTTCTCGACCGTAGTTAACATCGCATCTGAATGTATCAACAGGAAATATAATTTCAAGCAATATCAGCAAACTTATAAACACATTGTCTTATTCTCAGCAGTTACAAGACCCCGCCTGGTTCAATGCGCGACCTGAATTGCGGTCCATAAAAAATTTAGAGCTAGAAAAATGGTGTCAATAAAATAATATGGTTCCGCCATATTCAAACTAATAATTCTCTGAAATCGCCCTCATCATCCAAATCAATCTTCGTATAAGATGCAAACTATAGTACTCAGACACGAGATAAAATGCCCTTAAAATCTATACCACATAATCGGACGATGCCTTATCATTCAGTCCAAGTGTTGAGAAAATACGATAAACGGACCTGTCGTATTTTCAAATAGATGATCCAGGTAGATTATCGTTGATGAGAAATAACAAGAAATCATGGGTGATTTTTTTTTAATGTTTTGGGACTAAACAGTCGATTCAGAAAAGAACAAATTAAGGTAAACCAGTTGATTTATGAAATCATAGAAAATTGAATAATTCAGATTAACTTGACAGCAAAATTATGAACGGTCTTTGAAAATCTATAATTCATAAAGAAGACCTCTCGTGAAGGGTTTTATTTTTTATTTTTTGGGATGACACTTCGGTCTCTAATATACTTCTCAACTTATCCACTTACGTTACAAGAAAAGGGTCCTTATGTGACTGCTATCTTGCCATCACAAGAAAAAGGTCTTTCAATTTTAATTTTTTTTAATTATCCGTTACACACCAACGTCAAGGCTTACTAAACAAAGAATCTAAAATTTAAATCGTATCAGATCAGAATTTGGTAAAATAAATGGAAAATAAGTTAATCGTAATAAGCTGCTTACTCAAGTTAATCGAAATAAGAGTAAACTTCATTCATCACGCTGTTAACTTTAGGCTAATCGAATTATTGTTTCAAATTACTAAAATACCCCTTGTTGCTTATAATGATAAAATAGATTAAGAATGATAATAATAATAATATTATTATTATTATTAATAAAATATTATTCTTATTATTCATAATAAATTAATTAATTATAAAAAATAATAATTTATAGTAATATATTATTGTTCTTTGTTAAAAAATAATAATAATAATTATTGTTATTTTATTGTTAATAAAAAATAATATTAAACTACTAATAATAACAACAACAATTATAATATTTTTTTATTGATATATATTACTATTATTAATTATATTTTTTATAATTAATTTTTTAATTATTAATAATGAATCATAATAACAATATTATAATTATTATTGGTTAATTTTATTATTATTATTATAAAATTTGTATGGTCCAAAATCAACGGCAACTTTTCCAGCAAGTTCGAAGCTTCCAGTGACGATGGTGACGGAAGAGCTGACAGAGACGAGATCAGTTCGAAGCTTCCGGTCCAAAATCAGTGCGACGACGGAGATGAGACCAACGACTACGAGCCGGGGATTTCAAAACCAACGACAGGGAGCAGCTATGACGACGACGGCTGGTGATTTCAGAACCGACGACGACATCGAGCGATTTCAGAACCGACGATGGCAGCGATAAAGAGCAAGGCTATGGCATCCAGCTTCGAAGAGAAAGAATGGGCTTTGGGGATTTTGCTTTTTTTTTTTTTTGTACTTGTATTTTTTATTTAAAGAATGATATTTTAGGAATATTGAAATATTATTGGGGTAAAATTGGAAGTTCCGGGGATGAGAGATTGATTCCCACCTCCCCATTAGAATCAATCTCTCATTCCCCATTTCCAAATAGTTGTGGGCCCCACCATTTCGATTCGGATTCCGTTTTATTTTTGCAAAGTAAATGCTTCAATCATTCCTATTCCAGATTCCGATTCCCCAATCCGATAAGTAAACGCACCACAAATATAAACCATAAGGAAAAATAACAACTTATGAGTTATTTTAATTTACTTATTACAGCTAGAAAATTTTCGTACTTAGGATCCATGATTCCATCTTTTTATTTTTAGTTACCCTTAGGGTGCATCTTTATATTACAACAGTAAGAAATTTATCATGTTTATACCCAAGTTTCTAAAATTAACATGTTGACACCTTGCCTTATATTAGTTACTGAATTTATATAAAAGGACGATTTTTGGCTTCCAATGTAATTTAATATTATGACGTAAGATATTTTTGGCACT
Organism: Citrus cavaleriei; assembly: GCA_030448925.1. Classification (NCBI taxonomy): domain Eukaryota; kingdom Viridiplantae; phylum Streptophyta; class Magnoliopsida; order Sapindales; family Rutaceae; genus Citrus; species Citrus cavaleriei. Next base: position 4,004 of record JAUJEN010000596.1, on the reverse strand, counting down.
GTTAAATAGGGCAAATGATATCGGATTTGGCCATATAATATATCTTTTTGAACCTCTCAATAAGAGGAATAGAATTGATAACAAATGTTTGTCAAATTCTATGATTTATTACGTCAAAAATCTATTTAGAGTCTTTTTTAAATATTCAAACAACTTTTTGAGGCACAAACAAAGGAAAAATACATCTACATCCTGAAGGTTTAAGGAAATGACTACGTAAATCCTTGTTTTCAATAAGGGATACAAAACCCTCTTTAACTATACCCTTTATAAATAGTAACTAAAAATTTGACTTAGGATTTTAAATAAAATATAATTTAATAATTTAATTTGTCTAATAGACTGATAATATTAGAATATTTTATAATATATAAAATAATTTTAAAATACAAATTATTATATATATATTAATAATTTATTTTTACTTATTACAAAAATTTTAAATAAACCTCCGGTTAAATAGATTTTACAATTAATGAAATATGCTCATGTGCTAATAATATTAAAATTATTTTATATAATATTGAAAATAATTTAAAATTTTATGTATTTATTTTAATATTTTGTTTCTATTTGTTATAAAAATTTTAAATATAATATAAGATGGTAAATTATTAAAATATTTTTAAACGTTGAAATTATTTTTAAAAAGTATAAAATTACAATTATTTTTAATATCATATTTCTATTTGTTATAAAATATTGAGTTATTTTTTTTGGGGGTAATAGAGGTAAAAGATATTATACCAACGGAGGTTCTTGATATTCTTTATTAAAAACTTGACAGTCTATAATCATTTCTCTAAGCATTGGGGTTACAAGTGTCATTTTCCACACAAATAATAGAATGTGGTAAAATATCTACTTTAGATTTTTGTTTCTCTCATTGAGAGCTTTATACACGCACACACATACACATATATTATGCATCAAATTTGACTTCATTTCATCTAGCCCTCATAAAATATTCTACACCAAATATTAAATCACATGTCAGGGATGAAAACATTTTTTATAAAATTCACTAACAGGTTCTTACCTTGCTAATAGCAAAAGTATAAAAATTGTATTTTAAAATTTAGAGTATAAAATGATAGATTTCAAATGTTGTAATATTTTTTTTTTTACTATCTATGGGAGGAAAAATAGTACTTTTCCTTTAAACTTGTGTAAAGCATAAATTGAAAGTAGATCTCATTCATTATAAAAGTAAAATTCTTCTTAGTATTTGTAAATAAAATTTCGATCAAGTGTTGATGTAACTTTTCACGTGATAAGAATCTTAACTATGTAACCATATAAATACACGATGGTACGAGATAATTAAAAGATAATTTTTAAAATTGGTCAAATTTACAAAACCTTCTTCCTTTTAGAAGCTGTATTTCAATTTTATTTATATAAAAAATCGATATTTATCATTTATTTTTATCTTTGCTAAGTTTTCATTTAGTCACTACTGCATCGGTTAGTTATTCAGAAAACTACAAATTTAAAAATTACTCTCAAAACATAATTGTTGGATCTAAATTCTCAAGGCAAAAAATAATTTTATCTAAGATATATAACTAATATTTAAATCGAATCCAACATGCAATAGGTAAAGGTAAAAGTAAAGAGTAATTAAGAAGCTTTCAAGTCAAATAAATATGCAAGAAAGATGATTTCAACCACAAGGACTAAGTTATTGGCTCAAATTTCCTAAAGGCTAGAGGCACATTTACTATTAACTTTTTTAATACACTTCTAATTTTCATTTAATTTTTTTATCGTTAAAACTCAAAGTAATATTGTACTATTTCACATTTCTTTGCAATCTTATTACCTTGACACAAATTAAAATTTTTTCAGGTGATGGAATTTTTAAAGTTAATCATTTGTTTAAATAATTTTAAATTATAATTTCAAAGAAATTTAAAATTTAAAAATATTAAAGCAATAATAAATATGAAAAATAATAATAGATTATTTTAAATTTGTATAATTTATTTTAGTTAGGTAGGAACTAACAGGTAGAAAATAAAAAAAAATGATTGATTATGAATGTAAATAATTTGTTAAAAAAAATCAACCTCCCTGTATTCTAAATCGCTTGAGTACCGACAAATTTTATCAACTGAGTAAAATTAACTGTAACTTTTATTATAGAGTTCTTACAAGCAGAGGTTTTACCAAATTTTTTTTAGTTATTTAGCGGTCAATGATATTATTAATAAGTAGAAGATATTTTAGATATTTTAACATTTAAAATTATTTAACCTCTATTCTAAAAAACCCAAAATTTGTGTTTAAGCTAAGTAAAGGTAAGATAACTTTTGCTTTAGTAGCTTTATAAAAAAAAATCAAACAACAAAATAAATTTTAATAAGAAATTTTTACAAAATTAAATGTTATTTATAATATTTAGATGCTTATACCAAACACATTTATTTATCGTTAACTCTAATTTTATTTGAGGTGGATTTTATAGCAGAAAGGTTTCTAATGAGAAACTAATGGCTTCACTCTTTTTTACGAAATAGTGATATTTGACCTCAAAACTTATCTCATTAAGTCATTTAACTTAAAATGTCTAAAAATACTTAAAAAAAATTGGCTTTTTTAAATGTAATTTAACGACTGAAATGTCAATTTAACTTAATTAATTGCTAATTAAGTCATTTGTTTTTATAACAAATTTGCACTTCTTGGGATAATTTTGACTTAATAAAATAAGCTTAATTTTTGACTTTTACTTAAATTGTAAATTGAATTAAGTCAATTACTTACTAACGTAAAAATATCCATGTTTTATAATTTATTTTCACCATTCCAAAATGTCACCCATGCATATTTCTGCATAAAAATATCCATGCTTTTTTTTCTTTTCTTATATTATATACGTATAAAATTTAAATTTGGCTTGTATTTTATATATTGAAAATTTTAAAATAATTATGTATTCACTGAATATAGTTTTACTTATAAATGTTAAATATCGCTATTTAATATATTATTTATTCGACATTCAAATTTAATAAGCGATACAAACGTAGTTATATATTTTCGCTTTTAAGTTTCGAAAAAAAACAACTAATACTTATCTATTTTCCGAGATTCGACATTTAAAAACAAACATATTATTCATATTCGTATTCGTATCTATTCAGACTTGTACTAATTCGCGCTTTATTCCATTTCGCATAAAAACAAACGCCACCTTACTAAAATAATTTTTATTTTCAAAAGTACCATTTTTCTCCCTATCTCTCATTCTCTCCACTTTTCATTTCTCTCCTGCCAAAATCTGTATCACAACAATTGATTTTTATATTAAAGATTGAAAATTGTCATGTTTGCTTTACGAAGACAACATTGATACCAACAATCCAATGACTCAGCCATCATTCTCTCAAGGTTTTATTAGTTTCTTGTGTTTTTTTTCGTTTGCAATTTGTATTGATTTATTTATTTTAGTGAGTTAATGCTTTAATATAAGTAATTATAAAGTCTACAATAACTTTCAGAAAAGTCATATTTTTCAGTTCCAAGATCATTGTTGGCCAACATGTGACTTGAAATTCAATGAGTTTGGAGCTGCATAGTTAAATTAAATGAATAAGACCAAAATAAATAAATAAATAAATAAATAAATAAATAAATAAATAAATAAAATTAATAGAGATAACTAAGAAGTGGGCTGTTGAAATATATTGAGGGGTCAAATATCATCACTTTTCTTAAGCCACATCAAACATTACCGCCCCCTCCAAAGATTGATCCGATTAATTTCTTGATTTTTATCTGAAGAAGTAAAACTATTTTCAAAGTATTTACTGCTGTTTAATCGATCCTTTTCAGCACTTGGAACCGGACTCTGTATATTTATAATGGCTATTATTTTATTTATACGTTAAATTGTTGATGCATATATTTTGAGTATGGACCATCACACAAAAAGGTGCTGCAGGTAAAAGAAGCAACCGGACATCCTTAGCAATACGTAACTGAACGAAGTACACTAT
>JAUJEN010000595.1:0-61060 GCA_030448925.1 Citrus cavaleriei | reverse complement strand
ATCGGTATTATTACGTTCGGTTGCGGCAATGCTAAGAGTTAATCCGATTCTGCTTCTTTTCTACCTGTAACACCTGCCCCTCCCAAAGTCTCGCGGCATTCCGAGTCCGGCGGACGAAGTTGGCCAGCCACACCAAGGGTATAACCCACCGTTTTGTAGCCTTTTCCGCTGGGCGAACTTGGCGCCCCGCCTTGGGTGGTTATTTTGAGCGTAGCTTTGTCCGTGACTATTTTTTACTACGGGCCCTACGCCAAGTCTACCAGCGGCCTTCTTGAGTACCTTGAACAGTTATTACCCACCCCAAAGCTATAGCCCACCAGTTTTTGTGGCCTCTTTCCGCTGGGCCGAAACTTGGGCCCGGCCTTCAGGCGGTTATTTTAGGCCCGGCTTTTCGACCTATTTTGGCTGCAAGAGGCCCCATGAAAATCTCGCGGCATTCAGTCCAGCGGATGAGTTGTCAACCCACCCCCAAGGATATGGCCACCGTTTTGTGGCCTTTTTCCGCTATGGACTTAGCCCGGCGTTGAGGCTAATTTGGTAGCAGCTTTGCTAAAGCCTGTTACAACCCAAGGAGGCCCCTCGCAAAGTCTCGCTGCGTTCCTAGTCCGGCGGACGAAGTTGGCCAGCCCCACCCCCCAAGGCTATAGCCCACCCGTTCTTGTGGCCTTTTTCCGCAGGACGAACTTGGTGCCCCGGCCTTCGGGCATTTATTTTTGGGCGTGGCTTTGTCCGCTGCCTATTTTTAACTTGACAGGCCCCTCGTAAGGAATCTCACGGCATTCGAGTCGGCGGATGATGGCCAGCCCCACCCCAAGGCGCTATAGCCCCACCGTTCTTGTGGCCTTTTTCCATAGGGCGAACTTAGTGCTTGACCTTGAGCGGCTGTTGCAGGCGCGGCTTTGCCCGCGGCCTATTTTTGGCACACGGAGGCCCCTCGTAAAGTCTCATGGCATTCCGAGTCCAGCGGACGATGTTGGCCAGCCCCACCCCCCAAGGCTATAGCCCACCCGTTTTTGTGGCCTTTTTCCGCTGGACGAACTTGGCATCCCGGCCTTCGGGCGGTTATTTTTGGGCGCGGCACGGCTCTTGACCTGGCCTGGCACAAAGGGGCCCCTGCCAAAGTCTGTTCCAGTCCGGCAGACAGGCTGGCCAACTTTACCCCCAAGCTATAACCCTGCCCGTTTTTGTAGCCTTTTCACTTTGGGCAGGCAGTGCCCAGCAGGCCTTTGTTTGGTAGCGGTATTTGCCCTTGGCCTGACTGGGACACGGAGGACCTCGTAAAAGTCTCCACGGCATTCCCGAGTCCAGCGGGCCAGCCAGGCAGCCCCACCCCCAGGCTATAGCCCACGGTTTTGTGGCCTTTTTTTCCGCTGGGCGAACAGCTTCCCACGACCTTGAGGCAGTTATTTTTAGGTGGCCCTTGGCCTATTTCTGGCACAGGAGGCCCCTCGCAAGTCTCACGGCATTCGAGTCCGGCCGGACGGTGGCCAGCCACCCCCAAGGCTATAGCCACCACGTTTTGTGGCCTTTTTCCGCTGTGGGCCAGACTTGGTGCCCGGCCTTGGGCATTTATTTTAGGCAGGCGTTGCCCGGCCTGTTTTGGGAGACGGAGGACCCTGCACCCAAAGTCTCATGACATTCCCGAGGTCAATGGGGCCGATTGGCCAGCCCACCCCGGTATAACCCACCCGTTTTTTGTAGCCCTTTTTCCGCTGGAGCGAACAGCTCCCCCGACGCCCAGGCGGTTATTTTTTGGCGCGGCTTTGGCTGCGGCCTATTTTTTAACTGCAAAGAGGCCTACGCGAAAGTCTGCATGAATTCCCGAGGTCGGCCAGACGGGTAGCCAGCCCCACCCCCAAGGCATAGCCACCCGTTTTATTGGCCTTTTTCCACTGGGCGGGCTTGGTACTGACGCCGGGCATTTATTTTTGGGCGCGGCATTGCCCGCGGCCTGTTTTTGGGACACGGAGGACCCTCGCAAAGTCTCACGGCATTCCGAGTCCGGCGGACGAAGTCGGGCAGCCCCACCCCCCAAGGCTATAGCCCACCGGTTTTTGTGGCCTTTTTCCGCTGGACGAACTTGACTTCCCGGCCTTCGGGCAGTTATTTTTGGGCGCGGCTTTGCCCGCGGCCTATTTCTGGCACAAGGAGGCCCCTCGCAAAGTCTCGCGGCATTCCGAGTCCGGCGGACGAAGTTGGCCAGCCCCACCCCCCAAGGCTATAGCCCACCCGTTTTTGTGGCCTTTTTCCACTGGACGAACTTGGTACTGACCTTGGGCATTTATTTTAGGCGGCATTGTTGCCCATGGCTATTTTGAGACACGGAGACCCTAGCAAGTCTCACGGCATTCCAGTCCGGCCGGGCCCAGTGAGCAGCCACACCCCCAAGGCGCTATAGCCCCACGGTTTTTTGTGGCCTTTCGGCAGGCGAACGACTTCCGGCCTTGAGCAGTTATTTTAGGCGGCTTGCCGTGACTATTTACGCTGAGGCCCCTACGCCGTCTACATGACATTCGAGTCGGCGGTTAGCCAACCCGCCCCAGGCTATAGCCCACCCTGTTTTGTGGCCTTTTTTCCACTGGAGCGAACGTTGCCCGGCCTTCGGGCATTTATTTTTAGGCGTAGCGTTGCCGCCTTTGTGCCCGACAGAGACCCTACATAAAAATCTCGGCATTCCAGTCCGGCGGACGAAGTTGGCCAGCCCACCCAGAAAATATAGCCCACCCGTTTTTGTGGCCTTTATCCGCTCGACGAACTTGGCTCCCCGGCCTTCGGGCGGTTATTTTTGGGCATGGCTTTGCCTGCAGCCTATTTTTGGCACAAGGAGGCCCCTCGCAAAGTCTCGCGGAATTCCGAGTCCGGCCGGGCGAGATGTAGCCCACCCAGCGCATAGCCCGCGTTTTGTGGCCTTTTTCCGCTGGAGCGAACGGCTTCCGGCCTTGAGCGGTTAATTTTGGTGCGGCTTTGCCCGCGCCTATTTTTTGGCATCTGAAGGCCCTAGCAATCTCGCCCGCATTCCAGTCGGCGGGGCCCGAAGTTGTCCAGCCCACCCCAGTGGAGCCCACCCGTATTTGTAACGCCTACGCTGGGTGGGCGAACTTGGCGGGCAGGCGGTTATTTTTAGCGTCTTTGCTGTGGCCTATTTTAACACAGAGCCCCTACCAGAATCTCCACGGCATTCCAGTCGGCCCGGACAATCGAACCCGCCCCAGGCATAGCCCACGGTTTTGTGGCCTTTCCGCGAGCGAACTTGGCTCCCCGGCCTTGTTGATTATTTTTGGCTGCAACTATTTTTAACACAGGCCCTGTAAAGTCTGCATGGGCAAAATCCGGCCGGGCAATTTGGTGGCCACACTTCCCGGCTATATTACCGTTTTGTGGCCTTTTTCCCTTGGGCAACTTAGTGCCTGACCTTCGGGCATTTATTTTGGGCCTTGGTACCCTTGTACTGTTTTGAAGGCGGAGGACCCTACCGCCCAAAGTCTCCGCAGTTCAGTCCGGCGGGCGGTGGTGCCCGCCCCCCAAGGCTATAGCCCACCCGGTTTTGTGGCCTTTTTCCGCTGGACGAACTTGGCGCCCCGGCCTTCGGGCGGTTATTTTTGGCGCGGCTTTGCCCGTGGCCTATTTATGGCACACAAGGCCTCGCCAATCTCGCGGCATTCCAGGTCGGCAGCCGGACGAAGTTGGCCAGCCCACCCCCTGAGCTATAACCCCACCCGTTTTGTGGCCTTTTCGCTGGGCGAACTTTGCCCGGCCTTGGTTTATTGGGCGGCTTATTTTTAGGCGTCGGACATTGCAGCAGCTTGCTATTTTGAGAGAGCGAGAGCCCCACGCCTACGTAAAGTCTCGCGGCATTCCGAGTCAGCGGCGGTTAGCCCAGCCCCACCCCCCAGGCATAACCTATAGCCCACGATTTTGTAGCCTTTTTCCGCTGGAGCGAACTTGGCTCCCCCTTGAGGCCGGTTATTTTGGCGGCGGTTATTTTGGTACGCGTGATTTGCCGTGCCTATTTTTACACAAAATTTCATAAAGTCTCATAAGGACATTCCGAGTCCGGCGGACAATTTTGGCCAGCCCCACCCCCAAGGCTATAGCCCACCCGTTTTGTGGCCTTTTTCCGCCGAACTGGTGCGCCCGGCCTTTTTGTAGCCATCGCAAAGTGTTTGAACGGGCCAGGGCAGGCTCGCCGAAGCACCCGGGCCTTGGCCACGGCGTGGCCCGGACGGCGGGCAGCCCACCCCCAAAGCTATAGCCCACGTTTTGTGGCCTTTTTCGCTGGACGCTTGACTTCCGGCCCGGGCGGTTATTTTTAGGCGCCGCGTTGCCTGCCTATTTTGCTTTCTGGCACAAGAGAGGCCCTACGTAATCTCTGACATTCGAGTCCGGCCCAGCGTGAGCAGGTTGGCCAGCCCACCCCCAAAGGCTATAGCCCCACCGTTTTGTGTGCCCTTTCTCCACTGTGGGCAGGCTTGGCGCCCGGCCTTGAGGTTATTGATTTTTAGGCGGCGAATTGCCGGCATGCCAACCCTGTTTTTAGAGACAGAGGACCTCCCAAAAGTCTCGCGGCTCCAGGTCGGCCCGGGCCAATCCAGGCAACCCACCCGGCTGTAGCCCACCCACGTTTTGTAGCCTTTTTCGCTGGGCGAACTTGGCTTGCCCGGCCTTAGACGGCGGTGTTTAAGTAGCTTTGCCTTGGACTAATTTCACAAGAGGCCCCGCCATAAAGTCTCATGGCATTCGAGTCCGGCGGACGAAGTTGGCCAGCCCCACCCCCCAGGCTATAGCTTCCCACTATAGCCACGCGTTTTGTGGCCTTTTCGCTGGTTAACTTGGTGCCCTTGACCTTCGGGCATTTATTTTGGCGGCGGCTTTGCCCGTGACCTATTTTTGGAAAGGCGGAGGACCCGCAGCAAAGGTCTCGCGGCATTCCGAGAATCGGCAAGCGAAGTTGTAGCCAGCCCCGGGCTATAGCCCACCGTTTTGTGGCGCTTTTCCGCTGGAGCGAACTTGGCTCCCAGCCTTGGTGGTTATTTTTGAGAGGGCATGGCTTTGCCCTGCAGCCTATTTTGGCACAGGCCCTAATTTTCGCAAAGTCCGTGGCATTCCCGAGTCAGCGAGCCGAAGTTAGCCATTTGTCCACCCACCCCCAGGCTAACCCACCCGTTTTGTGGCCTTTTCGCTGGAGCGAACTTCAGACTGCCCGGTGATTTATTTTAGAGCCATTTTGTTTTAAGGTTGCGGAGGACCCTAAAGTCTCGGCATTCCGGTCCGGACGAGCTCGACAGCCCACCCCCAAGGCTATAGCCCACCGGTTTTTGGACCTTTTTCCGATGGGAAATTGGCTTCCCGGCCTTCGGCAGTTATTTTTACGGCTTTTGCCTTGACTGCAACACAAGCAGCCCCTCGCAAAGTCTCATGACATTCCGAGGTGCGGCGGACAAGGTTGGCCATACCCCGACCTATTTTCCATTTTTTGTAGCCTTTTTGCCCGACTTGAGCTTTTTGCCCGGCAGGCATTTATTTGAGCCCGTCGTGAATATACCTGTGGCATTTCCGCTGGGAACACGGAGGACTACATAGAAGTCGCGGCATTCGAATCCGGCGGACGAGTGAGCCCAGTGACCTTCCCACACCCAAAGCTATTTTTATTTTATATAGCCCACGTTTTTTTATTAGCCTTTTTTCTTAGACGAACTTGGCTCCTCGGCCTTTGGTGGCGGAAATTTTTAGTAGCCTAGGCTTTTTGCGTCTGAGTTTTAACACAAAGAGGCCCTGTGCAAAGTCTCGCGAATTCCAGCCCGCCTAGAGAGTTATGTGAGCCCCCACCCCCAAACTATAGCACCCACCCGTGGTTTTTGTGGCCTTGGGCCTCAGAGCCGACCTTCGGGACATTTATTTCCCTCGTCGCAGCGGCATTGCCCGCATTTTAGGCGGGCAGCTTTGACGCGACCGACCTTAACACATAAATTGTCCCCTGAAAAGTGAGACGGCGGATCCAGTCCAGCGGGCAGGGTTGGCTATATTTTTGGTTTTGTGCCCACCCGTTTTGTGGCCTTTTCCGCTGAACTTGACCCCGGCCTTGGGCGGTTATTTTGAGCTTGCTTAGTCGGCTTCGGCCTATTTTGCTTTTACAGGCCCCTACGTAAAAGTCTTGCCCGGCATTCCGAGTCGGCGGCCCAGACGGGTGTAGCCGCCCCCAGGCTAGCTATGCTTCCACCGTTTTTGTGGCCTTTCGCTGGGGCGAACTTGGCGCCCGGCCTTGGCCGGTTATTTTTGGGCGCGTCTTTGCACCCGTGGCCTATTTTAGCACCACAGGCGCGCAAAGTCTCGCGGCATTCGAGTGCAGGGTGAACCCAAAGTTGGCCAGCCCACACCCAAAACCATAGCCACCCGTTTTGTAGCCATTCCGCTTCTGGGTGAACTTGCTTTCGGACGCTTCGATTTATTTTCATAGCTTTTCCCGCAGCCTGTTTTTGCTACGAAGGCCCCACCGTAAAATCACGCAGCATTCAGTCGGCGGGCAGACGAAAGTTAGCCCACCCCCCAGGCGAAAGCCCCCCCCGTTTTTGGGGCGTTTTTCCGCTGGACGAACTCGGTGCTACCCCGGCCTTGCAGCGGTTGATTTTTTAACGCGGCTTTGCCTCGGCATATTTTTTTGGGACACAGGCCCTCGCAAAAGTCTCGCGGCATCCGAGTCGGTCAGGCAGGCCCGAAGGTTAGCCAGCCTCCCCAAAGGCTATAACCCACCCGTTTATGGCCTTTTCCGCTGGGCCCGAACTTGGCGCCCGGCCTTGGCGAGCGTTTATTTTGGGCCTTTGCCCGCTGTATGCCTATTTCTACTGCTTTTTGCTATTTTACAACGGGGCCCCTCGCAAAAGTCTCGCCGCATTCGAGGGCGGCCGGACCTGTTACCCCACCCCCAAGAACCCACCCGTTTTGTGGCCTTTTTTCGCGCTGAGCGAACTTGTTTTGACCTTCAGCCAGGCCGGTTATTTTTTGAGCGGCGTTGCCCGGCCTGGCCTACTTTTAGCGGAGGACCCTCGCAAAGTCTCGCGGCATTCCGAGTCCGGCGGACGAAGTTGGCCAGCCCCACCCCCGAAGGCTATAGCCCACCCGTTTTTGTGGCCTTTTTCCGCTCGACGAACTTGGCTCCCCGGCCTTCGGGCGGTTATTTTTGGGCATGGCTTTGCCTGCAGCCTATTTTTGGCACAAGGAGGCCCCTCGCAAAGTCTCATGCATTTAGTCGGACGTGTTGCGCCAACCCACCCCCAAGACCTAGCCCCACCGTTTTTGTGGCCTTTTCGCTATTTGGCCTTGGGGCGGTTAATTTGGGCGGCTTTGCCGCTGGCCTATTTTTTGCACCCGGAGGCCCCTCGCAAGAAGTCTCGCGCATTCCAGCGAGGTCCGTGGCGGACGAGAGTTGGCCAACCCACCCCCAAAGGCTGGGTATACCCGTTTTGTGGCCTTTTCGCTGGAGCGAACTTGGCGCCTCGGCGGTAGGTTATGTAATGGCGGCTTTGCCCGCAGCCTAACACAATGTGGCCCCTCACGCAAGTCTCGCGGCATTCCGGGTCGCGGACCGGTTGACCAGCCCACGCCCCATGGCTACTCTTTCCAGTTTTGTAGCCTTTCTTTCCGCTGGAGCGAACTTGGCGTGCGTCAGACTTGGTGATTATTTTAGGCGCGGCTTTCTCCTTTGGCCTTGACCTATTTTGCTACAGCCCTAGGCCCTCGCAGGCCCTGCATGTGTCTGTAACATTCCGAGTCGGCAGCAGTTAGAAAAAGTGCCTAACCCACCCCCAAGGCTGCTTCCCACCCGTTTTGTGGCCTTTTTCCGCTGGTGAACTTGGCGCCCAGCCTTGAGTTCGGTTGCACACGGGCGTGGCTTTGCCGCGGCCTATTTTTACCTAACTTTCTGATTCGGAAGTCCTCGCGGTATTCCGAGTCAGTAGGCGAAGGTTTAGCCAACCCACCCGCCAAGGCTATAGCCCACACGTTTTTGTAGCCTTTCTCCGATGGACGAACTTGGCGCCCGGCCTTGAGCAGTTATTTTTGAAGGCAGCTTTGTCCATGCTAGCCTATGTTGTTTCTGTGGTCTCTCTGCAAGATCTCGCGGCATTCCAGATCCGGCCGGACGAAGTTGTAGCCCACCCCAAAACAGCCGCTGTAGCCCACCCGTTTTTGTGGCCTTTTTCCGGCGAACTTGCGCCCAGCGCCTTGGTGATTATTTTGAGTGCGGCTTTTCCGCACGGCTATTTTTGGCACAGAGGCCCCTACGCATAAGTCTCGCGGCATTCAGTCGGCGGAAGAAGTCGAAATCGGCCAACCCACCCCAGCCTTCCACCGTTTTTGTGGCATTTCTCGCTAAAGCGAACGGCCCGCTTTGACCTTCGGCGGTTATTTTTCAGGTGCGGCTTTGCCACGGTAGTAGTATTCCACCGGAAGTGGCACAGAGGCTATAACAGCGGCATTCGGCGAGTCTGGCGAACGAAGTGGCCCCAGCTTTTGTGGCCTTCCGTGGCCTATTTTTGGGCAGCGGCTCCGGCAGACGGACAAACTGCGCCCAGCCGGGCGATTATTTTTGGGCGGCGGCTTCCCACCTACAGGCCCTCGCAATGTCTGGCTGCATTCCGAGTCGGCGGACGAAGTTAGTGACCCACTCCCCAAGAGCTGCCAGCCCACCCGTTTTTGTGGCCTTTTCGCTGGGCGAACTTGGCGCCCGAGCCAGACGTTTATTTTAGGCGTATTCCACACTATTTTTAGCACCACAGACGCCCTACGCCAAAGTCTCGCGGCATTCCCAGTCGCGGTAGACGGCCGAAGTTCGAACCCCACCCCCAAGGCTATAACCCACCCGTTTTTGTGGCCTTTTCGCTCGGCGAAGTGGTACTGACCTTGGCGGTTATTTTAAGCGCGGCTTTGCTTTGCCCAGCAGCCCAGACCTGGCGCCGCAGAGGGCCCCTACATAAGTGTCGCGGCATTCGAGTCGGCCGCAGACCGGTGGCCAATCCACCCCAAGGCTGCATAAGCCCACCCGTTTTGTAGCCTTTTAAGCTGGACGAACAATGCGTCCCGGCCTTCGGGCAGTTATTTTACGGTGCGGCTTTGCCCACGGTCTATTTTTGGCACACGAAGGCCCCTCTCAAAGTCTCGCGGCATTCCGAGTCAGGCGGACGAAGTTGGCCAGCCCCACACCCCAAGGCTATAGCCCACCCGTTTTTGTGGCATTTTTACGCTGGACGAACTTGGCGCCCGGCCTTGGGCGTTTATTTAGCGGCGGCTAATGCCCCAGCGGCAGCCTGACCTATTTGCTTTTTAACCACGGACGCCCCTCGCAAAGTCTTGCCGCATTCCGAGGCCGGCGGACGAAGTTGGCCAGCCCCACCCGCCATGGCTATAGCCCACCCGTTTTTGTGGCCAGTTTCCGCTGGACGAACTTGGCGCCCCGGCCTTCGGGAGGTTATTTTTGGGCGCGGTTTTACCCGCGGCCTATTTTTCTGGCCTCGTAAAGTCTACGCGGTATTCGAGTCCGGCGGGCCAGTTAGCCCACCCCAAAGGCTAGCCACCCGTTTTGTTGGCTTTTTCCGCTGGGCGAATTGGCGCCCGCGTCCTTGGCGGTTATTTTTTTGGCGGCAACCCAGCGTAACGTCCTTTTACCTGGGCCCCTACGCAAAGTCTGGCGGCATTCCGAGTCGGCGGGCGGTTGGCCAACCCACCCCCAAAGCTATAACACACCCGTTTTGTGGCCATTTTCCGCTGGGCGAACTTGGCGCCCGGCCTTGGCGATTATTTTTGAAGCGGCGGTTTTGCCCGTAGCTATTTTTGCTTTTGCCGAGGCCCTACGCAGGTCTCGCGGCATTCCGAGTCCGGCGGGGCCGGTGTAGCCAGCCCACCCCAGGCTATAGCCCACCCCGTTTTGTGGCCTTTTTCGCTGGGCGAACTTGGTGCTGACCCTTGGCGAAGTTATTTTGTAGCTTGGCTTTCCCCGCGGCCTATTTTTGGCACACGGTGGCCCCTCGTAGGGTCTCGCAGCATTCCGAGTCCGGCGAACGAAGTTGGCCAGCCCCACCCCCCAAGGCTATAGCCCACCCGTTTTTGGGGCCTTTTTCCGCTGGACGAACTTGGCGCCTCGGCCTTCGGGCGGTTATTTTTGGGCGCGGCTTAGCCCGCGGACTATTTTTGGCACACGGAAGCCCCTCGCCATGTCTCGCGACATTCTGCGTCTGGCGGACGAAGTTGACCAGCCCCACCCCCCAAGGCTATAGCCCACCCGTTTTTGTGGCCTTTTTCCGCTGGACGAACTTGGCGCCCCGGCCTTCGGGTGGTTATTTTTGGGTGTGGCTTTGCCCGCGGCCTAATTTTGGCACACGAAGGCCCCTCGCAAAGTCTCACGGCATTCCGAGTCCGGCGGACGAAGTGGGCCAGCCCCACCCCCAAAGGCTATAGCCCACCCGTTTTGGTGGCCTTTGCCGCTGGACGAAGCTGGTGCCCCGGCCTTTGGGTGGTTATTTTTTGGCGCGGCTTTGCCCACATCGTATTTTTGGCACCCGGAGACCCCTCGCAAAGTCTCGCGGCATTCCGAGTCCGGCGGGTTGTGTAGCCCACTGGCCTGTTACCCGTTTTTGTGGCCTTTCTCCGCGGGACAAACTAGGCGCCCCGGCCTTCGGGCGGTTATTTTTGGGTGTGGCTTTGCCCGCGGCCTAATTTTGGCACACGAAGGCCCCTCGCAAAGTCTCACGGCATTCCGAGTCCGGCGGACGAAGTGGGCCAGCCCCACCCCCCAAGGTTATAGCCCACCCGTTTTTGTGGCCTTCTTCCGCTGGACGAACTTGGCGCCGCGGCCTTCGGGTGGTTATTTTTGGGCGCCGCTTTGCCCGCAGCATATTTTTGGCACACAGAGGCCCCTCGCAAAGTCTCGCTGCATTTCGAGCCCGGCGGACAAAGTTGGCCAGTCCCACCCCCCAAGGCTATAGCCCACCCGTTTTTGTGGCCTTTTTCCGCTGGACGAACTTGGCGCCCCGGCCTTCGGGCTGTTATTTTTGTGCGCGGCTTTGTCCACGGCCTAATTTTGGCACACGGAGGCCCCTCGTAAAGACTCACGGCATTCCGAGTCCGGCGGACGAAGTGGGCCAGCCCCACCCCCCAAGGCTATAGCCCACCCGTTTTGGTGGCCTTTGCGCTGGTAGACGACTGGCGTGACCTTTGGTTATTTTTGGCGCGACTTTGCCCACATCGTATTTTTGGCACATGGAGACCCCTCGCAAAGTCTCGCAGCATTCCGAGTCAGCCAGACAGTTGGCCAACCCCACCCCCAGGCTGGAGCCACCCATTTGTGGCCTTTTTCCGCTGGGCGAACTTGGCGTAACCCCGGCCTTGAGGCCGGTTATTTTGGGTGTGGCTTTGCCCGGCGGCCTAATTTGGCACCACGAGGCCCCTCGCAAGTCTCTCCACGGCATTCCGAGTCCGGCCCGGGCCGGTGAGCCAACCCACCCCCTAAGGCTATAGCCCACCCGTTTTTGTGGCCTTCTTCCGCTGGACGAACTTGGCGCCCCGGCCTTCGGGCGCGGCTTTGCTTGCCATGACCTATTTACTTACAGGTTCCTTGCAAAGTCTCGCGGCATTCCGACCGGCGGTGACCCGAGATTGGCCCAGCCCCACCCCCCAAGGCTATAGCCCACCCGTTTTGGTTGCCTTTTGCCGCTGGACGAAGCTGGCGGCCCGGCCTTCGGGTGGTTATTTTTTGGCGCGACTTTGCCCATATCGTATTTTTGGCACATGGAGACCCCTACGCCATAAAGTCTCATGCATTCCCGAGTCCGGCTGGGACGAAGTTGGCCAAGCCCACCCCAAAGGCTATAGACCACCCATTATTTGTGGCCTTTTTCGCTGGAGCCGAACTTGGCGCGACGCCGAGGCGGTTATTTTTGGCGTGGATTTGGCGGCGGTACAAAGAAGGACCCTACGCAAAATGTCGCGGCATTGGTCGGCCCGGACAACGTTGGTCAGCCCGCCCCTAATAATACCTGCGTTTTGTGGCCTTTTCTGCATGGAGAGCGAACTGGCGCCCGACGCCCGGTGACGCCCCAGCCTTGACATGACTATTTCCGCCCAACATGTCCCTTAGGCGGCGGCTGAGCCAGGCTAGGGCGGCTTTTGCCCGTAGCCTTTCCTCGCAGTTCAGATCCGACCCAGACTATAGCCCACCCGTTTTGTGGGGAACTTGTTGCCCGGCCTTGGTGACAGGCGGCTTTCTAACACCAGAGGGGTGCATTCCGAGCGGTGGGCGAAGTTATTTGGCCAACCCAGCCTATAAGCCCACTTAGCCTTTTTCAAGCTGGACAGACACTTGGGCGCCCGGCCTACATAGCGTGGCTCAGTTTTTGCCCATCGGTGTCGGCCAGACTGAGTTGAGTTAACCCTTTCCCGGGCTATAGCCACCCGTTTTTGTAGCCTTTTTCCTGCAGGCGAACCTGTTGCAGCCTTCGGGTGGTTATTTTTGGGCGCGGCTTTGACCGCGGCTGGGTACAACTGCAGGGCCCCCAACGCCGAATCTCACGGCATTCCGAGTCCGGTTGTCGTAGTTGGCCAGCCCCACCCCCAAGGCTATAGCCCACCCGTTTTTGTGGCCTTTTTCCGCTGGACGAACTTGGCGCCCCGGCCTTCGGGCGGTTAATATTGGGCGCGACTTTGCCCGCGGCATAGTTTTGGCACATGGAGGCCCCTCGCAAAGTCTGGCGGCATTCCTAGCCCGGCGGACGAAGTCGTAGCCCGCCCTCAGGCTACCCCCCGTTTTGTGGTCTTTTTCGCTGGACGAACACTTTTGACCTTGAGGCCGGTGATTTTTTAAGCGCGACCTTGCCCGGCCTATTTTTTAGCTAACACAGGCCCTCAATGTCTCGTGGCATTCAGGCCAGTGAGCCCGGAAGTTGGCCAGCCCACCCCCCAAGG
The DNA here is from genome assembly GCA_030448925.1 of Citrus cavaleriei. Lineage (NCBI taxonomy): Eukaryota > Viridiplantae > Streptophyta > Magnoliopsida > Sapindales > Rutaceae > Citrus > Citrus cavaleriei. The sequence continues at coordinate 48,112 of JAUJEN010000595.1, read as the reverse complement.
CTATAGCCCACCAGCGTTTTTGGCATTTTCCGGGCGAACGGCGTGACCGGCCCGGGCAGTTATTTTTTGGACAGCGCGTTGCCCACGGTATATTTTTTTGGCACGAGGCCCCTAAAAATCTCGCGGCACTTTTCGAGGTCGAGGCCGGACGAAGTTGGCCAGCCCCACCCCCCAATGCTATAGCCCACCCGTTTTTGTGGCCTTTTTCCGCTGGACGAACTTGGCGCCCCGGCCTTAAGGCGGTTACTTTTGGGCGCGGCTTTGGCCGCGCCATATTTTTGGCACACGGAGGCCCCTCGCAAAGTCTCGCAGCATTCCGGTCGGCGAGCGAGTTAGTTAACCCACCTCCGCTATAGCCCACCCGTTTTTGTGGCCTTTTTCCGCTGGACAAACTTGGCGCCCCGGCCTTCGGGCGGTTATTTTTGGGCGCGGCTTTTTCCGCGGCCTATTTTTGGCTCACGGAAGCCCCTCGAAAAGTGTCGCGGCATTCTGAGTCCGGCGGATGAAGTTAGCCAGCCTCACCCCCCAAGGCTATAGCCCACCCATTTTTATGTCCTTTTTCCGCTGGACGAACTTGGCGCCCCAGCCTTCGGGCGGTTATTTTTGGGCGCGGCTTTTCCCGCGGTGTATTTTTGTCATGCAGGCCCCTACGCCAAAGTGTCCGGCATTCAGTCCGGCCAGACGAAGTTGGCCATCCCACCCCGATACATAACCCACCCGTTTTGTGGCCTTTTCACGCTGAACCGAACTTGGCACCCGTCCTTGAGGCGGTTATTTTTTGGCGTGTTGCCCGCCTATTTTTAACACCTGCAGGCCTTGCGAGAATCTCGCGGCATTGAGTCCGGACGAGATTGTAGCCAGCCACCCCAGGCTATAGCCCACCCGTTTTGTCAGCTTTTTCGCTGGACGAACTTGGCGCCCACCAGGCGATTATTTTTCAATCGTGGCTTTGTCTTTGTCGGCCAATTTATATGTACGTAGGCTAACAAGTATCACGGCATTTTGAGTCTGGCGGACGAAGTGGGCCAGCCCAACCCCCCAAGGCTATAGCCCACCCGTTTTTGTGCCCTTTTTCCTCTGGACGAACCTGGCGCCCCGGCCTTTGTGCGGTTATTTTTGGGCGCGGCTTTGTCTGCGGCCTATTTTTGGCACACGGAGGTCCCTCGCAAAGTCTCGCGGCATTCCGAGTCCGGCGGACGAAGTTGGCCAGCCCCACCCCCCAATGCTATAGCCCACCCGTTTTTGTGCCAGTTTTCCGCTGGACGAACTTGGCGCCCCGGCCTTCGGGCGGTTATTTTGGGGCGCGGCTTTTCTCACGGCCTAATTTTGGCACACGGAGGCCCCTCGGAAAGTCTCGCGGCATTCCCAGTCCGGCGGACGAAGTTGTATGCCACCCCAGGCTATAACCCACCCGTTTTTAACCTTTTCCTGCAGGGCGAACTGGCGCCCCGGCCTTTTGTGCGGTTATTTTTGGGCGCGGCTTTGTCGCGGCCCTATTTTTAACACGGAGGTCCCTACAAAAGTCGCGGCATTCCGAGCGGCGGACGGTGGCCAGCCCGCCCCCCAAGGCTATAGCCCAGCCGCCCGTTTTGTGGCCTTTTGCTGCAGGCGAACTTGTTGCCGTGGCCTTGGGCAGTTATTTTTTGTTGTTTGGCCAACAACACGAGCCGCTACGCCAAGTCTCCACGGCATTCCGAGTCCTCTGGGCCAGCCCCCCAATGCCTCGCCCACCGTTTTGTGCGGTTTTCCGCTGGGCGAACTTGGCGCCCGACCTTGGCGGTTATTTTTTAGGCGGCTTTCTCACGGCCTAATTTTGGTACCGCACCACAGGCCCTACGCAAAGTCTCATGACATTCCGAGTCCGGCGGGACGAAGTTGGCCAACCCGCCCCAAAAACTAAAAGCCACCCGTTTTGGCCTTTTCTCTGCAGGCCGAACTTGTTGCCCGGCCCGGCAGTTACTTTGCCCCGTAACTTTTTACCACCGGCCTAATTTCTACAGAAATTTTCTATAAAAATCTCTCACGGCATTCCAGGTCGGCGGACCGGCCAGCCACCCGCAATGCTATAGCCCCGTTTTGTGGTCTTTTCCGCTGGACGAACTTGCGCGGCCTTCGGCGGTCATTTTGGTGGCTTTGCACGGACAATTTTAACGCACCTGAGGCCCCTCGGAAAGTCTCGTGGCATTCCGAGTCCGGCGGACGAAGTTGGCCAGCCCCACCCCCCAAGGCTATAGCCCACCTGTTTTGGTGGCCTTACTCCACTGGACGAAGCTGCCGCCCCGGCCTTCGGGCGGTTATTTTTTGGCGCGGCTTTGCCCGCGTCCTATTTTTGGCACACGGAGGCCCCTCGCAAAGTCTCGCGGCATTCCGAGTCCGCGGACGACCCAGTTAGCCAACCCACCCCCAAGGCTGTAGCCCACCGTTTTGGTGTTACTCGCATTGAGCTGAATGCCCAGCTGGTGCCCGGACCTTGGGTGGTTCTTTTTGTCCGAGGCTTTGCCGCATCCTATTTTTGGCACCTGAGCCCTACGCCAAAGTCTCGCGGCATTCCGAGTCCGGCGGATGAAGTTGGCCCGCCCCCCCCCCCAAGGCTACCCACCCGTGTTTGTGGCCCTTTCCGCTGGACGAACTTGGCGCCCGGCCTTTGGCGGATTTATTTTAGGCGTGGCTTTTACCCAGACCCCTAATTTGGCACCGGGCCCCTACGAAATTTCGCAAAAAGTCTCGCGGCATTCGAGTCCGGCCGAACGGTTGGCAACCACCCCCAAAGGCCATAGCCCACCCGTTTTTGTGGCCTTTTTTCCGCTGGGCCGAATTTGGTGCCCGACCTTTGGGTGGTTATTTTTAACGCGGCTTTACCCAGCGACCTAATTTTTACCAGGCCCCTACAAAGTCTCGCGGACATTCCGAGTCCGGGCCAGCCTTGTACCCAGCCCGCTTCCTGATGCTATAGCCCACCTGTTTTTTGTGTACTTTTCCGTTGGGCGAACTTGGCGCCTGGCCTTGGAGTTGCGGTTATTTTGTAGCGGCTTTGCCCTGCCTACTTTTGGCACAGGTCCCTTGCAAAATCTCACGGGAATTCCAGTCCGGCGGACAGAAATCGCCCAGCCCAACCTAGCCACCGTTTTTATGGCCTTTTCGCTGGAGCGAACTTGGCGCCCCAGCCTTCGGGCGGTTATTTTTGGGAATATGACTTTGTCGTGGGGCCACGAATATTTTTACCTGTGCAGGCCCTACCGCAAACTCTCGCGGCATTAGAGTCGGCGTCTGAAGTTTGCAGGCCCACCCCCAAGGCTATAGCCCGCGATTTTGTGGCATTTTCCGCTCAGGCGGGTGGCGCCCGACCTTGGTGAGGCGGTTGCACTTTGGGCGGCTTTGCCGCGGCCTATTTTAGTACCTGGGCCCACAAAGTCTCGATGCGTTCGAGTCCGAGCCGCGAAGTTGGCCAGCCCACCACACACCCAAGAGCTATGGCCCACCACCCGTTTTTTGTGGCCTTTTTTCCGCTGGGCGAACTTTTGCGCCCGGCCTTGGTGATTTATTTTAAGCGGCTTTGTCCGCGGCCTATTTTAACACACGAGGCCCCTCACAAAGTCTCATACATTCGAGTCAGTGACGTAAAAGGCCAGTCCCACCCCAAAGGCTATAGCCACCCGATTTTGTGGCCTTTTTCGCTGGGCGAACTTGGCGCCCGACGCCGTGCGGTTATTTTTGGGTTCGGCTTTGCCATGCGGCCCTATTTGGACATTACCAGGATTGTGGCAAAGTATAGGCTCCTCGCCAAAGATTATATTTCGCGGCATTCCTGGCAAAGCCTTGAGCAGTTAGCCCAACCCCAGGCCCCAAGCCGACTTGGCGCCCAGAGCCGCCCGGTTTATAGCCTTTTTCAGCTGGGCAGACTTGGGTGCCCGGCCTTTGGGCGGTTATATTTGACGCGGCATTGCCGTGGCATATTTCTAACACGCAGGCCTGTAAAGCATTCCGGTCTCGCGGCATTTCGGCAAGCAGCTTGAGTCCAGCGGCATTCCCCGCAGGCATACCCGCCAGGTTGGCGCCCCGGCCGATTTGACATGACCTATTATTGGAAGCGGGCTTGGCACGCCGGGCGGTTATTTTTTAAGCGGCGGCTTTGCCTGACTCTTTTGCTTTAGAGACCCCTCGCAAGTCTACGCGGCATTCGAAGTCGTGACGGTTGGGCAACCCCAATAGCCCACCCGTTTTTGTAGCCTTTTTCAGCTGGACGAACTTGGTGCCCCGGCCTTTGGGCGGTTATATTTGGGCACGGCATTGCCCGTGGCATATTTCTAGCACACGGAGGCTCCTCGCAAAGTCTCGCGGCATTCCGAGTCAGGCGGACGAAGTTGGCCAGCCCCACCCCCCAAGGCTATAGCCCACCCGTTTTTGTGGCCTTTTTCCGCTGGACGAACTAGCCCGGAGCCGAATATTATTTTGAAGGCGGCATTGCCCGCAGCTATTTTGGCTAAACGGAGACCCCTCGCAATGAAATCAGCGGCATTCGAGTCCGGTGTGGCGAAGTTGCCAGCCAGTTGGCCAGCCCGCCCCAGGCTATAGCCCACCGTTTTGTGGCCTTTTTCCACTGGGCAATTTGGCGCCCTTGACGCAGTATTTTTTAGGCCAGCGTCCGCGGCTTTGTGACTATTATTGATACTGCAGGCCCCTACAGAGCAAAATCTACACCGTAGTCGCGGCATTCGAGTCGGCCGGGCGAAGTTAGCCAGCCCACCCAAAAGGCTATAGCCCACACGTTTTGTAGCTATACTTTCGATGGGCGAACGCTTGCCTTTTTATTTTTGGCGCTGCTGCCCCGGCAACCCTGGCCCTGAACACCGGCGAAATCTCGCGAATTCCGGTGGGCGAAGTGGCCAGCCAACCCCAGGCTATAGCCCATCCGTTTGTGGCCTTCTTACATTAGGAGCGAACTTGGCCCTGGCCTTGGCGGTTATTTTTTGGCGCTGCTTTTGACCTACCTTTGGCACAAAGGCCACCTGCTGCAAAGTCTCGCGGCATTAGGAGTCCGGCGGGCAAGTTGGCCAACCCACCCCGGGCTATGCGCCTACCCGTTTTTATTGGCCTTTTCCTTTAGCGAACTTGGGCCCTTGAGCGGTTATTTTTAGGCGCTGCTTTGTCCGCGGCCTATTTTTGTTACACAGGCCCTACGCAAATCTGTGTCTCATGACATTAAAGTCAGCGTCTGAAGTTGTTTGGCCAGCCCACCCCAAGGCTATAACCCGCTCGTTTTGTGGCCTTTTTTCGCTGTAGTGGAGCCGAACTTGGCATCCCGGCCTTGGTGATGGTTATTTTTTGGGCGGCTTTGCCGCGGCACTGACCTTTCACAGCCTATTTCAAGGCTGCTGCAAGTCTCGGCATCGAGTCCGGGCAGTCGCGCCAGTAAACCCGCCCCCGTAGCCACCCATGGTACCGTTTTATGGCCTTTTTGTTGAACTTTCCGGCTTCAGGACGGTTATGTGACTTTCCAGCGGGCCTATTTTTGGCCTGGAGACCCCCGCAAAATTTCGCGGTATTCGAGTCTGAGATTGTGGCCAGCGGAAAGTTGGTAACCCCCTAACTATAGCCCACCCGTTTTTGTGGCCTTTTTTCATTTCCATTTGGGACGAACTTGGCGGCCCGACCTTGGTGATTTATTTTGAGCCGGTTTTGTCCGTGGCCTATTTTCTTACAGGCCTACCATAATCTCGCGGCATTAGAGTCCGTGAGACGAAGTTATCGCCTACCCAAGGCGCTATAGCCACTGCGTTTTGTAGCCTTTTTCTGCTGGGCGAACTTGCTTTTGACCTTGAGGCGGTTATTTTTAGGCGGCTTTTGCCCCTGCCTATTCGCTTTGACACAGCACAGGTCCTATAAGTCTCACGAATTCCGAGTCCGTGAATGATGGGCCAGACCGAAGTCGTAGCCCCACCTCCCATGGCTATAGCCCACCGTTTTGTGGCCTTTTTCCTGCGGGCGAACCTGGCGCCACCTGGTGCGGTTATTTTTGCGCGGCTCTTGTCCGCTTTTAACCTTTTTTAACTGCGGCAGGTCCCTACGCTAAAGTCTCGGACATTCGAGTCCGGGACGAAATTAAACCGACCAACCCCAAGGCTTTATTTATAGCCCACCCGTTTTTTGCTAACTTTTTCCACGGGCCTGGGTAATTTAGGCGTGACCTTGAGGCGGCTGATTTTTTATTTTGGGCGCGGCTTTGTCCGCGGCCTATTATTAGTGGCAGGCCTACCAAAGTCTCGCGGCATTCCCTAGTCCGGCGGGCGAAGTTGGCCAACCCACCACCCTTTAAAGGCTATAGCCCACACGTTTTTGTGGCTACTCCGATGGGCGAACTTGCTTTTTAGCACCCCAGCCTTGAGCGGTTATTTTTAAGGCGGCTTTGCGCAGCGGCCTATTTTTGAACAGGCCCCTCGGCAAAATCTCATGAATTCGAGTCCGGCGACCCAGTAGCCAAACCCCCCAAGGCTATAGCCCACCCGTTTTTGTGGCCTTTTTCCGCTGGACGAACTTGGCGCCCCGGCCTTCGGGCGGTTATTTTTGGGCGCGGCTTTGCCCGCGGCCTATTTTTGGCACACGGAGACCCCTCGCAAAGTCTCGCGGCATTCCGAGTCCGGCGGACGAAGTTGGCCAGCCCCACCCCCCAAGGCTATAGCCCACCCGTTTTTGTGGCCTTTTTCCGCTGGACGAACTTGGCGCCCCGGCCTTCGGGCGGTTATTTTTGGGCGTGGCTTTGTCCATGGCCAATTTTTGGCCCACGGTGGCCCCTCGCAAAGTCTCGCGGCATTCCGAGTCCGGCGTACGAAGTTGGCCAGCCCCACCCCCCAAGGCTATAGCTTTGTGGCCTTTTTCTGTTGGACGAACTTGGCGCCCCGGCCTTCGGGCAGTTATTTTTGGGTGCGGCTTTGTCCGCGGCTGCCTCTGACCCACCCCATCGAGGCTGCTGCGCCAAAGTCGCGGCATCCCGAGTCCGGCCAGGCGAAGTTGTAACCCGCCCCATGGCTATAGCCCACCCCATTTTATGGCCTTTTTCACTGGAGCGAACTTGGCGGCGGCTTTGGTGATTATTTTTTTTTTGCGGCGGCTTGTTTCCCGCTGACCTAGCCTTTTTCTCTTTTTGGGCGGAGACCCCTATTTTGCTTCGCCAAGTCTCGCGGTATTCCGGAGTCCGGCAGGCGAAGTTGGCCAGCCCCCAGCTAGCCACGCGTTTTTGGCCTTTTTCTCGCCCAGCCTTTGTCGTTTTTGTGGCCTTTTTCCGCTGGACGAACTTGGCGGCCCGACCTTTGGGCGGTTATTTTTGGGACCGGTTTTGTCCGTGGCCTATTTTTCTTGTACGGAGGCCCCTCGCAAAGTCTCGCGGCATTCCGAGTCCGGCGGACGAAGTTGTAGCCCACCCCAAGCTATAGCCACTCGTTTTGTGGCCTTTTCTGCTGGGCGAACTTGCTTTGACCTTGGTGATTATTTTTAGGCGGCGGCTTTGCCTGCCTATTTTGCGGAGGTCCCTAAGTCTCACGGAATTCCGGTCCAGCGGCGAAATCGACCACCCCTCCCATGGCTATAAGCCCACCCGTTTTTGTGGCCTTTTCCTGCAGGCGAACTGGCGCCCCGGCCTTTGTGCGGTTATTTTTGGGCGCGGCTTTGTCGCAGCCTATTTTCCCCCGGCACCACAGGTCCCCTCGCCAAAGTCTCGCGGCATTCAGTCCGGCGGTACGGTGAATCCGGCCCCAAGAAACAGCTATAACCACACCCGTTTTGTGGCCTTTTCCTGGGCCAATTTGCCCGTGACCTTGAGCGGTTATTTTTGAGCCCGGCTTTGTCCATGACCTATTATTATTGTCTGCAGGCGCCCTCGCCAAAGTCTCGCGAATTCCGAGTCCGCAGACGAGTAGCCAGCAACTCCCCCAGGCTATAGCCCATCCGATTTGTGGCGCCACCATACATTGGGCCGAACTTGGCGCCCCTGGCCTTCGGGCGGTTATTTTTAGGCGCGGCTTTGCCCGCGGCCTATTTTTACACCACCGGGCCCTCGGCAAAGTCTCGCACAATTCCGAGTCGGCGGACGAAGTAGCCTTAACCCCAAATTTATAGCCCATCCGATTTTGTGGCCTTCTTCTGTTGGACGAACTTGGCGCCCCGGCCTTCGGGCGGTTATTTTTGGGCGCGGCTTTGCCCGCGGCCTATTTTTGGCACACGGAGACCCTCGCAAAGTCTCGCGGCATTCCGAGTCCGGCGGACGAAGTTGGCCAGCCCCACCCCCCAAGGCTATAGCCCACCCGTTTTTGTGGCCTTTTTCCGCTGGACGAACTTGGCGGCCCGGCCTTCGGGCGGTTATTTTTGGGCCTGGCTTTGTCCGCGGCCTATTTTTGTTGCACGGAGGCCCCTCGCAAAGTCTCGCGGCATTCCGAGTCCGGCGTACGAAGTTGGTAGCCCCCCCAAAGGCTATAGCCACTTTTCGTTTTGTGGCCTTTTTCCGCTGGACGAGCTTGGCATCCTGGCCTTCGGACGGTTATTTTTGGGCGGCTTTTGCGCGGCCTATTTCACAGCACCACAGGCTGCTCGCAAAGTCTCGCGGCATCCCGAGTCCGGCGGACGAAGTTGGCAAGCCCCACCCCCCATGGCTATAGCCCACCCGTTTTTATGGCCTTTTTCCGCTGGACGAACTTGGCGGCCCGGCTTTCGGGCGGTTATTTTTTGACGCGGCTTTCCCCGCGGCCTATTTTTGAAACACGGAGACCCCTCGCAAAGTCTCGCGGTATTCCGAGTCCGGCAGACGAAGTTGGCCAGCCCCACCCCCCAAGGCTATAGCCCACCCGTTTTTGTGGCCTTTTTCCGCTGGACGAACTTGGCGGCCCGACAGGCTTGGTTATTTTAAGCGGCTTTGCCACTGCCTATTTTGGCACGGGTCCCTCGCCAAAGTCTCACGAATTCCGGAGTCCGGCGGGCGAAATCGGCCAACCCACCTCCATGGCTATAGCCCCCCGTTTTTGTGGCCTTTCCTGCGGGCGAACCTGGCCTGGCCTTTGCGGTTATTTTGGGCGGCTTTATCCGCAGCCTATTTTTTACAGGTCCCTCGCAAAAGTCTCGCGGCATTCCGGTAAGTCCGGAGCCAGTCGGCCTGCCCCCACCCCAAGGCTATAGCCACCGTTTTTTGGCCTTTTTCTGGGCGAACTTGCTTTTGCCCGGCCTTGGCGGTTATTTTAAGCGGCTTTGCCCACTGCCTATTTTTGGCACACGGAGGTCCCTCGCAAAGTCTCACGGAATTCCGAGTCCGGCGGACGAAGTCGGCCAGCCCCACCTCCCATGGCTATAGCCCACCCGTTTTTGTGGCCTTTTTCCCAGGCAACACAGCGCCACAGCGCTGTGTGGTTATTTTTGGGCGCGGCTTTGTCCGCAGCCTATTTTTGGCACACGGAGGTCCCTCGCAAAGTCTCGCGGCATTCCGAGTCCGGCGGACAATCGCCACCCCCAAGGCTATAGCCCACCCGTTTTTATGGCCTTTTTCCGCTGGACGAACTTGGCGCCCCGGCCTTCGGGCGGTTATTTTTGGGTGCGGCTTTGTCCGTGGAATATTTTTGGCACACGGAGGCCCCTCGCAAACTCTCGCGGCATTCCGAGTCCGGCGTACGAAGTTTGCCAGGCCCACCCCCCAAGGCTATAGCCCACCAATTTTTGTGGCATTTTTCCGCTGGACGAATTTGGCGCCCCGACCTTCGGGCGGTTACTTTTGGGAGCGGCTTTGCCCGCGGCCTATTTTTGGTACACGGAGGCCCCTGGCAAAGTCTCGATGCATTCCGAGTCCAGAGCACGAAGTTGGCCAGCCCCACCCCCCAAGGCTATAGCCCACTCGTTTTTGTGGCCTTTTTCCGCTGGACGAACTTGGCATCCTGGCCTTCGGGCGGTTATTTTTGGGCCGGCTTTGCCCGCGGCCTATTTCTGGCACACGGAGGCTGCTCGCAAAGTCTCGCGGCATTCCGAGTCCGGCGGACGAAGTTGGCAAGCCCCACCCCCCAAGGCTATAGCCCACCCGTTTTTGTGGCCTTTTTCCGCTGGACGAACTTGGCGCCCCGGCCTTCGGGCGGTTATTTTTGGGCGCGGCTTTGCCCGCGGCCTATTTTTGGCACACGGAGGCCCCTCGCAAAGTCTCGCGGCATTCCGAGTCCGGCGGACGAAGTTGGCCAGCCCCACCCCCCAAGGCTGTAGCCCACCCGTTTTTGTGGCCTTTTTCCGCTGGACGAACTTGGCGCCCCGGCCTTCGGGCGGTTATTTTTGGGCCCGGTTTTGTCCGTGGCCTATTTTTCTTGCACGGAGGCCCCTCGCAAAGTCTCGCGGCATTCCGAGTCCGGCGGACGAAGTTGGCCAGCCCCACTCCCCAATGCTATAGCCCACCCATTTTTGTGGCCTTTTTCAGCTGGACGAACTTGGCGCCCCGGCCTTCGTGCGGTAATATTTGGGCGCGGCATTGCCCGCGGCATATTTCTGGCACACGGAGGCTCCTCGCAAAGTCTCGCGGCATTCTGAGTCCGGCGGACGAAGTCGGCCAGCCCCACCCCCCATGGCTATAGCCCACCCGTTTTTGTGGCCTTTTTCCGCTGGACGAACGTGGCGGCCCGGCCTTGGGGCGGTTATTTTTGGGCGCGGCTTTGCCCGTGGCCTATTTTTGGCACACGGACACCCCTCGCAAAGTCTTGCGGCATTCCGAGTCCGGCGGACGAAGTTGGCCATCCCCACCCCCCAAGCCTATAGCCCACCCGTTTGTGTGGCCTTTTTCCGCTGGACGAACTAGGCGGCCCGGCCTTCGGGCGGTTAGTTTTGGGCCCGGCCGCCCATGACCTATTTTGCACAGGCCCCTACCGAAATCTCGCGGCATTCCGAGTCTGGCGGACGAAGTTGGCCATCCCCACCCCCCAAGGCTATAGCCCACCCGTTTTTGTGGCCTTTTTCCGCTGGACGAACTTGGCGGCCGGGCCTTCGGGCGGTTAATTTTGGGCGCGGTTTTACCCGCGGCCTATTTTTGGCACACGGAGGCCCCTCACAAAGTCTCGCGGCATTCCGAGTCTGGCGGACGAAGTGGGCCAGCCCCACCCCCCAAGGCTATAGCCCACCCGTTTTTGTGGCCTTTTTCCGCTGGACGAACTTGGCGCCCCGGCCTTCGGGCGGTTATTTTTAGGCGCGGCTTTGCCCATGGCCTATTTTTGGAACACGGAGACCCCTCGCAAAGTCTCGCGGCATTCCGAGTCTGGCGGACGGCCAGTAACCCACCCCAAAAGGCTATAGCCCACCCGATTGTGTGGCCTTTTTCCGCTGGACGAACTTGGCGCCCTGGCCTTGGCGGATTTTTTAAGCGGCGGCAGTGTCCATGACCTGTTTTTTTGAACAGAGGCCCCTCGCTAAGTCTCGCGGTATTCCGAGTCCGGCGGACGAAGTTGGCCAGCCCCACCCCCCAAGGCTATAGCCCACCCGTTTTGTTGCCTTTTTCGCTGGGCCGAACTTGGCGGACCGCCTTGAGGCGGTTATTTTTAAGCGGCTTTGCCTGGCCTATTTTTGCCACAGGCCCCTACGCCAAAGTCTTTGCGGCATTCCGAGTCCGGGCGAAGTTGGCCATCGCCGCCAAACCTATAGCCCACCCCGTTTGTGTGGCCTTTTTCCGCTGGGCGAACTCGTGACCTTGGCGGTTAGTTTTGGGCCGGCTTTGCCAGCGGCTATTTTTGCACGGAGGCCCTACGCCAAAGTCTGGCATTCGAGTCTGGCGGACGAAGTTGCCCACCCCAAAACTAACCCACCGTTTTTGTAGCCTTTTCCGCTGGGCGAACTTGGCGGCGGGCCAAGCGGTTAATTTTGGTAGCAGTTTTACCCATGACTATTTTTTTAACACGAGGCCCCTCACAAAGGCTCGGACATTCGAGTCTGGCAGACGTAATCGTAGCCCACCCCCCAAGGCTATAGCCCACCCGTTTTTGTGGCCTTTTTCCGCTGGACGAACTTGGCGGCACGGCCTTCAGGCGGTTATTTTTAGGCGCGGCTTTGCCCATGGCCTATTTTTGGAACACGGAGGCCCCTCGCAAAGTCTCGCGGCATTCCGAGTCTGGCGGACGAAGTGGCCAGCCCCACCCCCCAAGGCTATAGCCCACCCGATTTTGTGGCCTTTTTCCGCTGGACGAACTTGGCGCCCCGGCCTTCGGGCGGTTATTTTTGGGCGCGGCAGTGCCCGCGGCCTATTTTTGGCAGAGAGAGGCCCCTCGCTAAGTATCGCGGAATTCCGAGTCCGGCGGACGAAGTTGGCCAGCCCCACCCCCCAAGGCTATAGCCCACCCGTTTTTGTGGCCTTTTACGCTGGACGAACTTGGCGGACCGCCTTGGCGGTTATTTTGGCGGCTTTGCCCGGCCTATTTTTTTGCCACGAGGCCCTCGCAAAGTCTCGCGGCATTCAGAGTCCGGCGGCGACGAGTTAGCCAGCCACCCCAAATGCTATAGCCCACCCGTTTTTGTGGCCTTTTTCCGCTGGACGAACTTGGCGCCCCGGCCTTCGGGCGGTTATTTTTGGGCACGGCTTTGCCCGCGGCCTATTTTTGGCACACGGAGGCCCCTCGCAAAGTCTCGCGGCATTCCGAGTCTGGCGGACGAAGTTGGCCAGCCCCACCCCCCAAGGCTATAGCCCACCCGTTTTTGTGGCCTTTTTCCGCTGGACGAACTTGGCGCCCCGGCCTTCGGGCGGTTATTTTTGGGCGCGGCTTTGCCCGCGGCCTATTTTTTGCACACGGAGGCCCCTTACAAAGTCTCGCCGCATTCCGAGTCCGGCGGACGAAGTTGGCCAGCCCCACTCCCCAGGGCTATAGCCCACCCGTTTTTGTGACCTTTTTCAGCTGGACGAACTCGCCGCCCCGGACTTCGTGCGGTAATATTTGGGCGCGGCATTGCCAGCGGCATATTGCTGGCACACGGAGGCTGCTCGCAAAGTCTCGCAGCATTCCGAGTCCGGCGGACAAAGTGGCCAGCCCCACTCCCGAAGGCTATAGCCCACCCGTTTTTGTGGCTTTTTTCCGCAGGACGAACTTGGCGCCCCGGCCTTCGGAACGTTATTTTTTAGAGCAGCATTGCCCGCGGCCTATTTTTGGCAGACGGAGGCCCCTTGCTAAGTCACGCAGAATTCCGAGTCCGGCGGACGAAGTGGGCCAGCCCCACCCCCCATGGCTATAGCACACCCGTTTTTGTGGCCTTTTTCCGCTGGACGAACTAGGCGGCCCGGCCTTCGGGCGGTTAGTTTTGGGCCCGGCTTTGCCCGTGGCCTATTTTTGGCACACGGAGGCCCCTCGCAAAGTCTCGCGGCATTCCGAGTCTGGCGGACGAAGTTGGCCAGCCCCACCCCCCAAGGCTATAGCCCACCCGTTTTTGTGGCCATTTTCTGCTGGACGAACTTGGCGCCCCGGCCGTTGGGCGGTTATTTTTAGATCCGGCTTTGACCCTATTTTGCTGCACGAGGCCCCTCACAAAGTCTCGGCATTCCGAGTCTGGCGGACGAAAGTCGGCCCCCAGGCTATAGCCCACCCGTTTTTGTGGCCTTTTTCCGCTGGACGAACTTGGCGGTCCGGCCTTCGGGCAGTTATTTTTGGGCTCGGCTTTGCCCGCGGCCTATTTTTGGCACACGGAGGCTCCTTGCAAAGTCTCGCGGCATTCCGAGTCCGGCGGACGAAGTTGGCCAGCCCCACTCCCGAAGGCTATAGCCCACCCGTTTTTGTGGCTTTTTTTCGCAGGACGAACTTGGCGCCCCGGCCTTCGGAACGTTATTTTGAAACGCATTGCCGCAGCCTATTTTGGCAGCGGGCCTTGCTAAGGCTCGCGGAATTCCGAGTCCGGCGGCCGAAGTTGGCCAGCCCCACCCCCCATGGCTATAGCCCACCCGTTTTTGTGGCCTTTTTCCGCTGGACGAACGTGGCGACCCGGCCTTCGGGCGGTTATTTTTGGTCGCGGCTTTGCCCGCGGCCTATTTCTGGCACACGGAGACCCCTCACAAAGACTCGCGGGATTACGAGTCTGGCGGACGAAGTGGGCCAGCCCCACCCCCCAAGGCTATAGCCCACCCGTTTTTGTGGCCTTTTTCCGCTGGACGAACTTGGCGGCACGGCCTTCGGGCGGTTATTTTTAGGCGCGGCTTTGCCCATGGCCTATTTTTGGAACACGGAGGCCCCTCGCAAACTCTCGCGGCATTCCGAGTCTGGCGGACGAAGTTGGCCAGCCCCACCCCCCAAGGCTATAGCCCACCCGTTTTTGTGGCCTTTTTCCGCTGGACGAACTTGGCGCCCCGGCCTTCGGGCGGTTATATTTGGGCGCGGCATTGCCCGTGGCATATTTCTGGCACACGGAGGCTCCTCGCAAAGTCTCGCGGCATTCCGAGTCCGGCGGACGAAGTTGGCCAGCCCCACCCCCCAAGGCTATAGCCCACCCGTTTTTGTGGCCTTTTTCCGCTGGACGAACGTGGCGGCCCGGCCTTCGGGCGGTTATTTTTGGGCGCGGCTTTGCCCGTGGCCTAATTTAACACCACGGACACCTCGCAAAGTCTTGCGGCATTCCGAGTCCGGCGGACGAAGTTGGCCATCCCCACCCCCCAAGCCTATAGCCCACCCGTTTGTGTGGCCTTTTTCCGCTGGACGAACTAGGCGGCCCGGCCTTCGGGCGGTTAGTTTTGGGCCCGGCTTTGCCCGCGGCCTATTTTTGGCACACGGAGGCCCCTCGCAAAGTCTCGCGGCATTCCGAGTCTGGCGGACGAAGTTGGCCATCCCCACCCCCCAAGGCTATAGCCCACCCGTTTTTGTGGCCTTTTTCCGCTGGACGAACTTGGCGGCCGGGCCTTCGGGCGGTTATTTTTTGTCACGGTTTTACCCGCGGCCTATTTTTGGCACACCGAGGCCCCTCGCAAAGGCTCGCGGCATTCCGAGTCTGGCGGACGAAGTCGGCCAGCCCCACCCCCCAAGGCTATAGCCCACCCGTTTTTGTGGCCCTTTTCCGCTGGACGAACTTGGCGGCCCGGCCTTTCGGCGGTTGTTTTTGGGCTCGGCTTTGCCCGCGGCCTATTTTTGGCACACGGAGGCTCCTTACAAAGTCTCGCCGCATTCCGAGTCTGGCGGACGAAGTTGGCCAGCCCCACTCCCCAAGGCTATAGCCCACCCGTTTTTGTGACCTTTTTCAGCTGGACGAACTCGCCGCCCCGGACTTCGTGCGGTAATATTTGGGCGCGGCATTGCCAGCGGCATATTGCTGGCACACGGAGGCTCCTCGCAATGTCTCGCGGCATTCCGAGTCCGGCGGACAAAGTGGCCAGCCCCACTCCCGAAGGCTATAGCCCACCCGTTTTTGTGGCTTTTTTCCGCTGGACGAACTTGGCGCCCCGGCCTTCGGGCGGTTATTTTTAGGCGCGGCTTTGCCCATGGCCTATTTTTGGAACACGGAGGCCCCTCGCAAACTCTCGCGGCATTCTGAGTCTGGCGGACGAAGTGGCCAGCCCCACCCCCCAAGGCTATAGCCCACCCGTTTTTTTGGCCTTTTTCCGCTGGACGAACTTGGCGGCCGCAGCCTTGAGGCCCCTACGGTTATTTTAAGCTTTGCCCAAGGCCTATTTTTGGAACAGGCCCCCTAAAGTCTCGCGGCATTCCAGTCTGGGCGAAGTTGGCCAGCCCCACCCCCCAAGGCTATAGCCAACCCGTTTTTGTGGCCTTTTTTTCGCTGGACGAACTTGGCGCCCCGGCCTTCGTTATTTTTTGTAGCGGCAGTGCCAGCGGCCTACCCGTTTTTGTGGCCTTTTTTTTAACGAAGAGGCCACTCGGCTGATCCTGAATTCGAAGTCCGGGTAGACAGTTAGCCTCACCCCCCATGGCTATAGCCCACCCGTTTTTGTGGCCTTTTTGGCCTATTTTGGAACACTGGGCCGCATAACTTGGCTTGGCTTGACCCGGCCTTGAGGCGGATTTTTTTTGGCCAGTCTTGCGGCTTTGCCCACGGCCTATTTTTGGCACACGGAGGCCCCTCGCAAAGTCTCGCGGCATTCCGAGTCCGAGTCCGGCGGACGAAGTTGGCCAGCCCCACCCCCCAAGGCTATAGCCCACCCGTTTTTGTGGCCTTTTTCCGCTGGACGAACTTGGCGCCCCGGCCTTCGGGCGGTTATTTTTGGGCGCGGCTTTGACCGCGGCCTATTTTTGGCACACGGAGGCCCCTCGCAAAGTCTCGCGGCATTCCGAGTCCGGCGGACGAAGTTGGCCAGCGCCACCCCCCAAGGATATAGCCCACCCGTTTTTGTGGCCTTTTTCCGCTGGACGAACTTGGCGCCCCGGCCTTCGGGCGGTTATTTTTGGGCGCGGCTTTGCCCGTGGCCTATTTTTGGCACACGGAGGCCCCTCGCAAAGTCTCGCGGCATTCCGAGTCTGGCGGACGAAGTGGCCAGCCCCACCCCCCAAGGCTATAGCCCACCCGATTTTGTGGCCTTTTTCCGCTGGACGAACTTGGCGCCCGACCTTGGTTATTTTTAGGCGGCAGTGCCAGCATGACCTATTTTTTGGCAGAGGCCCCTACGCTGGTATCGCGGAATTCCGAGTCCGGCGGACGAAGTTGGCCAGCCTCACCCCCCATGGCTATAGCCCACCCGTTTTTGTGGCCTTTTTCCACTGGACGAACTTGGCGGACGGCCTTCGGGCGATTATTTTTGGGCGCGGCTTTGCCCACGGCCTATTTTTGGCACACGGAGGCCCCTCGCAAAGTCTCGCGGCATTCCGAGTCCGAGTCCGGCGGACGAAGTTGGCCAGCCCCACCCCCCAAGGCTATAGCCCACCCGTTTTTGTGGCCATTTTCTGCTGGACGAACTTGGCGCCCCGGCCGTTGGGCGGTTATTTTTTGTCACGGCTTTGACCGCGGCCTATTTTTGGCACACGGAGGCCCCTCGCAAAGTCTCGCGGCATTCCGAGTCTGGCGGACGAAGTTGGCCAGCCCCACCCGTTTTTGTGGCCCTTTTCCGCTGGACGAACTTGGCAGCCCGGCCTTTCGGAGGTTATTTTTGGGCTCGGCTTTGCCCGTGGCCTATTTTTGGCACACGGAGATGCCTCGCAAAGTCTCGCGGCATTCCGAGTCTGGCGGACAAAGTTGGCCAGCCCCACCCCCCAAGGCTATAGCCCCCCGTTTTTGTGGCCTTTTTCCGCTGGACGAACTTGGCGCCCCGGCCTTCGGGCGGTTATATTTGGGCGCGGCTTTGGCCGTGGCCTATTTTTGGCACACGGAGACACCTCGCAAAGTCTCGCGGCATTGCGAGTCTGGCGGACAAAGTTGGCCAGCCCCACCCCCCAAGGCTATAGCCCACCCGTTTTTGTGGCCTTTTTCCGCTGGACGAACTTGGAGCCCCGGCCTTCGGGCGGTTATTTTTGGGTACGGCTTTGCCCGCGGCCTATTTTTAGCACACGGAGGCCCCTCGCAAAGTCTCGGGGCATTCCGAGTCCAGCGGACGAATTTGGCCAGCCCCACCCCCCAAGGCTATAGCCCACCCGTTTTTGTGGCCTTTTTCCGCTGGACGAACTTGTCGTCCCGGCCTTCGGGCGGTTATATTTGGGCGCGGCATTCGCCGCGGCCTATTTTTGGCACACGGAGGTGCCTCGCAAAGTCTCGCGGCATTCCGAGTCCGGCGGACAAAGTTGGCCAGCCCCACCCCCCAAGGCTATAGCCCACCCGTTTTTGTGGCCTTTTTCCGCTGGACGAACTTGGCGCCCCGGCCTTCGGGCGGTTATTTTTGGGCGCGGCTTTGGCCGCGGCCTATTTTTGGCACACGGAGGCCCCTCGCAAAGTCTCGCGGCATTCCGAGTCCGGCGGACGAAGTTGGCCAGCCCCACCCCCCAAGGCTATAGCCCACCCGTTTTTGTGGCCTTTTTCCGCTGGACGAACTTGGCGCCCCGGCCTTCGGGCGGTTATTTTTTGGCGCGGCTTTTCCCGCGGCCTATTTTTGGCACACGGAGGCCCCTCGCAAAGTCTCGCGGCATTCCAAGTACGGCGGACAAAGCTGGCCAGCCCCACCCCCCAAGGTTATAGCCCACCCGTTTTTGTGGCCTTTTTCCGCTGGACGAACTTGGCGCCCCGGCCTTCGGGCGGTTATTTTTGGGCGCGGCTTTGCCCGCGGCCTATTTTTGGCACACGGAGGCCCCTCGTAAAGTCTCGCGGCATTCCGAGTCCGGCGGTTAGCCAGCCCACCCCCAAGGCTATAAGCCCCCGTTTTGTGGCCTTTTTTCCGCTGGGCGAACTTGGCGACCTTGGCGGTTATGTTTGAAGCTGCTTTCCGTGACCTATTTTTGGCTGCAAGGCCCCATAAAAGTCTCGCGGCATTCGAGTCCGGACGAAGTTAGCCAGCCCGACCCCCATGGCTATACCCACCCGTTTTGTGGCCTCTTTCCGCTGGACGAACTTGGCGGCCCGGCCTTGGTGGTTATTTTTTGGTAGCGGCTTTTCCCTTGGCCTTTTTGGCTGCAGGCCCTTGCAAAAGTCTCGCGGCATTCCGAGTCCGGCGGACGAAGTTGGCCAGCCCCACCCCCCAAGGCTATAGCCCACCCGTTTTTGTGGCCTTTTTCCGCTGGACGAACTTGGCGCCCCGGCCTTCGGGCAGTTATTTTTGGGCTCGGCTTTGCCCGCGGCCTATTTTTGGCACACGGAGGCCCCTCGCAAAGTCTCGCGGCATTCCGAGTCCGGCGGACGAAGTTGGCCAGCCCCACCACCCAAGGCTATAGCCCACCCGTTTTTGTGGCCTTTTTCCGCTGGACGAACTTGGCGCCCCGGCCTTCGGGCGGTTATTTTTGGGCGCGGCTTTGCCCGCGGCCTATTTTTGGCACACGGAGGCCCCTCGCAAAGTCTCGCGGCATTCCGAGTCCGGTGACGAAGTTGGCCAGCCCACCCCAAGGTTATAGCCCACCCATTTTGGCCTTTTCGCAGGGCAGAACTTGGCGCCCGCCCTTGGGGGTTATTGTTATGGGCGAACTTTTGCGGCCTATTTTTGGCACACAGAGGCCCCTCGCAAAGCCTCGCGGCATTCCGAGTCCGGCGGACGAAGTTGGCTAGCTCCAACCCCCAAGGCTATAGCCCACCCGTTTTTGTGGCCTTTTTCCGCTGGACGAACTTGGCGCCCCGGCCTTCGAGCAGTTATTTTTGGGCGTGGCTGTACCCGCAGCCTATTTTTGGCACCCGGAGTTGCCTTGCAAAGTCTCGCGCCATTCCGAGTCCGGCGGACGAAGTTGGCCAGCCCCACCCCCCATGGCTATAGCCCACACATTTTTGTGGGCTTTTTCCGCTGGACGAACTTGGCGCCCCGGCCTTCAGGTGGTTATTTTTGGGCACGGTTGTGCCCGCGACCTATTTTTGGCACACGGAGGTGCCTCGCAAAGTCTCGCGTCATTCCGAGTCCGGCGGACGAAGTTGGCCAGCCCCACCCCCCGAGGCTATAGCCCACCCGTTTTGGTGGCCTTTTTCCGCTGGACGAACTTGGGGCCCCGGCCTTCGGGCGGTTATTTTTGGGCGTGGCTGTGCCCGCGGCCTATTTTTGGCAAACAGAGGCGCCTCACAATGTCTCGCGCCATTCCGAGTCCGGCAGACGAAGTCGGCCAGCCCCACCCCCCAAGGTTATAGCCCACCCGTTTTTGTGGGCTTTTTCCGCTGGACGAACATGGCGCCCCGGCCTTCGGGTGGTTATTTTTTCGTGCGGCTGTGCCCGCGGCCTAGTTTTTACCCACGGAGGTGCCTCGCAAAGTCTCGCGCCATTCCGAGTCCGGCGGACGAAGTTGGCCAGCCCCACCCCCCAAGGCTATAGCCCACCCGTTTTTGTGGCATTTTTCCGCTGGACGAACTTAGCACCCCGGCCATCGGGCAGTTGTTTTGGGGCGTGGCTGTGTCCGCGGCCTATTTTTGGCACACGGAGGCGCCTCGCAAAGTCTCGTTCCATTCCGAGTCCGGCGGACGATGTTGGCCAGCCCCACCCCCAAAAGCTATAGCCCACCCGTTTTTGTGGCCTTTTTCCGCTGGACAAACTTGGCACCCCGGCCTTCGCGCGGTTATTTTTGTGAGCGGCTGTGCCCGCGGCCTATTTTTGGCACACGGAGGTGCCTCGCAAAGTCTCGCGCCATTCCGACTCCGGCGGACGAAGTTGGCCAGCCCCACCCCCCAAGGCTATAGCCCACCCGTTTTTGTGGGCTTTTTCCGCTGGACGAACTTGGCGCCCCGGCCTTCGGGCGGTTATTTAGGGGCGCGGCTGTGCCCCTGACCACGAGCGGAGGTGCCTAGCAAAGTCTCCTGCTATTCCGAGTCCGGCCGGGCCAGTAGCCACACCCCCCAAGGCTATAGCCCACCCGTTTTTGTGGCCTTTTTCCGCTGGACGAACTTGGCGCCCCGGCCTTCGGGCAGTTATTTTTGGGCGCGGCTGTGCCCGCGGCCTATTTTTGGCACACGGAGGCCGCTCGCAAAGTCTCGCGCCATTCCGAGTCCGGCGGACGAAGTGGGCCAGCCCCACCCCCCAAGGCTATAGCCCACCCGTTTTTGTGGCCTTTTTCCGCTGGACGAACTTGGCGCCCCGGCAATCGGGCAGTTGTTTTGGGACGCGGCTGTGTCCGCGGCCTATTTTTGGCACACGGAGGCGCCTCGCAAAGTCTCATTCCATTCCGAGTCCGGCGGACGATGTTGGCCAGCCCCACCCCCCAAGGCTATAGCCCACCCGTTTTTGTGGCCTTTGTCCGCTGGACGAACTTGGCGCCCCGGCCTTCGGGCGGTTATTTTTGGGCGCGGCTGTGCCCGCGGCCTATTTTTGGCACACGGAGGTGCCTCGCAAAGTCTCGCGCCATTCCGAGTCCGGCGGACGAAGTTGGCCAGCCCCACCCCCCCAGGCTATAGCCCACCCGTTTTTGTGGCCTTTTTCCGCTGGACGAACTTGGCGCCCCGGCCTTCGGGCGGTTATTTTTGGGCGCGGCTGTGCCCGCGGCCTATTTTTGGCACACGGAGGTGCCTCGCAAAGTCTCCTGCTATTCCGAGTCCGGCGGACGAAGTAGGCCAGTCCCACCCCCCAAGGCTATAGCCCACCCGTTTTTGTGGGCTTTTTCCGTTGGACGAACTTAGCGCCCCGGCAATCGGGCAGTTGTTATGGGGCGCGGCTGTGTCCGCGGCCTATTTTTGGCACACGGAGGCGCCTCGCAAACTCTCGTTCCATTCCAAGTCCGGGCCCGATGTTTAGCCACCCAGCTATAGCCCACCCGTTTTGTGGCCTTTTCCGCTGGACAAACTTGCTTTTGACCTTCAGCGGTTATTTTTTGGCGGCTGAGCCATGACCTATTTTGGCACGGAGGGGCCTCGCAAAGTCTCGCGCCATTCCGAGTCCGGTGGACGAAGTTGGCCAGCTCCACCCCCCAAGGCTATAGCCCACCCGTTTTTGTGGGCTTTTTCTGCTGGATGAACATGGCGCCTCGGCCTTCAAGTGGTTATTTTTGGGTGCGGCTGTGTCCGCGGCCTATTTTTGGAACACGGAGGCGCCTCGTAAAGTCTCGCGCCATTCGGAGTCCGGCGGACGAAGTTGGCCAGCCCCACCCCCGAAGGCTATAGCCCACCCGTTTTTGTGGCTTTTTTCCGCTGGATGAACTTGGATCCCCGGCCTTCGGGCGGTTATTTTTTGGCGTAGCTGTGCCCCCGGCCTATTTTTGGCACACAGAGGTGCCTCGCAAAGTCTCGCGCCATTCCGAGTCCGACGGACGAAGTCGGCCAGCCCCACCCCTCCAAGGCTATAACCCACCCGTTTTTGTGGCCTTTTTCCGCTGGACGAACTTGGCGCCCCGGCCTTCGGGCTGTTATTCTTGGGTGCGACTAAGCCCGCGGCCTATTTTTGAAACACGGAGGTGCCTTGGAAAGTCTCGCGCCATTCCGAGTCCGGCGGACAAAGTTGGCCAGCCCCACCCCCCAAGCCTATAGCCCACCCGTTTTTGTGGTCTTTTTCCGCTGGACGAACTTGGCGCCCTGGCCTTCGGGTGGTTATTTTTGGGCGCGGCTGTGCCCGCGACCTATTTTTGGCACACGGAGGCGCCTCACAAAGTCGCGCGCCATTCCGAGTCCAGCGGACGAAGTTGGCCAGCCCCACCCCCCAAGGCTATAGCCCACCCGTTTTTGTGGCCTTTTTCCGCTGGACGAACTTGGCGCCCCGGCCTTCGGGCTGTTATTTTTGGGCGTGGCTGTGCCCGCGGCCTATTGTTTGGCAAACAGAGGCGCCTCGCAAAGTCTCGCGCCATTGCGAGTCCGGCGGACGATGTTGGCCAGCTCCACCCCCCAAGGCTATTGGCCACCCGTTGTTGTGGCCTTTTTCCGCTGGATGAACATGGTGCCCTGGCCTTCGGGCGGTTATTTTTGGGTGCGGCTGTGCCCGCGGCCTATTTTTCGCACACGGTGGCGCCTAGCAAAGTCTCGCGCCATTTCGAGTCCGGCGGACGAAGTTGGCCAGCCCCACCCCCTAGGCTATAGCCCATCCGTTTTTGTGGCCTTTTTCCGCTGGACGAACTTGGCGCCCCGGCCTTCGGGCAGTTATTTTGGGACACGGAGGCGCCTCGGAAAGCTCATGCCATTCCGAGTCCGGCGGACGAAGTTGGCCAGTCCCACCACCCAAGGCTATAGCCCACCCGTTTTTATGGCATTTTTCCGCTGGACGAACTTGGCGTCCCGGCCTTCTCGCGGTTATTTTTTGGCACGGCTGTGCCCGCGGCCTATTTTTGGCAAACGTAGGTGCCTCGCAAAGTCTGGCGTCATTCCGAGTCCGGCGGACGAAGTTGGCCAGCCCCACCCCCCAAATCTATAGCCCACCCGTTTTTGTGGCCTTTTTCCGCTGGACGAACCTGGCGCCCCGGCCTTCGGGCTGTTATTTTTGGGTGCGACTGTGCCCGCGGCCTATTTTTGGAACACGGAGGCACCTTGAAAAGTCTCGCGCCATTCCGAGTCCGACGGACGAAGTTGGCCAGCCCCATCCCGCAAGGCTATAGCCCGCCCGTTTTTGTGGGCTTTTTCATTGGGCGAACTTGGCGCCCCCGCGGGCAGCTATTTTTAAGCGGCTGTACCCGCGGCCTATTTTTACCTGCGGGTGCCTGCGCAAAACTCGCGCCATTCCGAGTCCGGCGGACGATGTCGGCCAACGCCACCCCCGCCTTTATAGCCCACCCGTTTTTGGCCTTTTTCGCTGGGCGAACTGGCGCCCGGCCTCTGGCGGTTATTTTGGGGCTCGGCTGTGCCCGCAGCCTATTTTTGGTACACGAAGGCGCCTCGGAAAGTCTCGCGCCATTCCGAGTCCGGCGGACGAAGTTGGCCAGCCCCACCCCCCAAGGCTATAGCCCACCCGTTTTTGTGGCCTTTTTACGCTGGACGAACTTGGCGCCCCCCCTTCGGGCTGTTATTTTTGGGCGCGGCTGTGCCAGTGGCCTATATTTGGCACACGGAGGTGCCTTGCAAATTCTCGCGCCATTCCGAGTCCGGCGGACGAAGTTGGCCAGCCCCACCCCCCAATCCTATAGCCCACCCGTTTTTGTGGTCTTTTTCCCTTTGGGCGAACTTGCGACCTTGGTGGTTATTTTTGGGCGCGGCTGTGCCCGCGACCTATTTTTGGCACACGGAGGTGCCTCGCAAAGTCTCGCGGCATTCCGAGTCCGGCGGACGAAGTAGGCCAGCCCCACCCCCCAAGGCTATAGCCAACCCGTTTTTGTGGGCTTTTTCCGCTGGACTTAAGCCCTGCCTTGGTGGTTATTTTTGGGCTTTGCCCACGGCCTATTTTTGGCACACGGAGGCCCCTCGTAAAGTCTCGAGGCATTCCGAGTCCGGCGGACGAAGTTGGCCAGCCCCACCCCCCAAGGCTATAGCCCACCCGTTTTTGTGGCCTTTTTCCGCTGGACGAACTTGGCGCCCCGGCCTTCGGGCGGTTATTTTTGGGCGCGGCTTTGCCCGCGGCCTATTTTTGGCATACGGAGGCCCCTCGCAAAGTCTCGCGGCATTCCGAGTCCGGCGGACGAAGTTGGCCAGCCCCACCCCCCAAGGCTATAGCCCACCCGTTTTTGTGGCCTTTTTCCGCTGGACGAACTTGGCGCCCCGCCCTTCGGGGGGTTATTTATGGGCGGAGCTTTACCCGCGGCCTATTTTTGGCACACAGAGGCCCCTCGCAAAGCCTCGCGCCATTCCGAGTCCGGCGGACGAAGTCGGCCAGCCCCACCCCCCAAGGCTATAGCCCACCCGTTTTTGTGGGCTTTTTCCGTTGGACGAACTTAGCGCCCCGGCAATCGGGCAGTTGTTTTGGGACGCGGCTGTGTCCGCGGCCTATTTTTGGCACACGGAGGCGCCTCGCAAAGTCTCGTTCCATTCCGAGTCCGGCGGACGAAGTTGGCCAGCCCCACCCCCCAAGGCTATAGCCCACCCGTTTTTGTGGCCTTTTTCCGCTGGACGAACTTGGCGCCCCGGCCTTCGGGCGGTTATTTTTGGGCGCGGCTGTGCCCGTGGCCTATTTTTGGCACACGGAGGTGCCTCGCAAAGTCTCGCGCCATTCCGAGTCCGGCGGACGAAGTTGGCCAGCCCCACCCCCCAAGGCTATAGCCCACCCGTTTTTGTGGGCTTTTTCCGCTGGACGAACTTGGCGCCCCGGCCTTCGGGCGGTTATTTAGGGGCGCGGCTGTGCCCGCGGCCTATTTTTGGCGGCAGGTGCCGAAATCTCCTGCTATTCCGAGTCGGCGGGCCAGTCCCACCCCCCAAGGCTATAGCCCACCCGTTTTTGGGGGCTTTTTCCGTTGGACGAACTTAGCGCCCCGGCCATCGGGCAGTTGTTTTGGGGCGCGGCTGTGTCCGCGGCCTATTTTTGGCACACGGAGGCGCCTCGCAAACTCTCGTTCCATTCCAAGTCCGGCGGACGATGTTGGCCAGCCCCACCCCCGAAAGCTATAGCCCACCCGTTTTTGTGGCCTTTTTCCGCTGGACAAACTTGGCGCCCCGGCCTTCGCGCGGTTATTTTTTGGCGCGGCTGAGCCCGCGGCCTATTTTTGGCACACGGAGGTGCCTCGCAAAGTCTCACGCCATTCCGAGTCCGGTGGACGAAGTTGGCCAGCTCCACCCCCCAAGGCTATAGCCCACCCGTTTTTGTGGCCTTTTTCCGCTGGACGAACTTGGCGCCCCGGCCTTCGGGCGGTTATTTTTGGGTGCGGCTGTGTCCGCGGCCTATTTTTGGCACACGGAGGCGCCTCGCAAAATCTCGCGCCATTCCGAGTCCGGCGGACGAAGTTGGCCAGCCCCACCCCCCAAGGCTATAGCCCACCCGTTTTTGTGGCCTTTTTCCGCTGGATGAACTTGGCGCCCCGGCCTTCGGGCGGTTATTTTTGGGCGCGGCTGTGCCCGCGGCCTATTTTTGGCACACAGAGGCACCTCGCAAAGTCTCGCGCCATTCCGAGTCCGGGAAGTCGGTAACCCACCCCCCAAGGCTATAACCCACCCGTTTTTGTGGGCTTTTTCCGCTGGACGAACTTGGCGCCCCGGCCTTCGGGCAGTTATTTAGGGGCGCGGCTGTGTCCGCGGCCTATTTTTGGCACACGGAGGCGCCTCGCAAAGTCTCGCGCCATTCGGAGTCCGGCGGACGAAGTTGGCCAGCCCCACCCCCCAAGGCTATAGCCCACCCGTTTTTGTGGCTTTTTTCCGCTGGATGAACTTGGCGCCCCGGCCTTCGGGCGGTTATTTTTGGGCGTAGCTGTGCCCCCGGCCTATTTTTGGCACACAGAGGCACCTCGCAAAGTCTCGCGCCATTCCGAGTCCGACGGAAAGACCAACCCACCCCTCCAAGGCTATAACCCACCCGTTTTTGTGGGCTTTTTCCGCTGGACGAACTTGGCGCCCCGGCCTTCGGGCAGTTATTTAGGGGCGCGGCTGTGTCCGCGGCCTATTTTTGGCACACGGAGGCGCCTCGCAAAGTCTCGTTCCATTCCGAGTCCGGCGGACGATGTTAGCCAGCCCCAGCCCCCAAGGCTATAGCCCACCCGTTTTTGTGGCCTTTTTCCGCTGGACGAACTTGGCGCCCCGGCCTTTGGGCTGTTATTTTTGGGTGCGACTAAGCCCGCGGCCTATTTTTGAAACACGGAGGCGCCTTGGAAGGTCTTGCGCCATTCCGAGTCCGGCGGACGAAGTTGGCCAGCCCCACCCCCCAAGTCTATAGCCCACCCGTTTTTGTGGCCTTTTTCCGCTGGACGAACTTGGCGTCCCGGCCTTCGGGCTGTTATTTTTGTGTCCGACTAAGCCCGCGGCCTATTTTTGAAACACGGAGGCGCCTTGGAAAGTCTCGTGCCATTCCGAGTCCGGCGGATGAAGTTGGCCTGCCCCATCCCCCAAGGCTATAGCCCACTCGTTTTTGTGGCCTTTTTCCGCTTGACAAACTTGGCGCCCCAGCCTTCGCGCGGTTATTTTTTGGCGCGGCTGTGCCTGCGGCCTATTTTTGGCATACGGAGGTGCCTCGCAAAGTCTCGAGCCATTCGGAGTCCGGCGGACGAAGTTGGCCAGCCCCACCCCCCAAGGCTATAGCCCACCCGTTTTTGTGGCTTTTTTCCGCTGGATGAACTTGGAGCCCCGGCCTTCGGGCGGTTATTTTTGGGCGTAGCTGTGCCCCCGGCCTATTTTTGGCACACAGAGGCACCTCGCAAAGTCTCGCGCCATTCCGAGTCCGACGGACGAAGTCGGCCAGCCCCACCCCTCCAAGGCTATAACCCACCCGTTTTTGTGGGCTTTTTCCGCTGGACGAACTTGGCACACCGGCTTTCGGGCAGTTATTTAGGGGCGCGGCTGTGTCCGCGGCCTATTTTTAGCACACGGAGGCGCCTCGCAAAGTCTCGTTGCATTCCGAGTCCGGCGGATGATGTTAGCCAGCCCCACCCCCCAAGGCTATAGCCCACCCGTTTTTGTGGCCTTTTTCCGCTGGACGAACTTGGCGCCCCGGTCTTCGCCCGGTTATTTTTGGGCGTGGCTGTCCCCGCGGCCTATTTTTGGCAAACAGAGGCGCCTCGCAAAGTCTCACGCCATTCCGAGTCCGGCGGACGATGTCGGCCAGCCCCACCCCCCAAGTCTATAGCCCACCCGTTTTTGTGGCCTTTTTCCGCTGGACGAACTTGGCGCCCCGGCCTTCGGGCTGTTATTTTTGGGTGCGACTAAGCCCGCGGCCTATTTTTGAAACACGGAGGTGCCTTGGAAAGTCTCGCGCCATTCCGAGTCCGGCGGACGAAGTTGGCCAGCCCCACCCCCCAAGTCTATAGCCCACCCGTTTTTGTGGCCTTTTTCCGCTGGACGAACTTGGCGTCCCGGCCTTCGGGCTGTTATTTTTGTGTGCGACTAAGCCCGCGGCCTATTTTTGAAACACGGAGGCGCCTTGGAAAGTCTCGTGCCATTCCGAGTCCGGCGGATGTAGTTGGCCAGCCCCATCCCCCAAGGCTATAGCCCACCCGTTTTTGTGGCCTTTTTCCGTTTGACAAACTTGGCGCCCCAGCCTTCGCGTGGTTATTTTTTGGCGCGGCTGTGCCTGCTGCCTATTTTTGGCACACGGAGGTGCCTCGCAAAGTCTCGCGCCATTCCGAGTCCGGCGGACGAAGTTGGCCAGCCCCACCCCCCAAGCCTATAGCCCACCCGTTTTTGTGGTCTTTTTCCGCTGGACGAACTTGGCGCCCCAGCCTTCGGGCGGTTATTTTTGGGCGTGGCTGTGCCCGCGGCCTATTTTTTGGCAAACAGAGGCGCCTCGCAAAGTCTCGCGCCATTCCGAGTCCGGCGGACGATGTTGGCCAGCTCCACCCCCCAAGGCTATTGGCCACCCGTTGTTGTGGCCTTTTTCCGCTGGATGAACATGGCGCCCTGGCCTTCGGGCGGTTATTTTTGGGTGCGGCTGTGCCCGCGGCCTATTTTACTGCGGTGGCGCCTGAATCTCGCGCCATTTCGAGTCCGGCGGACGAAGTTGGCCAGCCCCGCCCCCTAGGCTATAGCCCATCCGTTTTTGTGGCCTTTTTCCGCTGGACGAACTTGGCGCCCCGGCCTTCGGGCAGTTCTTTTGGGACACGGAGGCGCCTCGGAAAGCTCACGCCATTCCGAGTCCGGCGGACGAAGTTGGCCAGTCCCACCTCCCAAGGCTATAGCCCACCCGTTTTTGTGGCATTTTTCCGCTGGACGAACTTGGCGTCCCGGCCTTCTCGCGGTTATTTTTTGGCACGGCTGTGCCCGCGGCCTATTTTTGGCAAACGTAGGTGCCTCACAAAGTCTGGCGCCATTCCGAGTCCGGCGGACGAAGTTGGCCAGCCCCACCCCCCAAATCTATAGCCCACCCGTTTTTGTGGCCTTTTTCCGCTGGACGAACCTGGCGCCCCGGCCTTCGGGCTGTTATTTTTGGGTACGACTGTGCCCGCGGCCTATTTTTGGAACACGGAGGCACCTTGGAAAGTCTCGCGCCATTCCGAGTCAGCGCCCCATCCCGCAAGGCTATAGCCCGCCCGTTTTTGTAGGCTTTTTCGCTGGGCGAACTTGGCGCCCTGCCTTGCAGCTATTTTTGGGCGGCTGTGCCAGCCTACCGCCTGCGGTGGTGCCTACGCAAAATCTCGCGCCATTTGAGTCCGGCGAGCGGTTGGCCAGCCCCACCCCCCAAGGCTATAGCCCATCCGTTTTTGTGGCCTTTTTCCGCTGGACGAACTTGGCGACCCGGCCTTCGGGCAGGTAGTTTGGGACTGCAGGCGCCTCGAAACTCACGCCATTCGAGTCGGCGGTTGTAGCCAGTCCCACCAAGGCTATAGCCCACCCGTTTTTGTGGCATTTTTCCGCTGGACGAACTTGGCGTCCCGGCCTTCTCGGGGTTATTTTTTGGCACGGCTGTGCCCGCGGCCTATTTTTGGCAAACGTAGGTGCCTCGCAAAGTCTGGCGCCATTCCGAGTCCGGCGGACGAAGTTGGCCAGCCCCACCCCCCAAATCTATAGCCCACCCGTTTTTGTGGCCTTTTTCCGCTGGACGAACCTGGCGCCCCGGCCTTCGGGCTGTTATTTTTGGGTGCGACTGTGCCCGCGGCCTATTTTTGGAACACGGAGGCACCTTGGAAAGTCTCGCGCCATTCCGACTCCTGCGGACGAAGTTGGCCAGCCCCATCCCGCAAGGCTATAGCCCGCCCGTTTTTGTGGGCTTTTTCCGCTGGACGAACTTGGCGCCCCTGCCTTCGGGCAGCTATTTTTGGGCGCGGCTGTACCCGCGGCCTATTTTTTGCACACGGAGGTGCCTCGCAAAGTCTCGCGCCATTCCGAGTCCGGCGGACGAAGTTGGCCAGCCCCACCCCCCAAGCCTATAGCCCACCCGTTTTTGTGGTCTTTTTCCGCTGGACGAACTTGGCGCCCCGGCCTTCGGGTGGTTGTTTTTGGGCGCGGCTGTGCCCACGACCTATTTTTGGCACACGGAGGTGCCTCACAAAGTCTCGCGCCATTTCGAGTCCGGCGGACGATGTCGGCCAACCCCACCCCCAAGGCTATAGCCCACCCATTTTTGTGTCCTTTTTCCGCTGGACGAACTTGGCGCCCCGGCCTTCGGTCGGTTATTTTGTGGAACGGCTGTGCCCGCGGTCTATTTTTGGCACACGGAGGCGCCTCGAAAAGTCTCGTGCCATTCCGAGTCCGGCGCACGAAGTTGGCCAGCCCCACCCCCCAAGCCTATAGCCTACCCGTTTTTGTGGCCTTTTAGCGCTGGACGAACTTGGCGCCCCGGCCTTCGGGCGGTTATTTTTGGGCGTGGCCGTGCCCGCGGCCTATTTTTGGCAATCAGATGCGCCTCACAAAGTCTCACGCCATTCCGAGTCCGGCGGACGATGTCGGCCAACCCCACCCCCCAAGGCTATAGCCCACCCGTTTTTGTGGCCTTTTTCCGCTGGACGAACTGGGCGCCCCTGCCTACGGGCGGTTATTTTGGGGCTCGGCTGTGACCGCAGCCTATTTTTGGTACACGAAGGCTCCTCGGAAAGTCTCGCGCCATTCCGAGTCCGGCGGACGAAGTTGGCCAGCCCCACCCCCCAAGGCTATAGCCCACCCGTTTTTGTGGCCTTTTTACGCTGGACGAACTTGGTGCCCCCCCTTCGGGCTGTTATTTTGGGGCGCGGCTGTGCCAGTGGCCTATATTTGGCACACGGAGGTGCCTTGCAAATTCTCGCGCCATTCCGAGTCCGGCGGACGAAGTTGGCCAGCCCCACCACCCAATCCTATAGCCCACCCGTTTTTGTGGTCTTTTTCCACTGGACGAACTTGGCGCCCCGGCCTTCGGGTGGTTATTTTTGGGGCGCGGCTGTGCCCGCGACCTATTTTTGGCACACGGAGGCGCCTCGCAAAGTCTCGCGCCATTCCGAGTCCGGCGGACGAAGTTGGCCTGCCCCACCCCCCAAGGCTATAACCCACCCGTTTTTGTGGGCTTTTTCCGCTGGACGAACTTGGCGTCCGTGACCTTGGGGCAGTTATTTAGAAGCGGCTGTGTCATGACCTATTTAACTGCAGGCGCCTCGCAAAGTCTCGTTCCATTCCGAGTCTGGCGGATGATGTTAGCCTGCCCCACCCCCCAAGGCTATAGCCCACCCGTTTTTGTGGCCTTTTTCCGCTGGACGAACTTGGCGCCCCGGTCTTCGCCCGGTTATTTTTGGGCGTGGCTGTCCCCGCGGCCTATTTTTGGTAAACAGAGGCGCCTCGCAAAGTCTCACCCCATTCCGAGTCCGGCGGACGATGTCGGCCAGCCCCACCCCCCAAGTCTATAGCCCACCCGTTTTTGTGGCCTTTTTCCGCTGGACGAACTTGGCGCCCCGGCCTTCGGGCTGTTATTTTTGGGTGCGACTAAGCCCGCGGCCTATTTTTGAAACACGGAGGTGCCTTGGAAAGTCTCGCGCCATTCCGAGGTCCGGACGAGTTGGCCAGCCCCACCCCCCAAGTCTATAGCCCACCCGTTTTTGTGGCCTTTTTCCGCTGGACGAACTTGGCGTCCCGGCCTTCGGGCTGTTATTTTTGTGTACGACTAAGCCCGCGGCCTATTTTTGAAACACGGAGGCGCCTTCAAAAGTCTCGTGCCATTCCGAGTCCGGCGGATGTAGTTGGCCAGCCCCATCCCCCAAGGCTATAGCCCACCCGTTTTTGTGGCCTTTTTCCGCTTTACAAACTTGGCGCCCCAGCCTTCGCGCGGTTATTTTTTGGCGCGGCTGTGCCTGCTGCCTATTTTTGGCACACGGAGGTCCCTCGCAAAGTCTCGCGCCATTCCGAGTCCGGCGGACGAAGTTGGCCAACCCCACCCCCCAAGCCTATAGCCCACCCGTTTTTGTGGTCTTTTTCCGCTGGACGAACTTGGTGCCCTGGCCTTCG
Organism: Citrus cavaleriei; assembly: GCA_030448925.1. Taxonomy (NCBI): domain Eukaryota; kingdom Viridiplantae; phylum Streptophyta; class Magnoliopsida; order Sapindales; family Rutaceae; genus Citrus; species Citrus cavaleriei. The sequence continues at coordinate 16,711 of JAUJEN010000595.1, read as the reverse complement.
GGGGGTTATTTTTGGGCGCGGCTGTGCCCGCGACCTAGCCCACAACTGGAGGTGCCTCATGAAGTATCGCGCCATTCCGAGTCCGGCGGACGAAGTTGGCCAGCCCCACCCCCCAAGGCTATAGCCCACCCGTTTTTGTGGCCTTTTTCCGCTGGACGAACTTGGCGCCCCGGCCTTCGGGCGGTTATTTTTGGGCGTGGCTGTGCCCGCGGCCTATTTTTTGGCAAACAGAGGCGCCTCGTAAAGTCTCGCGCCATTCCGAGTCCGGCGGACGATGTTGGCCAGCTCCACCCCCCAAGGCTATTGGCCACCCGTTGTTGTGGCCTTTTTCCGCTGGATGAACATGGCGCCCTGGCCTTCGGGCGGTTATTTTTGGGTGCGGCTGTGCCCGCGGCCTATTTTTCGCACACGGTGGCGCCTCGCAAAGTCTCGCGCCATTTCGAGTCCGGCGGACGAAGTTGGCCAGCCCCACCCCCCAAGGCTATAGCCCATCCGTTTTTGTGGCCTTTTTCCGCTGGACGAACTTGGCGCCCCGGCCTTCGGGCAGTTATTTTGGGACACGGAGGCGCCTCGGAAAGCTCACGCCATTCCGAGTCCGGCGGACGAAGTTGGCCAGTCCCACCACCCAAGGCTATAGCCCACCCGTTTTTGTGGCATTTTTCCGCTGGACGAACTTGGCGTCCCGGCCTTCTCGCGGTTATTTTTTGGCACGGCTGTGCCCGCGGCCTATTTTTGGCAAACGTAGGTGCCTCGCAAAGTCTGGCGCCATTCCGAGTCCGGCGGACGAAGTTGGCCAGCCCCATCCCCCAAATCTATAGCCCACCCGTTTTTGTGGCCTTTTTCCGCTGGACGAACCTGGCGCCCCGGCCTTCGGGCTGTTATTTTTGGGTGCGACTGTGCCCGCGGCCTATTTTTGGAACACGGAGGCACCTTGGAAAGTCTCGCGCCATTCCGAGTCCGACGGACGAAGTTGGCCAGCCCCATCCCGCAAGGCTATAGCCCGCCCGTTTTTGTGGGCTTTTTCCGCTGGACGAACTTGGCGCCCCTGCCTTCGGGCAGCTATTTTTGGGCGCGGCTGTACCCGCGGCCTATTTTTTGCACACGGAGGTGCCTCGCAAAGGCTCGCGCCATTCCGAGTCCGGCGGACGATGTCGGCCAACCCCACCCCCCAACGCTATAGCCCACCCGTTTTTGTGGCCTTTTTCCGCTGGACGAACTGGGCGGCCGGCCTTGGTGGTTGTTTTTAGGCGGCTGTGCCATGACCTAACCGCAGGTGCCTCACAAAATCTCGCGCCATTTGAGTCCGTCCGGACGATGTCGTAACCCACCCCCAAGGCTATAGCCCACCCGTTTTTGTGGCCTTTTTCCGCTGGACGAACTTGGCGCCCCGGCCTTCGGGCGGTTATTTTCTGGAACGGCTGTGCCCGCGGCCTATTTTTGGCACACGGAGGCCACTCGCAAAGTTTCGTACCATTCCGAGTCCGGCGGACGAAGTTGGCCGGCCCCACCCCCCAAGGCTATAGCCCACCCGTTTTTGTGGCCTTTTAACGCTGGATGAACATGGCGCCCGGCCTTGAGCGGTTATTTTAGGCGTGGCGTGCCCTTATTTTTAATCAGATCGCCTCACAAGTCTCCGCCATTCCGAGTCCGGCCGATGCCGTAACGCCACCCCCAAGGCTATAACCCACCCGTTGTTGTTGCCTTTTTCGCTGGGCGAACTGGCGCCCCTGCCTGGCGGTTATTTTGAGGGCTGTGACCGCAGCCTATTTTTGGTACACGAAGGCTCCTCGGAAAGTCTCGCGCCATTCCGAGTCCGGCGGACGAAGTTGGCCAGCCCCACCCCCCAAGGCTATAGCCCACCCGTTTTTGTGGCCTTTTTACGCTGGACGAACTTGGCGCCCCCCCTTCGGGCTGTTATTTTGGGGCGCGGCTGTGCCAGTGGCCTATATTTGGCACACGGAGGTGCCTTGCAAATTCTCGCGCCATTCCGAGTCCGGCGGACGAAGTTGGCCAGCCCCACCACCCAATCCTATAGCCCACCCGTTTTTGTGGTCTTTTTCCACTGGACGAACTTGGCGCCCCGGCCTTCGGGTGGTTATTTTTGGGCGCGGCTGTGCCCGCGACCTATTTTTGGCACACGGAGGCGCCTCGCAAAGTCTCGCGCCATTCCGAGTCCGGCGGACGAAGTTGGCCTGCCCCACCCCCCAAGGCTATAGCCCACCCGTTTTTGTTGTCTTTTTCCGCTGGACGAACTTGGCGGCCCGGCCTTCGGGTGGTTGTTTTTGGGCGCAGCTGTGCCCACGACCTATTTTTGGCGCACGGAGGCGCCTCGCAAAGTCTCGCGCCATTCCGAGTCCGGTGCACGAAGTCGGCCTGCCCCACCCCCCAAGGCAATAGCCCACCCGTTTTTGTCGCCTTTTTCCGCTGGACAAACTGGGCACCCCGGCCTACGGGCGGTTATTTTGGGGCTCGGCTGTGACCGCAGCCTATTTTTGGTACAAGAAGGCTCCTCGGAAAGGCTCGCGCCATTCCGAGTCCACGGACGAAGTTGGCCAGCCCCACCCCCCAAGGCTATAGCCCACCCGTTTTTGTGGCCTTTTTACGCTGCACGAACTTGGCGCCCCCCCTTCGGGCTGTTATTTTTGGGCGCGGCTGTGCCAGTGGAATTTTTTTGGTTCAAGTTGGTGCCTTGCAATTTCTCGCGCCATTCCGAGTCCGGCGGACGAAGTTGGCCATACCCCCTGATCCTATAGCCCACCCGTTTTGTGGTCTTTTCACTGGATGAACTTGGCGCAGACCTTGGTGGTTATTTTTTGGGCATGGCTGTGCCAGCGACCTATTTTGGCTGCAGGCGCCTCGCAAAGTCTCGCGCCATTCCGAGTCCGGCGGACGAAGTTGGCCTGCCCCACCCCCCAAGGCTATAGCCCACCCGTTTTTGTTGTCTTTTTCCGCTGGACGAACTTGGCGCCCCGGCCTTCGAGTGGTTGTTTTTGGGCGCAGCTGTGCCCACGACCTATTTTTGGCGCATGGAGGCGCCTCGCAAAGTCTCGCGCCATTCCGAGTCCGGTGCACGAAGTTGGCCAGCCCCACCCACCAAGGCTATAGCCCACCCGTTTTTGTCGCCTTTTTCCGCTGGACGAACTTGGCGCCCTGGCCTTCGGGCGGTTATTTTTGGGCGTGGCTGTGCCCGCGGGTTATTTTTGGCAAACAGAGGCGCCTCGCAAAGTCTCGCGCCATTGCCGAGTCCGGCGGATGATGTCAGCCAACCCCACCCCCAAGGCTATAGCCCACCCGTTTTTGTGGCCTTTTTCCGCTGAACGAACTTGGCGCCCCGGCCTTTGGGCGGTTATTTTGTGGCACGGCTGTGTCCGCGGCCTATTTTTGGCACACGGAGGTGCCTCGAAAAGTCTCGTGCCATTCCGAGTCCAGCGGACGAAGTTGGCCAGCCCCACCCCCCAAGCCTATAGCCTACCCGTTTTTGTGGTCTTTTTCCGCTGGACGAATTTGGCGCCCCGGCCTTCGGGTGGTTATTTTTGGGCGTGGCTGTGCCCACGACCTATTTTTGGCACACGGAGGCACCTCGCAAAGTCTCGCGCCATTCCGAGTCCGGCGGACGAAGTTGGCCAGCCCCACCCCCCAAGGCTATAGCCCACCCGTTTTTGTGGCCTTTTTCCGCTGGACGAACTTGGCGCCCAGGCCTTCGGGAGGTTATTTTTGGGCGCGGCTGTGACCGCGGCCTATTTTTCGCACAAGGAGGTGCCTCGCAAAGTCTCGCGCCATTTCGTGTCCGGCGGACAAAGTTGGCCAGCCCCACCCCCCAAGGCTATAGCCCACCCGTTTTTCTGGCCATTTTCCGCTGGACGAACTTGGCGCCCCGGCCTTCGGGCGGTTATTTTGGGGCGCGGCTGTGCACGCGGCCTATTTTTGGCACACGGAGGCGCCTCGTAAGTTCTTGCCCCATTCCGAGTCCGGCGGACGAAGTTGGCCAGCCCCACCCCCCAAGGCTATAGACCACCCGTTTTTGTGGGCTTTTTCCGCCGGACAAACTTGGCGCCCCGGTCTTCAGGCAGTTATTTTGGGGCGCGGCTGTGCCCACGACCTATTTTTGGCACACGGAGGCACCTCGTAAAGTCTCGCGCCATTCCGAGTCCGGCGGACGAAGTTGGCCAGCCCCACCCCCCAAGGCTATAGCCCACCCGTTTTTGTGGCCTTTTTCCGCTGGACGAACTTGGCGCCCCGGCCTTCGGGCGGTTATTTTTTTAGCTGTGCCGCGGCCTATTTTGGTAGCGCCTCGAAAAAGTCTCATGCCATTCCGAGTCCGGCCGGATGATGTAACCCAACCCCAAGGCTATAGCCCACCCGTGATTGTGGCCATTTTCCGCTGCGAACTTGGCGCCCGGCCTTGAGCGCTTATTTTGTAACGGCTGTGCCTGACCCATTTTACACAGGCGCCTCGAAAAGTCTCATGCCATTCCGAGTCCGGCGGACGAAGTTGGCCAACCCCAAAGGCTAAAGCCCACCCGTTTTTTTGGCCTTTTTCCCTTTGGGCGAACTTGGCTTGACCGGCCCGGTTATTTTTGGCGGCTGTGCCCTTGACCCACCGCTGCAGGCGCCTGCAAAAGTCTCGCGCCATTTAGGTGTCTGGCGGACAAACTTAGCCATCCCACCCCTTTAAAGTACCCGTTATTGTGGCCTTTTCCGCATTGAATGACTGGCGCCCGGCCTACGGCGGTTATTTTGAACTCGGCTGTGACGTAGCCCATTTTTTACCGAAGGCTCCTCGGAAAACTCGCGCCATTCGAGTCGCGAAGTTGGCCTGCCCCACCCCCCAAGGCTTTAGCCCACCCGTTTTTGTGGCCTTTTTCCACTGCACGAACTTGGCGCCCCGGCCTTCGGGCGCTTATTTTTGTGGCACGGCTGTGCCCACGGCCCATTTTTTGCACACGAAGGCGCCTCGGAAAGTCTCGCGCCATTCCGAGTCCGGCGGACGAAGTTGGCCTGCCCCACCCCCCAAGGCTATAGCCCACCCGTTTTTGTTGTCTTTTTCCGCTGGACGAACTTGGCGGCCCGGCCTTCGGTTGGTTGTTTTTGGGCGCAGCTGTGCCCACGACCTATTTTTGGCGCACGGAGGCGCCTCGCAAAGTCTCGCGCCATTCCGAGTCCGGTGCACGAAGTCGGCCTGCCCCCAGGCTATAGCCCACCCGTTTTTATCGCCTTTTCCATTTGACAAGCGGGCACCCAGCCTCTGGCGTTATTTTGAACTCGGCTGTGACCGCAGCCTATTTTGGTACCTGGCTCCTCGGAAGGCTTGCGCCATTAAGTCCTTGACAAGTTGGCCAGCCCACCCCAACTATAGCCCACCCGTTTTGTAGCCTTTTTACGCTGCGAACTTGGCGCCCCCCTTGGGCTGTTATTTTTGAAGGCGGCTGTGCGATGGCCTATATTGAGCACAGGTGCCTTGCAAATTCTCGCGCCATTCCGAGTCCGGGCGAAGTTGGCCAACCCGCAATCCTATAGCCCACCCGTTTTGTGGTCTTTTTCCCTGGGCGAACTTGGCGCCCGACCTTGGTGGTTATTTTTGGGCATGGCTGTGCCGCATGACCTATTTTAGCTGCGGGCGCCTCGCAAATTCTCGCGCCATTCCGAGTCCGGCGGACGAAGTTGGCCTGCCCCACCCCCCAAGGCTATAGCCCACCCGTTTTTGTTGTCTTTTTCCGCTGGACGAACTTGGCGCCCTGGCCTTCGGGTGGTTGTTTTTGGGCGCAGCTGTGCCCACGACCTATTTTTGGCGCACGGAGGCGCCTCGCAAAGTCTCGCGCCATTCCGAGTCCGGTGCACGAAGTTGGCCAGCCCCACCCCCCAAGGCTATAGCCCACCCGTTTTTGTGGCCTTTTTCCGCTGGACGAACTTGGCGCCCCGGCCTTCGGGCGGTTATTTTTGGGCGTGGCTGTGCCCGCGGGCTATTTTTGGCAAACAGAGGCGCCTCGCAAAGTCTCGCGCCATTCCGAGTCCGGCGGACGATGTCAGCCAACCCCACCCCCAAGGCTATAGCCCACCCGTTTTTGTGGCCTTTTTCCGCTGAACGAACTTGGCGCCCCGGCCTTTGGGTGGTTATTTTGTGTATTCGGCCGCCGGCCTATTTGGTGGGCGAAGGCCGCTCGCAAAGTCTCGCGCCATTCCGAGTCAGGCGGACGAAGTTGGCCAGCCCCACCCCCCAGGGCTATAGCCCACCCGTTTTTGTGGCCTTTTCCCGCTGGACGAACTTGGCGCCCCGGCCTTCGGACAGTTATTTTTCGGCGCGGCTGTGCCCGCGGCCTATTTGTCGCACTGAAGGTGCCAAAAGTCTCGCGCCATTTCGTGTCCGGCGGACAAAGTTAGCCCCCACCCCAAGGCTATAGCCCACCGTTTTCAGCCATTTCCGCTGGCGAACTTGCGCCCGGCCAGGCGGTTATTTTGAAGCGGCTGTGCCTGACCTATTTTTGCAGGCGCCTCGTAAGTTCTTGCCCCATTCCGAGTCCGGCGGACGAAGTTGGCCAGCCCCACCCCCCAAGGCTATAGACCACCCGTTTTTGTGGGCTTTTTCCGCCGGACAAACTTGGCGCCCCGGTATTCAGGCAGTTATTTTGGGGTGCGGCTGTGCCCACGACCTATTTTTGGCACACGGAGGCGCCTCGCAAAGTCTCGCGCCATTCCGAGTCCGGCGGACGAAGTTGGCCAGCCCCACCCCCCAAGGCTATAGCCCACCCGTTTTTGTGGCCTTTTTGCGCTGGACGAACTTGGCGCCCCGGCCTTCGGGCGGTTATTTTTGGGTGTGGCTGTGCCCGCGGCCTATTTTTGGTAAACAGAGGCGCCTCGAAAAGTCTCATGCCATTCCGAGTCCGGCGGACGATGTCGGCCAACCCCAACCCCCAAGGCTATAGCCCACCCGTTTTTGTGGCCTTTTTCCGCTGCACGAACTTGGCGCCCCTTGAGCGCTTATTTTAATAACGGCTGTGCCCACCCATTTTTGCACAGGCGCCTCGAAAAAGTCTCGTGCCATTCCGAAGTCCGGGCCGAAGTTAGCCAACCCCCCCAAGGCTAAGCCCACCCGATTTTGTGGCCTTTTCCTGGGCGAACTTGGCGCCCGGCCTTGGGTTATTTTTAGGCGGCGGCTGTGCCCGGCCTATTTTACCGCCTGCGGAGGTGCCTAAAATCTCGCGCCATTTCGTGTCGTGGACAAACTTAGCCATCCCGCATTTGTAGCCCGCCCGTTTTGTGGCCTTTTTCAGCTGAGCGAACTGGGCGCCCGACCCTGGCGGTTATTTTGAAACTCGGCTGTGCCGCAGCCTATTTTAGTACCGGCGCCTCGGAAAGTCTCGCGCCATTCCGAGTCCGGCCGGACAGTTACCCCCCACCCCAGGCTATAGCCTACCGTTTTGTGCCCTTTTTTTGGGCGAACTTGGCCCACAGCCCGCCGATTATTTTTGAAGCGCGGTTGTGTCCATGACCTATTTTTGCATGGTGCCTCGTAAAACTTCGCGCCATTCTGGAGTCCGGTGAATGATGGGCCCCCCCTAAAGCTATAGCCCACCCGTTTTTGTGGCCTTTTTTCGCTGGGCCAACATGGTGTCCCCGCCGCAGGCGGCGGCTGTGCGATGGCCTATTTTGGCACTGCGGAGGTGCCTCGCAAATTCTCGCGGCTATCCGTTTCCGGCGGACGAAGTTGGCCATACCCCAAAGGCTATACCCACCCGTTTTGTAGCATTTTTCGCTGGGCCGAACTTGGCGCCCGACCTTGGCAGCGGTTATTTTTTAACGCGGCTGTGCCGTGGCCTATTACGGGAACCGTAGGCACCACGCAAAGTCTGGCGCCATTCCGAGTCCGGCGGATGAAGTTGGCCAGCCCCACCCCCCAAGTCTATAGCCCACCCGTTTTTGTGGCCTTTTTCCGCTGGACGAACTTGGCGCCCCGGCCTTCGGGCTGTTATTTTTGGGTGCGGCTGTGCCTGCGGCCCTGTACAGCAGGTGCCTAAAATCTCGCGCCATTCGAGTCGGGGACGAAGTTGGCTAACCCGCCCAAAGGCTATAGCCCACCGTTTTGGCCATTTTCCGCTGGACGAACTTGGCGCCACGGCCTTCGGGTGGTTATTTTGGGTCGCGGCTGTGCCTGGCAGCCTTTAACACCAGGCGCCTGTAAGTTCTTGCCCCATTCGAGTCCGGCGGGAGTTGGCCACCCCCAGGCTATAGACCACCCGTTTTTGGGGGCTTTTTCCGCCGGACAAACTTGGCGCCCCGGACTTCAGGCAGTTATTTTTGGGCGCGGCTGTGCCCGCGGCCATTTTTTAGCACACGGAGGCGCCTCGCAAAGTCTCGCGTCATTACGAGTCCGGTGACGAATTGTAGCCACCCCCAAAGGCTAAACCACCCGTTTTGTGACCTTTTGCTGAACTTGGCGCCCCGGCCTTCGGGCGGTTATTTTTGGGCGCGGCTGTGCCCGCGGCCTATTTTTCGCACACGGAGGCGCCTCGCAAAGTCTCGCGCCATTTCGTGTACGGCGGACAAAGTTGGCCATCCCCAACCTATAGCCCACCGTTTTTGGCCTTTCCCTGGAGCGAACTGGCGCCCGGCCTACAGGCGGTTATTTTTGCCGGCTGCTGTACCCGCGCTATTTTGAGTACCGGCGCCTCGGAAAGTCGCGCCATTCCGAGTCCGGGCGAAAGTTAGCCACCCCAGGCTATAGCCTACCACGTTTTGTGGCCTTTTTCACGCTGGGCGAACTTGGCGCCCGGGCAGCAGCGGTTATTTTTGAAGCGCGGTTGTGTCGCGGCCTATTTTGGCACCTGCGGATATTGCCTACGTAAAAGCTTCGCGCCATTCTGAGTCCGTGAATGGTGACCGCCACCCCCAAAAGGCTAAAGCCCACCCGTTTTGTGGCCTTTTGCGCTGGGCCGAACTTGGCACCGGCCTTCCAGGCGGTTATTTTTGGCGTGGCTGTATGCCGCGGCCTATTTTTACAACAAGCAGGCGCCGCCGAAGTCTCACGCCATTCCGAGTCCGGCGGACGATGTCCGGTAACCCCAACCCCAAAGGCTATAGCCCACCGTTTTGTGGCCTTTTTTCGCTGCGAACTTGGCGCCCGGCCTTGAGGCGCTTATTTTGTAACGCGGCTGTGCCTGACCCTTTTGCACCAGGCGCCTCGAAAAGTCTCGTGTCATTCCGAGTCCGGCGGACGAAGTTGGCCAGCCCCACCCCCCAAGTCTATAGCCCACCCGTTTTTGTGGCCTTTTTCCGCTGGACGAACTTGGCGCCCCGGCCTTCGGGCATTTATTTTTGGGTGCGGCTGTGCCTGCGGCCTATTTTTAGCCTGCAGAGTGCCTACGCCGAAATCTCGTACCATTCGAGTCCGGGCCGAAGTTGGCCAACCCACCCATGGCTATAGCCCCCCGTTTTTCTGGCCATTTTCGCTGGGCGAACTTGCGCCCGGACGCTTGGCGGTTGTTTTAGAAGCGGCGGCTGTGCAGCGGCCTATTTTGCCGCTGCAGGCGCCTGTAAGTTCTTGCCCCATTCCAGTCCGAGACGAAGTTGTAGCCAACCCACCCCCCAAGGCTATAGACCACCCGTTTGTGGCTTTTTCCGCCGGACAAACTTGGCGCCCCGGTCTTCAGGCAGTTATTTTGAAGCGGCTGTGCGACCTATTTTTGGCACCGCAGGCTCCTGCGCAAAAGTGTCGCGCCATTCCAGCGAGTCGGCGGGCGAAGTTGGCCAAGCCCACCCCAGGCTGCCCACCCGTTTTGTGGGCTTTTGCGCTGAACTTGGCGCCCGGCCAGGCGGTTATTTTGGCGCTGGCTGTGCCCAACTATTTTAAGCAAGCGGGCGCCTGCAAAAGTCTCACGCCATTCCGAGTCCGGGCGATGTAAAATCCGGCCCAACCCCGAAGGCTACCCACCGCGTTTTGTGGCCTTTTCCGCTGCTGCGAACTTGGCGCCCGGCCTTGGCGCTTATTTTGTAACGGCTGTGCCACAACCCTTTTTTGCACAGGTGCCTCGAAAAGTCTCGTGTCATTCCGAATCCAGTCCGGGACGAAGTTGTATACCGCCCCAAGGCTAAAGCCCACCCGTTTTTGTGGCCTTTTTCCACTGGACGAACTTGGCGCCCCGGCCTTCGGGCGGTTATTTTTGGGCGCGGCTGTGCCCGCGGCCTATTTTTCGCACACGGAGGCGCCTCGCAAAGTCTCGCGCCATTTCGTGTACGGCGGACAAACTTGGCCATCCCCACCCCAGCTAGCCCACCGTTTTGTGGCCTTTTCCGGCTGGACAAAGCTGGGCGCCCGGCCTCTGGTTATTTTGAGGGCTCGGCTGTGCCGCAGCCTATTTTTGGTACCAGAAAGCGCCTCGGAAAATCGCGCCATTCCGAGTCGGCGGGGCGAAGTTAGCCAACCCACCCCGAGCTATAGCCTACCCGTTTTAATGGCCTTTTCTGGGCGAACTTGGCGCCGGCCTTGGCAGTTATTTTTGCGGCGCGGTTGTGTCCCATGCCTATTTTCAACACCGCTGGATGTGCCTACGTAAAGGCTCGCGCCATTCTGAGTCCGGCCAGACGAAGTGACCAACCACCCCAAAGGCTATAAGCCCACCCGTTTTGTGGCCTTTTTTCGTGGAGCGAACTTGGTGTCCCCCGGGCTGTTATTTTTTAGGCGGCTGTGCCGGTGGTCTATTTTTTACGGCACCGGAGGTGCCTCGCCATAAATTCTCACGCCATTCCAGAGGTGGGGCGGCAGTTGCAACCCGCCCCCGTCATAGCCCGTTTTTGAGGTCTTTTTCCGCTGGACGAACTTGGCGCCCTGGCCTTCGGGCGGTTATTTTTGGGCGCGGCTATTCCCGCGGCCTATTTTTCACACACGGTGGTGCCTCGTAAAGTCTCGCGCCATTCCGAGTCCGGCGGGCCGAGATTGGCCCACCCAAGGCTATAGCCCATCCGTTTTGTGGCCTTTCGCTGTTGAACGCGTGACGCCCGGCCTTCGGCGGTTATTTTGGCGGCTGTGCCAGCGGCTTGACTATATTTTAGTACAGGCACCTCGAGCTCACGCCATTCAAGTCCGGCGACGAGTTAGCCAGCCCACCCCAAAGGCTATACCAACCCACCGTTTTGTGCCAGGCTTTTCCGCCGGACAAACTTGGCGCCCGGTCTTCAGGCAGTTGAAGCAGGCGGCTGCCCCTGACCTATTTTTGGCACCACCGGAGGTGCCTCGCATCAATAAGTGTGGCGCCATTCAGTCCGGTCAGCCCAGACGAGATTTAACCCAGCCCCAAAGTATAGCCCACCCGTTTTGTGGCCTTTTGCTGTTTGGATGAACTTGGCGCCCGTCCTTGGCGGTTATTTTAAGCGTGGCTGTGCCCGCGGCTATTTTTGGCAAACAGGAGAGCCTGCGCCAAAGTCTCCGCCATGTTCCGAGTCTGGCCGGTGATCGGCCAACTGACCCAACCCCAGGCTACATAGCCCCGTTTTTGTGGCCTTTTCGCTGCACGAACTTGCGCCCGGGCGTGGCCGCTTATTTTATGTACGGCGGCTGTGCCTTACGGCCCTTTTTTGCGGGCGCCTCGAAAAGTCTGCGTGTCATTCCGGAGATCGGCGGGGCGAAGTTGGCCAACCCACCCCGAGCTAAAGCCCACCGTTTTTGTGGCCTTTTCCCTGAGGCGAACTTGGCGCCCGACGGCGCCGGGCCGGTTATTTTTAAGGCGGCTGTGCCTGACCCTAGGCTATTTTACTTTGCTGCAGGCGCCTACGCAAAGTCTCGCGCCATTTGATGTGGCGGACAAGTTAGCCATCCGGTTATAACCACGCCCGTTTGGCCTTTTTCGGCAGGCGGTAGGCGACCTGGTAGTTATGCGGGGCTTTCGGCTGTACCCGCAGCCTATTTTTGGCACGGTGCCTACCGTAAATCTCGCGCCATCCGGGAATCAAGCAGGACGGTGTCAACCCGCCCCAGGCGCTATAGCCCATCGATTTTGTGGCCTTTTCCGCTGAGCGAACTTGGCGCCCGGCCTTGGGGCGGTTATTTTGGCCTTTGACTGTGCCCGCGGCCTATGTTTGCTGGACGCACCTCGGAAGCTCACGCCATTCCAAAGTCCGGCCCGAACGAGGGTGTACTTCGCCCCAAAGGCTATAGCGCGTTTTTGTAGCATTTTCGCTGGGCGAACTTGGCCCGACGCCAGCGGTTATTTTGCTTGCGACTGTGCCACGGCTTCTTTTGAGAACCGTAAACTCCATAAAGTCTGGCGCCATTCGATCCGGCGGATAGTCTTCAACCCACTGATCTATAGCCACCGTTTTGTTTTTCCGCTGGAGCGAAACTTGGTGCCTGACGCCCGAACTGTTGTGCAGGTGACAACCGCCATTTGCAGCACGGAGGTTGCCTCGCAAAGTCTCGCGCCATTCGGTCCGGCAGACGGTTGGCGTCGCCGCCCAAAGTATAACCGTTTTGTCGGCTTTCGCTGGTGAAACGCCGCCATTCCGGCCGGACGGTTAGCCCACCCCAGGCTAAAAGCCCACGCGTTTTGTTAGCTTTTTCCGATGGGCGAACGGCGGACTTGGGCGGTTGTTAGGGAATCTTGACCAGCGCTTCTGGCCCCCCGGTACTGCAGGCCCTACGCGAAGTCTCGGCGCCATTCCGAGTCGGCAGACGGTTAGCCAGCCCGCCCCAAGGCCAGGCCCACCGTTTTGTTGTCTTTCATTTGGGACAGAATTGGGCCCGGCAACCGGGTGAGTTATTTTTTGTGCATGTCGGCTGTGCCAGCGGCCTATTTTTACGTAAATGGGCTTCTCGCAAAAGTCTCGCACCATCCCGAGTCGGCCAGACGAAATCGGCGACTGACTATAATACCGTTTTGTATTTTCCTCACGGTGATGCCAGCATCGGCCTTGATTATTTTAATGTGGATGCTATTGCTTCTGAAGTTTTTCAAAAGAATCTGTTTGTTCGAGTCGTGGTGAGGTGTCAACCCACCAAAGGCTAAACCCTGGTTTCTGTGGCCTTTCGCTAAACGACTTTCAGCGCCCGACTTCGGTGGGTTATTTTCTGCATCGCGGCTGGCCATGACCTATTTTGCGACACCAGGCGTCTCGCAAAGTCTTGCGCCATTCAGTCCGGCGGGGCGATGTTGTCCAACCACCCAGGCTATAGCCACGTTTTGTATTTTTCCGCTGAATGAGCTTGGCGCTGACGCTGGCGATTTGACTGCAGCTGTACCGCTGACTAATTTTAGAGGCGTGGCGCCTCGCCAAAGTCTGGCGCCATTCCGGCGAGTCCGGCGGAGGTGGCCGCACCACCCCCAGTCTATAGCCCACCCGTTTTTGTATTTTTCCGCTGGTAGCCTTGGTGGCTGTTGCAGAATGCGGTACATGCACGGCTGGCCCACCAGCACATGGAGGTGCCCTCTGTGAAATCTCGCGCCAATTCGAGTCGGCGGGCCGAAGTTGGCGTGCCCTTTGATAAGGCTATAAGCACCGTTTTAATAAACTTTAACCGACGAACTTAACCCGGCCTTGATTGATTTATTTTTCATCGGTACATTGCGCGGCCCTATTTAACTGCGGGGTGCCTACCGTCTGCGCCGTTTCAGTCGGCCGGTGGTGCGTTATTACCCACCAAAGGCCTGCTTGCTGTTTTTGTGGCTTTTTTTCGATGGACGAACTTGGCGCCCGCGGACCGGGCCGGTTAGCGGGGTAAACGCCTGCATTGCCTATTTTGCTGCGGAGGTGCCTCGCCAAAATCTCGCCATTCGTGCAATGGACGGTGACGGCCCGCCCCCAGGCTAAGCCCACCCGTTTTGTTTTTCGCTGAACGCTTGGCCTCCGGCCGGTTATTTTAGTGCTGCCTGCGACTAGTGTTGGACCGGGCGCTGCGTCTGGCGGCTAAGGTCGGCCCGGACGAAGTTGTATCCCACCCCGAAATTTATAGCCGCTTCATTTTTGACTTTTCAGTTGGGCGAACTGACCCCTGGCCTTGGCCCGGTTATTTTGAAGCGGCGTCTATGCCCTTTGACCTATTTTTGAGCCTGCCGACCTTGCAAAAGTCGCGCCATTCGAGAATCCGGCCAGACGAGATTAGCCAGCCAGGCTATAACCCTTTGCGTTTTATCGGCTTTTCGCTGGTGGGCAGCCCTTGAGGCGGTTATTCCAGTGCGGCTGTGCAACCCGATTTGGCACAGGCACCGCGAATCTGCTCATTCCGTCGGCCCGGGCCAGTTGGCCAGCCCGCCCCGAGCTATAGCCCACCCGTTTTTGGGCTTTTCCGCTGGGCGACGGCAGCCTTGGGCGTTTAGTGGCGGCTGGCTACAGCGGCCTATTTTTCGCCTGCGTTGTTTTCATAAAGTCGCCATTTGAGTCGGCGGACGAAGTTAGTAACCCAAAGCTATAGCCCATCCGTTTTGTAACCTTTTCGCTGGATGACGTTTGACGACGCCCGGTTATTTTGGTATTCCTCATTTAGTACAGGCGCCTCGGAAACTCGCGCTGAGTCCGGCGGGCGAGATTGTAACACCCCAGTGTACCCGTTTTGTGGCATTTTCCGTTGAGCGGAAACTTGGCGCCCGTGCCGCTGTATTTTGGCACGCGACTCTTTTAGAAGCGTAGGTACCGCAAAATCGCCATTTAAAGTCAGCGGACGGGTCAGCCAGCCGCACCCCAGCGCAGCCACCCGTTTTATCGGCTTTCAGCTGGGCGAACTTGGCGCCCGGACTTGATTGGCCAGTGCGGCGGCTGCCCGCGGCCTGTACAGCACGGGCGCCTCGCAGAATCTCGTGCCATTCCGAGTCAGCCAGACGGTAGCCCTTTTGAAGCTGCCCACCGTTTTGTGGCCTTTACGTGAATGACTTTTAGCGCCCGACCTTGGCGGTTATTTTTGGGCAGCGGTTGTCGCGGCCTGGCCAGCACCTGGAGGTGCCGCAAAAACTCGCGCCATTCGAGTCCGGCCAGACCCAGTAGGCAGCCCACCACAAGGCCACCGCCCACCCCATTTTGTAGCCTTTTTCGCTGGGCCGAACAGCGCCCCCGCCGGGCTTTTATTTTTGGGCTGGCTGCCGCGATGGCCTGCGCTTCTGGGAGTGCCTGCGCGTCGCGCCATTCGAGTCCAGCGGGCGTAGCTGGCGTGCCCAAAAGCTATGGCACCGTTTTTATCTGGCTTTTCCGCTATGAAGCGAACATAAGCGCCCGGCCGGTGGTTGCGCATCAGCGGCATGCCCGGCGGCTTCTTTTTGGCTACGGAGGCACCTCCGTCTTGCGCCTTCCGAGTCCGGCGGGCGGGGGTAGCCGCCCACCCCAAGGCTATAGCCCACACGTTTTGTCGGCTTTTCCGCTGGGCGAACTTGGCGCCCGGACTGGCGGTTATTTAAAATTGTGGTATTGCCCTTGACCCTGGCTTTTGGCACCACGGAGGTGCCTACGCGAAATCGTGCCATTCGAGTCGGCGGGCCGAAGTTGGCCGCCCATTTGGCTATAGCCCACCGTTTTGTGGCCTTTTACGCTGGGCGAACTTGGCGTGACCTTTGCGGTTATTTTGGTAGCGTTGTGTCGCGGCCTATTTTTTGCTGCAGGTGCCTGCGCGGCTTCAGCGCCATTCCGGTCGGTTGAGGTGGTAACCCACCCCCAAGGCGCTAACCCACGTTTTTTGTGGCCTTTTTCACGTGGTTGAACTTAAGCGCGCCGGGCTGTTATTTTTGGGCGGCTGTGCGGTCTTCTATTTTTGGCGCGAGGTGCCTCCTGAGTCAGCGCCATTCAGTCCGGTAGGCAGTTAACAGCCCACCCCAAGGCTATAGCCACCGTTTTATGGTCTTTCTCAGCTGGGCGAACTTGGCGCCTGGCGCTTGGTGGATTATTTTGAGCGCTGACTGTGCCCGCGACCTATTTTAACACCGCCGAGAACACCTCGCAAAGTCTCCGGCGCCATTCCGGAGTCGGCCAGAGACGGTGGCCAGCCCACCCCCAGGCTAAAAGCCCACCGGTTTTGTGGCCTTTTCGCTGGAAGAACTTGGCGCTTGACCCGGTGGTTTATTTTTAGGGCGGCTGTGCCCGGCGACCTATTTTCACCTGCGGTGGCACCTGCGCCAAAGTCTCGCTCCATTTCGGAGTCCGGCGGGCCAGTTGGCCAGCCCACCCCCAGGCTATAGCCCATCCGTTTTGTGGCCTTTTCGCTGGAGCGAACTTGGCACCCGGCCTTGAGCGGTTATTTTGAGCGGCAGCTGTGCCCTGACCTATGTTTGTGGTACAGTGAGTGCCTCGGCTCCGCCATTCGAGGAATCCGGCCAGACAGTTAGCCAGCCTCACCACCAAGAGCTATAGCACCTTTTTGTGTGGCATTTTCGCTGAACGAACTTGGCCCCGGCCTTCCTTGATTATTTTTTAACGCGGCTGTGCCCTATTCAACCACGGAAGCGTGAAGTAGCCTCGCCGTCTGGCGCCATTCGAGTCGTGAGACGAAGTTGGCCAACCCACCCCATGTCTATAGCCCACCGTTTTGTGGCCTTTTGTTGGGCGAACTTGTTGTCGACCTTCGGGCTGTTATTTTTGGGTCGCGACTGTGCCCTTGACCTATTTTGGAACAGGCACGCAGAAGTCTCGCGCCATTCGAGTCCGGACCCGAAGTTAGTAGCCATCCCCAAAGGCCTGCCCGCCCGTTTTGTGGGCTTTCCAGGTGCTGGTGAAAAAGCAGAATCGGATTAACCTTAGCGTAACTTTC
>JAUJEN010000594.1:0-71682 GCA_030448925.1 Citrus cavaleriei | reverse complement strand
ATGTTGTACTTCGTTCGGTTTGAGGACATTGCTAAGGTTAATCGATTCTGCTTTTCACCTGCAGCACCTGCGTGGCTTTTGCCGCGTCTATTTTTTACTGAGAGGCCACTTTCGCAAAATCTCGCGGCATTCCAAGTCCGGCAGACGAAGTGGGCCAACCCACCCCAAAACTATAGTCCACCCGTTTTGTGCCCCTTTTTCCCGCTGAACAAACATGGCGCCCGGCCTTGGTGGTTATTTTTGAAGCAGCTATGCCAGCAGCCTATTTTTTAACTGCAGGAGGCCCCTCGCGAAGTCTCACGGCATTCCGAGTCCGGCGAATGAGGTGGGCCAGCCCCACCCCCCCAGGCTATATAGCCCACCCGTTTTTGTGCTTGGCCTTTTCGCTGGGCGAACTTTTGCTGACGCCCGATGGTTATTTTTTTGGGCGGCGGCTTGCCCGTAATTTTAACACGGAAGCCCCTACATAAAGTCTCACGGCATTCCGAGCCCGCCGGACGAAGTTGGCCAGCCCCACCCCCCCAGGCTATAGCCCACCCGTTTTTTTGGCCATTTTCTGCTGGAGCCGAACTTGGCCCGGCCTTGACCGGTTATTCTTAGCCTTGGTTTGCCCGCGTCCTATTACACAGACGCCCTGATCTCGCGGCATTCCGGAGTCCGGCCAGACAAAGGGTGGCCAACCCCCACCTCCCAAAGGCTATAACCCACCCGTTTTAGCCTTTTTCGCTGGAGCGAACTTACCCGGCCTTTGGCGGTTACTTTTAAGTAGCGGCTTTGCCCGCGCTTATTTCAGCACTACAGGCCCCTCGCTTGCGGTCTTCACGGCATTCCCGAGTCCGGCGGACGAAGTTGTGTAACCACCACAATGCTGTAACGGCTTGACGCCGGGCAGTTATTTTTGGGGCGGCTTTGCCCGCGCTTTCTATTTTAACACCGCAGGCCCCTACGCGAAAGTCTCGCGGCATTCCGGAGTCCGGCAGACCCGATGTTGGCCAGCCCACCCCCAAGGCACTGTAGCCCACCCGTTTTTAATGGCCTTTTTTCCGCTGGAACCCCAGACTTGGCGTGACCTTGGGGTTATTTTTAGGCGCGGCTGTGCCCGCGACCTAACCCGCCACGTCGCTGTAAGTCTACGCCCCATTCAGTACGGCCCGGACGAACCTGGCCAACCCCAACCCCGAGCTATATTTACCCGTTTTTGTGGCCTTTTTTTTCTGTTGAGCCGAACATGGCGCCCGGCCTTGGAAGTGATGGTATTTTGGCATGGCTGAAACCCGCGGCCTATTTTTCGCTGCAGGCTGCTACGCGAAGTCTGCGTCCCATTCGAGTCGGCGGGCCGAACCTGACCAGCCCACCCCAAGGCTATAGCCCACCCGTTTTTGTGGCCTTTTCCGCTATGGACAAGCTTGGCGCCCGACCTTGGCCCGGTTATTTTTGGTAGCGGCAGTGACCTTGAGCTATTTTTGGCTACGAGGCCACTAAAAATCGCCCCATTCCGAGGTCGGCCCGGACGAACTTTGCTAACCCCACCCCGAGGCTATAGCCCACCGATTTTGTGGCCTTTCTGCTAGACGAACGGCGCCCCGACCGGGCTGTTATTTTGGCGGCGGCGGTGCCCGTGGCTATATTTGGCACCGCGGTGGCTGCTCATAAGTCTGATCATTCCTAGTCAGGCGAGGCAGTCGGTCAGCCCGGCCCTGGCTATAGCCCACCCGTTTTTATTTTTTTCCGCTGGGCGAACTTGGCGCCCGGCGTTGGTGATTATTTTTTGCCAGCGGCTCTGCCCGCGTTATTTAACTTTGGGGAAACCGCTTCATAAGTCTCCAGCAATTCCGAGTCCGGCGGACAGGCTTAGCCAACCGCCCCAGCCTTTATAGCCCACCGTTTTTGTCCTTTCCCCTGGACGAACTTGGTGCCCCGACCTTCGGGCGGTTATTTTTGGGCGGCGGCTGTGCCCTTGACCTGGCCACAACACCACGAGTCCGTTAGCAAGTCTCGCCCATTCCGAGCCAGCCGGACGAACACAGCCAGCCCTTTGAGCTATAGCCCACCGTTTTGTGGCCTTTTTCACTGGGCAGACTTGCTTTTGACCTTGGGCGGTCATTTTAGGCGCGGCAGTGCCCGCCGGACTATGGACCCAGCACCACGAGGCCGCTCGGTAAAGTCTAGTCCATTCCTATTCAGGCGGATGAGCTCCAGCCAGCCCCAAACCCCAGGCTATACCCCACCGTTTTTGTGGGCTTTTTCCGTGGGCGAACTTTGCGCCCGGCCGCCGAAGGCCGGTTCTTTTTAGGCGGCGGCACAACCGCGCGGCCTGAATTTTTACCACAGGCAGCGCAAATCTGCGCCTCATTCCGGTCGGCGGACGAGCTTAGCCAGCCCCACCCCAAAGGCTGCAACCCACCCGTTTCGTGGCCTTTTCGCGGGGAGCGAACTTGGCGTTCGGCCTTCGTATGATTATTTTTGGTAGCGGCTATGCGCGCTGGTATATTTTGGCACGAGCCGCCGCTTCGTCTCGTCGCCGAGTCGGCGGGCGAACCGCCAACCCACCCTCTCAGGCACACTGGCCACCCGTTTTTGTGGCCTTTTCCGCTGGGCCGAACTTGGCCCCGGCCTTCCGGGCGGTTATTTTTTACGCGGCTGTGCCAGCAGTTTATTTTTCAGCACCACAGGCCGCTGTAGTCTCACCCAATTCCGAGTCCGGGGGACGAATTTGGCCAGCCCCACCCCCAACGATATAGCCCACCCGTTTTTGTGCCCTTTTTCCGCTGGACGAACTTGGCGCCCGACGCCGAGGCGGTTATTTTTAAGCGGCGGCTGTGCCGCGGCTATTTTTTCAGCACCGCAGGTCCTTTCGCAAAGTCTCGCCCCATTCGAGCCAGTAGATGAACCTAGCCAGCCCCACCCAAAGGCACGCTATAGCCCGCAGCGTTTTTGTGGCCTTTTTCGCTGGTGGCTGCTGACGCCGGGCGGTCATTTTTGAAAGCGCGGCAGTACCCGCCGGACCTCGTTGGCACCACAGGCGCTCGTAAAAGTCTGAATCCCACGTTCCTATTCAGGCGGATGAACTTGGCCTGCCCAAACCCCAAAGGCTATACCCCACCCCGTTTTTGTAAACCTTCCGCTGGGCAGACTTTGCGCCCGGCCATCAGGCGGATTTCTTTTAAGCGCGGCTGTACCCGCTGACCTGGTTTTGCCTGGGCCTTTCGCGAAAGTCTCGCCTCATTCCGAGTCCAGTGACGGGCGAACTTGTCGCCCACCCCAAAGTATAGCCCACCCGTTTTCGTGGCCTTCTTCCGCGGGACGAACTTGGCGTTCCGGCCTTCGGGCTGTTATTTTTGGGCGCGGCTGTTGGCGCGGTATATTTTACTGGCACCGCAGGCCACTGGCCAGTCGTCCCATTCGAGTCCAGCCCAGGCGACAGCCCAACCCGCCCCTCCGAGCTGCCAAGCCCACCGTTTTGTAGCCTTTCGCTGGGCAGCGTTGGCGCTCCGGCCTTCCGGAAGAGATTATTTTTTGGAGTGCGGCTGTGTCCGCTGACCAGCCTATTTTAGCACCGGGCACGCTCGCGAATCGTGCCATTAAGTCGGCGGGGCCCGAACAGCCAGCCTACCCCCAAGGCTATAGCCCACCGTTTTGCGTAGCCTTTCTCGCTGGAGCGAACATGGCGCCCGGCCTTGAGCAGTTATTTTTAAGCGGCGGCTGTGCCCGCCTTTATTTTGGCATCTGGAGGCTTTCGCAATGTCTACGCCCCATTCCGAGTCGGCGAGCGAACACAGCCAGCCCACGCTAGCGCTATAGCCGCAGCGTTTTTGTGTCTTTTCGCTGGACGAACTTGGCTTGGCGGACTATGGTTGGCACCACGAGCCGCTCGTAAAATCTAGTCCCATTCCTATTCAGGCGGATGAACTTGGCAACCCAAACCCCGAGCTATACCGCCCCGTTTTGTGAGCTTTTTCCGCTGGGCGAACTTTGCATGACCACCGGTAGTTCTTTTTAGGCGGCGGCTTTGTACCGCGGCCTAGTTTTTGCCACCGCAGGCGCTTTCGCAAAAATTTCGCTGTTCGAGTCCGGCGGGCGAACAGCCAGCCCACACCCCAGAGCTATAGCCCACCCGTTTTACGTGGCCCTTTTTAGCGGAGCCGAACAGCGTTAAAACCCCTTCGTCGATTTATTTTTTTTAGGCGTGACTGTCTTGGCGCGCGGTATATTACAGCACCACGGAAGCCACTACGCTAAGTCTCGTCCCATTCGAGTCGGCGGATGAACCCGCCAGCCCACCCTCAGGCTATAGCCACCGTTTTGTGGCCTTTTTAAGCTGGACGAACTTGGCTGGTGACCTTGGTGGTTATTTTTTACCCGGCAGCTGTGCCCGCGGTTATTTAACGCAGGCCATAGTCTCACCCAATTCCGAATCCGTGAGGCGAACTTGGCCAACCCACCCCCAGCGCTATAGCCCACCCGGTTTTGTGCCTTTTTTCCGCTGGACGAACTTGGCGCCCCGGCCTTGAGGCGGTTATTATTTTAAGCGGCGGCTGTGCCCGGCGGCTTTATTACGCTTTGCGATCCACTCGCCATAGTCTCGCCCATTCCGAGCTTCCAGACGCCTGGCCAGCCCACCCCCAGGCTATATAAGCCCACTGGCGTTTTGGCCTTTTTTCCATTTGAGCACCCGAACTTCCGGCCTTGGGCGGTCATTTTAGGCCTTGCAGCAGTGCCCGCGGACTATAGTTGGCGCAGGCGCTCAAGTAAGTCTAGTCCATTCCTATTCAGGCGGATGAACTTGGCCAGCCCCAAACCCCAAGGCTATACCCCACCCGTTTTGTGGCTTCTTCCAGCTGGGCGGACGGCTGCGCCCGGCCATGGGCGGTTCTTTTTAGGCGGCGGCTGCCAGCTGTGCAGCCTAGTTTTTGCCAGAGGCCGCTTCATCGCAGAAAGTCTCGCCTCATTCCGGAGGTCCGTGAGCGAACTTAGCCTGCCCCCAAACTAGCCCACCGTTTCGGTAGCGGCCTTTTTCGCCCAGGGGCGAACTTGGCGTTCCGGCCTTCAGCGCCCATGCTGGTATTATTTTTTGGCGCTGCTGTGTGTCGCGGTATATTTTGCTTTTGCGGAGCCCTCGCTAAATCTCGTCCCATTCCGAGTCGGCGGACGAGCAGCCCACCCTCAAAGGCTATAGCCCACCGTTTTGCCTTTTTTCCGCTGGGCAGGCGGCGCTCCGGCCTTCGGAAGAGTTATTTTAGTGCGGCTGTGTCCACGCAGCACCACGGAGGCGCTCGCAAATCTCGTGCACCATTCCGAGTCCCCGGTAGACGACTTGGCCAGCCTACCCCCCAGGCTATAGCCACCCGTTTTGTGGCCTTTCTGAAAGCAGACACCGCTGAACCGGGCGCCCGGCCCCTTGAGCAGTTATTTTTAGGCGGCGGCTGCCCGCAGCCTATTTTGCGGCATCATCTGAGGAGCCGTTATCTGCGCCCCATTCCGAGTCAGCGAACGAACGTATGCCAGCCTGTTATACTTCCCCCAGCTTCTGTATAGCCCAGCAGCGTTTTTGTGGTCTTTTTCGCTGGGCGAACTTGCTTTTGACCTTGAGCTGTTATTTTAAGCGCGGCTGTCGGACCTATTCCCCAGCATGCGCTCGCTAAGATCTTTCGTGCCATTCAGTCCGGGTAGACGGGCCAACAGCCTACCCCCAAAGGCTTCCACCCGTTTTGTGGCCTTTCTCCGCTGGGCGAACTTGGCGCCCGGCCTTGGCAATTATTTTGAAAGCAGCTGTGCCCGTGGCCTACAGCTCCACAGGCCGCTAAAAAGTCTACCCCATTCTGGTCGGTGAACCTACCCACCCAGGCTACATAGCCGCGCTGGCGTTTTGTGGCCTTTTTCCGCTGGGCCGATTTCCACGCTTTTCTTGGGGTCATTTTGGGTCGCGGCAGTGCCCGCGGACTATTAACTTTGGCTACGGAGGCCACTGTAATCTGGTCCCATTGCTAGTCGAGCGGATGAACAGCCAGCCCAAACCCCTGAGGCTATAAGCCCACCCGTTTTGTAGGCTTTTTCACTTTGGGCGAACTTTGCGCCCAGATGGCGGTTCTTTTTTAACAGCTGTACGCCTTTGGCGGTTTTGGCACGGAGCGCTCGCAAAATCTTGCCCCATTCCGAGTCCGGCCAGACGGAGCAACCCACCCGAGATATAGCCCACCCGTTTTTTACGGCCTTTTCCTTGGGACGAGCAGGCGCCCAACAGGCGGTTATTCTTAGGGCTGTCCCATGACCTATTTTTAGTGAGCCACTAAAAAGTCTCGCCCATTCCGAGTCCGGACGAACTTTTTACCCCCAAAAGGCATGTGGCCGTTTTGTGGCTTTCCGCTGGACGAACTTTGCGCCCAGGCCTTCGGGCGGTTCTTTTTGGGAGCGGCTATACGTGGCAGATTTTGGCACCGCAGGCCGCAAAGTCTCGCCCATTCCAGGAGTCCGTGACCGGACTTGGCCAGCCCTTAAAGGCTATAGCCCACCGTTTTGGCGCTTTTCCGGCTGGATGGGCGCTTTGACCTTGCGGATTATTCTTAAGGCGCAGCTGTCGCGGCCTATTTTTAACTTAAAAAGTCGCCCATTCCGGAGTCTGGCAGCGAACTTTGCCAACCCGCCCCAGGCTACTTCGCATTTTTGTGGCCTGTTTACGCTGCGACTTGGCGCCCCCGTTATTTTTAGGCGTGGCTGTATCCACAAGCTTATTTTTGCTTTTATAGAACCGCCTGCGCAAGGGCAAGCCCCATTCGCGTGTCGGGAGACGAGCCAGCATAGCCTCAGGCTATTGCCCACCGTTTTTATAGCCTTTTCCGCTGGGCCAGAACTTGGCGCCCGGCCTTGATTTATTTTCGGCGGCTGTACCTGACTTACCCGGCTTTTTTGCACCACAGCACAGAACGCTCGCAAAACTCACCCCATTCCGAGTCCGGTGAGGGACGAACTTGGCAACCTCCCAAGAGCTATTCCCGTTTTGTGGCCTTTTACGCTGGGCGAACTTGGCGCCCGGCCTTGAGAGTTATTTTAGGCGCCTGTTCCGACCTATTTTTGGCTGACCGCTTGCAAATTCTCGCCCCATTCCGAGTCCGGCGCATGAACTTGTCCAGCCCAACCTCCCAAGGCTATTGCCCGCCCGTTGTTGTGGCCTTTTTCCGCTGGACGAACTTGGCGCCCTTGGCCTTGAAGGTTATTTTTAGGCGGCTGTACCTGACTTATTTTTGCTTTACGGACACGCTCGTAAAACTCACCCCATTCCGAGTCCGGCGTGCAGGAGCAGCCCACGCTCCCAAGGCAGGCTTTATTGCCCACGTTTTGTGGCCTTTTTCCGCTGGAGCCGAACTTGCGCCCGGCCGAGGTTATTTTTGAAGCCTTCGGCTGTGTTACGCCTATTTTGGCACACTGGGCGCTTCGCCCGTCCATTCCGAGTCCGAGTGGTGAACAGTTGTAGCCAGCCCTACCCCCCAAGGCTAGCCCCGATTTTGTGACTTTTTCTGCTGGGAGAACTTGGCCCCGGCGCGGGCGCATTGACCTTTGATTTTTAAGGAATACGGCTGTGACTTGACCTCTTTGGCATCTGAGCCGCTCAATGTCTCGCCCCATTAAAGTCCGGGACCCGAACCAGCCCACCCCCAGGCTATAGCCGCAGCGTTTTTGTGGCCTTTTTCCGCTGGGCCGAACTTGCTTTTGACCTTGATGCGGTCATTTTTGGCTTGCAGTGCCAGCGGACTATATGGCATAAAAGTCTAGTCCCATTGCTAGTCAGGCGGATGAACTTGGCCAGCCCCAAACCCCCAAGGCTATAGCCCACCCGTTTTTGTAGGCTTTTTCCACTGGACGAACTTTGCGCCCCGGCCATCGGTTATTTTTAGCAGCGCTGCCGCCCTGAATTTACCACGAGAGCCGCTGTAAACTCTCGCCCCATTCGAGTCCGGCCAGACGAACAGCCTTCCCCCAGGCTATACCCACCGTTTTTGGCCTTTTCTGCGGGGCGAACTTGGCGTTCCGGCGGCCGTCTTGATTATTTTTGGCGCGACTGTCTTGCGCGGTATATTTTCAGCACCGCAGGCGGTCGCTAAGTCTCGCCCCATTCCGAAATCGGCCGGACGAACCGCCGTAACCCACCCCAAGGCTGCCGCCCGTTTTGAGCCTTTGCCGCATTGGGAACTTAGCGCCCGGCCTTGAGGCGGTTATTCTTTGACTGTCCCCGCAACTATTTTCTGAGGCCGTTAAAAAGTCTCGCCCCATTCGAGTCGGTGACGAACTTATCGCCCGCCCCCACCCGCCGTTTTGTGGCCTTTTTCCGCTGGGCGTACTTGGCGCCCGGCCTTGGGAGGTTATTTTGGCAGCGGCTGTGCCGGCATATTTTCGCACTGGGAGGCCGCTTCGCAAAGTCTCACCCCATTCAAGTCCGGTGGGCGAACTTGTAGCCCCCCCGTGTGACCGTTTTGTTGACTTTTCGCTGGGCGAACGCAGCCCCTGGCCTTCCAGGCGGTAATTTTGGCAGCGGTGCCTATGACCTGTTACCACGGAGGCGCTCACTGAAGTCTACGCCCCATTCGAGTCCGTGGGGACGAACATGGCCCGCCCCAGTAATGACGTTTTGTTGACTTTTCCGCTGGGCGAACTTGGCGCCTGGCCTTGGCGGTAATTTTTAAGACTGTGCCTTTTATGCAGGCGCTCTACAAAGTCTACGCCCATTCCGAGTCGGCCACGCCAGCCCCACCCCCCAAGGCTATAGCCCACCCGTTTTAGTGGCCTTTTTCCGCGGGATGAACTTGGTGTTCCGGCCTTCGTACGGTTATTTTTTGGCGCGGCTGTGCGCGCGGCATATTTTTGGCACACGCAGGCCACTCGCTAAGTCTCGCCCCATTCCGACTCCGGCGGACGAACTTCAACCCCACCCCAAAGGCTGCAAGCCCACCGTTTTGTGGCCTTTTCCGCTGGGCGAACTTGCGTGACGCCGGGCTGTTATTTTTAGGCGCGGCTGTGTCCCGGCTTATTTTAGCAGGCCTTTCGCCAAAGTTCACCCCATTCCGAGTCCGGACGAACTTGTAGCCAATACCTCCCAAGGCTTGCCCACCGTTTTCTGGCCTTTTTCCGCTGGGCGAAGCAGCAGCCGGCCTTGGCGGTTATTTTAGGCGGCTGTGCCCGCAGCCTATTTTAGCAGCAGGCGCTCACAAAGTCTCGCCCATTAAAATCCAGCAGACGAACAGCCCCACCCTGGTATAGCCCACCGTTTTGTGGCCATTTTCGCTGGGCGAACTTGGGCCCCGGCCTTCGTCGATTATTTTTAGCGGCTGTGAGCTGCTTGCAAAGTCTCGCCCATTCCGAGCCCCGGCGAACAGCCAGCCCCAAAGGCTATAACCCACCGTTTTGTAGCCTTTTTCTGCTGGAGCCGAACTTGGCGCCCGGCCATCAGCAGATTATTTTTGGCAGGATACGCTCGCAAAGTTTCACCCCATTCCGGTCGGCGGACTAACAGCCCGTATTACCTCCCAAAATTGCCCACCCGTTTTGTGGCCTTTTTCCAGACGAACTTGGCGCCCGATGCCTTGAACGTTATTTTTAAGCGGCGGCAGTGCCGAGCCTGCCTTTGGCACCACAGTGGCTCGCAAACTCTGATCACATTCTAGTCAGGTGGAGCCGAACTTGGCCAGCCCACCCCCAAGGCTATAAGCCCACCCGTTTTGTGGCCTTTTCCGCTGGAGCGAACTTGCGCCCGGCCATCGGGCGGTTATTTTTTAGCGGCTGTGTCACGGCTTATTTTGGCACCGCAGGCGCTCGCAAATTTCACCCCATTCCGAGTCCGGCAGACCGAACTTGGCCAGCCCACCTCCCAAAGCTGTGCCCACCCCGTTTTAGCCTTTTCCGCTGGACGAACATGGCAACCCGGCCTTCGGGCGGTTATTTTTGGGCGCGGCTGTGCCCGCAGCCTATTTTTGGCAAACGGAGGCCGCTCACAAAGTCTCGCCCCATTCCGAATCCAGCGGACGAACTTGGCCAGCCCCACCCCGCAAGGCTATAGCCCACCCGTTTTTGTGGCCATTTTCCGCTGGACGAACTTGGGGCCCCGGCCTTCGTGCGGTTATTTTTGGGCGCGGCTGTGCCCGTAGCCTATTTTTGGCACACGGAGGCTGCTTGCAAAGTCTCGCCCCATTCCGAGCCCGGCGGACGAACTTGGCCAGCCCCACCCCCCAAGGCTATAGCCCACCCGTTTTTGTGGCCTTTTTCTGCTGGACGAACTTGGCGCCCCGGCCTTCGGGCCGTTATTTTTGGGCGCGGCTGTATCCACGGCTTATTTTTGGCACACGGAGACCGCTCGCAAAGACTCACCCCATTCCGAGTCCGGCGGACGAACTTGGCCAGCCCCACCTCCCAAGGCTATTGCCCACCCGTTTTTGTGGCCTTTTTCCGCTGGACGAACTTGGCGCCCCGGCCTTCGGGGGGTTAGTTTTAAGGCCGGCTGTGCCGCTGACCAATTTTTACACCGAGCCGCTCGCAAAGTCTCACCCAATTCCGAGTCCGGGACGAACAGCCAACCCACCCAATGCTATAGCCCACCGTTTTGTGGCCTTTTCCGCTGGGCAATTTGGCGCCCGACGCCGTGCGGTTATTTTTTAGCGCGGTTGTGCCCGGCCTATTTCTAACACCAGGCAGAGCCGCAGGTCTCGTACCATTCCGAGTCCGGCGGACGAACTTGGCCAGCCCCACCCCCCAAGGCTATAGCCGACCCGTTTTTGTGGCCTTTTTCTGCAGGACCAACTTGGCGCCCCGGCCTTTGGGCCGTTATTATTGGGCGCTGCAGTGCGAAACTATATTTGGCACCGGTGGCTGCGCACATCTGGTCCCATTCCTGGTCGGAGACGAACTTGGCCAGCCCAACCCCCCAAGGCTATAGCCCACCCGATTTTGTGGCCTTTTTCCGCTGGACGAACTTGGCGCCCCGGCCATCGAGCAGTTATTTTTGGGCGCGGCTGTGCCCACGGCTTATTTTTGGCACACGGAGACCGCTCGCAAAGTCTCACCCCATTCCGAGTCCGGCGGACGAACTTCGCCAGCCCCACCTCCCAAGGATATTGCCCACCCGTTTTTGTGGCCTTTTTCCGCTGGACGAACATGGCGCCCCAGCCTTCGGGCGGTTATTTTTGGTCGCGGCTGTGCCCGCTGCCTATTTTTCACACACGGATGCCGCTCGCAAAGTCTCACCCCATTCCGAGTCCGGCGGACGAACTTGGCCAGCCCCACCCCCCAAGGCTATAGCCCACCCGTTTTTGTGGCCTTTTTCCGCTGGACGAACTTGGGGCCCCGGCCTTCGTGCGGTTATTTTTGGGCGCGGCTGTGCCCGCAGCCTATTTTTGGCACACGGAGGCCGCTCGCAAAGTCTCGCCCCATTCCGAGTCCAGCGGACGAACTTGGCCAGCCCCACCCCCCAAGGCTATAGCCCACCCGTTTTTGTGGCCTTTTTCCGCTGGACGAACTTGGCGCCCCGGCCATCGGGCAGTTATTTTTGGGCGCGGCTGTGCCCACGGCTTATTTTTGGCACACGGAGACCGCTCGCAAAGTTTCACCCCATTCCGAGTCCGGCGGACGAACTTGGCCAGCCCCACCTCCCAAGGGTATTGCCCACCCGTTTTTGTGGCCTTTTTCCGCTGGACGAACTTGGCGCCCCGGCCTTCGGGCCGTTATTTTTGGGCGCGGCAGTGTCCGAGGCCTATATTTGGCACACGGTGGCTGCTCGCAATGTCTAGTCGCATTCCTACTCAGGTGGACGAACTTGGCCAGCCCCACCCCCCAAGGCTATAGCCCACCCGTTTTTGTGGCCTTTTTCCGCTGGACGAACTTGGCGCCCCGGCCAGCCAGGCTGTTATTTTAGCGCGGCTGTGCGGCTTATTTTGGCACCACGGCGCTCGCAAAGTCTCACCCCATTCCGAGTCCGGCGGACGAACTTGGCCAGCCCCACCTCCCAAGGCTATAGCCCACCCGTTTTTGTGGCCTTTTTCCGCTGGACGAACTTGGCGCCCCGGCCTTCGGGCGGTTATTTTTGGGCGCGGCTGTGCCCGCAGCCTATTTTTGGTACACGGAGGCCGCTCGCAAAGTCTCACCCCATTCCGAGTCAGGCGGACGAACCTGCCAGCCCCACCCCCCAAGGCTATAGCCCACCTGTTTTTGTGGCCATTTTCCGCTGGACGAACTTGGCGACCCGGCCATCGGGCGGTTATTTTTGGGCGCGGCTGTGCCCATGGCCTATTTTTGGAACACGGAGGCCGCTCGCAAAGTCTCGCCCCATTCCGAGTCCGGCGGACGGACTTGGCCAGCCCCACCCCCCAAGGCTATAGCCCACCCGTTTTTGTGGCCTTTTTCCGCTGGACGAACTTGGCGCCCCGGCCATCGGGCGGTTATTTTTGGGCGCGGCTGTGCCCACGGCATAGTTTTGGCACACGGAGACCGCTCGCAAAGACTCACTCCATTCCGAGTCCGGCGGACGAACTTGGCCAGCGCCACCTCCCAAGGCTATTGCCCACCCGTTTTTGTGGCCTTTTTCCGCTGGACGAACTTGGCGCCCCGGCCTTCGGGCTGTTATTTTTGGGTGCGGCCGTGCCCGCTGCCAATTTTTCACACACGGAGGCCGCTCGCAAAGTCTCACCCCATTCCGAGTCCGGCGGACGAACTTGGCCAGCCCCACCCCCCAAGGCTATAGCCCACCCGTTTTTGTGGCCTTTTTCCGCTGGACGAACTTGGCGCCCCGGCCTTCGGGCCGTTATTTTTGGGCGCGGCAGTGCCCGCGGCCTATATTTGGCACACGGTGGCTGCTCGCAAAGTCTAGTCCCATTCCTAGTCAGGCGGACGAACTTGGCCAGCCCCACCCCCCAAGGCTATAGCCCACCCGTTTTTGTGGCCTTTTTCCGCTGGACGAACTTGGCGCCCCGGCCTTCGGGCGGTTATTTTTGGGCGCGGCCGTGCCCGCTGCCAATTTTTCACACACGGAGGCCGCTCGCAAAGTCTCACCCCATTCCGAGTCCGGCGGACGAACTTGGCCAGCCCCACCCCCCAAGGCTATAGCCCACCCGTTTTTGTGGCCTTTTTCCGCTGGACGAATTTGGCGCCCCGGCCTTCGTGCGGTTATTTTTTGGCGCAGCTGTGCCCGCGGCCTATTTCTGGCACACGGAGGCCGCTCGCAAGGTCTCGTACCATTCCGAGTCCGGCGGACGAACTTGGCCAGCCCCACCCCCCAAGGCTATAGCCGACCCGTTTTTGTGGCCTTTTTCTGCTGGACGAACTTGGCGCCCCGGCCTTCGGGCCGTTATTTTTGGGCGCGGCAGTGCCCGCGGCCTATATTTGGCACACGGTGGCTCCTCACAAAGTCTAGTCCCATTCCTAGTCAAGCGGACGAACTTGGCCAGCCCCACCCCCCAAGGCTATAGCCCACCCGTTTTTGTGGCCTTTTTCCGCTGGACGAACTTGGCGCCCCGGCCATCGGGCAGTTATTTTTGGGCGCGGCTGTGCCCACAGCTTATTTTTGGCACACGGAGACCGCTCGCAAAGTCTCACCCCATACCGAGTCCGGCGGACGAACTTGGCCAGCCCCACCTCCCAAGGCTATTGCCCACCCGTTTTTGTGGCCTTTTTCCGCTGGACGAACTTGGCGCCCCGGCCTTCGGGCGGTTATTTTTAGGCGCGGCTGTGCCCGTAGCCTATTTTTGGCACCACAGGCACGCAAAAGTCGCCTTCATTCGAGTCCGGCGGACGAACTTGGCCAGCCCCACCCCCCAAGGCTATAGCCCACCCGTTTTTGTGGCCTTTTTCCGCTGGACGAACTGGGCGCCCCGTCCTTCGAGCGGTTATTTTTGGCGGCGGCTGTGCCAGCGGCCTATTTTTGGAACACGGAGGCCGCTCGCAAAGTCTCACCCCATTCCGAGTCAGGCGGACGAACTTGGCCAGCCCCACCCCCCAAGGCTATTGCCCACCCGTTTTTGGTCATTTCCGCTGGGCGACCTTGGCGCCTACACAACGCCCGTGTGGTTATTTTGGGCGCGGCTCTGTCCATGCGGCCTATTTTTAGCTCACGGAGCTGCTCAAACTCGTCCCATTCGGTCCGGAACGAACTTCAGCCTACCCCACCCCAGTGTAGCCCACCCGTTTTGTGGCATTTTCCGCTGGAGCGAACTTGGCGCCCGGCCTTGAGCGGTTATTTGGCCCTGTAGCTGTGCCCGCAAGCCTATTTTAAATACCTGAGGCCGCTCACAAAGTCTCACCCCATTACGAGTCCGGCGTACGAACTTGGCCAGCCCCACCCCCCAAGGCTATAACCCACCCGTTTTTGTGGCCTTTTTCCGCTGGAAGAACTTGGCGCCCCGGCCTTCGGGCGGTTATTTTTGGGCGCGCCTGTGCCCGCGGCCTATTTTTCGCACACGGAGGCCGTTCGCAAAGTCTCGTTCCATTCCGAGTCCTGCGGATGAACTTGGCCAGCCCCACCTCCCAAAGCTATAGCCCACCCGTTTTTGTGGCCTTTTTCCGCTGGACGAACTTGGCGCCCCAGCCTTCGGGCGGTAAGTTTTTTGCGCGGCTGTGCCCGCGGCCTATTTTTCGCACACGGAGGCTGCTCGCAAAGTCTCATCCCATTACGAGTCCGGCGGATGAACTTGGCCAACCCCACCTCCCAGGGCTATAGCCCACCCGTTTTTGTGGCCTTTTTCCGCTGGACGAACTTGGCGCCCCGGCCTTCGGGTGGTTATTTTTGGGCGCGGCTGGGCCCGCTGGGTATTTTTGGCACACGGAGGCCACTCGCAAAGTCTCCCCCATTCCGAGTCCGGCGGACGAACTTGGCCAGCCCCACCCCCCAAGGCCATAGCCCACCCGTTTTTGTGGCCTTTTTCCGCTGGACGAACTAGGCGCCCCGGCCTTCGGGCGGTTATTCTTGGGTGCGACTGTCCCCGCGGCCTGTTTTTGGCAAACGGAGGCCGCAAAAAAAGTCTCACCCCGTTCCGAGTCCGGCGGACGAACTTTGCCAGCCCTACCCCCCAAGGCTATAGCCCACCCGTTTTTGTGGCCTTTTTCCGCTGGACGAACATGGCGCCCCGGCCTTCGGGCGGTTATTTTTGGGCGCGGCTGTGCCCGCAGCCTATTTTTCGCACATGGAGGCCACTCGCAAAGTCTCACCCCATTCCGAGTCCGGCGGACGAACTTGGCCAGCCCCACCCCCCATGGCTATAGCCCACCCGTTTTTGTGTCCTTTTTCCGCTGAACGAACTTTGCGCCCCGGCCTTCGTGCTGTTATTTTTGGGCGCGGCTGTGTCCCAACCTGGTAACACAGGCGCTTCGCTATGTCGCCCATTCGAGGTCGGCGGCGAACAGCCATCCGCCCCCCAAGGATATAGCCCACCCGTTTTTGTGGCCTTTTTCCGCTGGACGAAGTGGGTGCCCCAGCCTTCGGGCGCTTATTCATGGGCGCGGCAATCCCTGCGGCCTATTTTTGGCACGCAGAGGCCGCTAAAAAAGTCTCGCCCCATTCCGAGTCCGGCGAACGAACTTTGCCAGCCCCACCCCCCAAGGCCATAGCCCGCCCGTTTTTGTGGCCTTTTTCCGCTGGACGAACTTGGCGCCCCGGCCTTCGGGCGGTTATTTTTGGGCGCGGCTGTGTCCGCGTATAATTTTTGGCACACGGAGGCCTCTCGCAAAGTCTTGTCCCATTCTGAGTCCGGCGGACGAACTTAGCCAGCCCCACCCCCCAAGGCTATAGCCCACCCGTTTTTGTGGCCTTTTTCCGCTGGACGAAGTGGGTGCCCGACCTTCAGGCGGTTATTCATAAGCGCGGCTGTCCTGTAACCTATTTGCTGGCACCACAGGCCAAAAATCTCGCCCATTCCGAGTCCGGGCGAAGCGTTGCCAACCCACCCCAAGGCTATACCCGCCGTTTTGTGGCCTTTTTTCGCTGGGCGAACTTGGCGCCCGGCCTTGGGCGGTTATTTTGTCTTGGCTGTGCCCACCTATTTAACTGCAGAGGCCCCTCGCAAAAGTCTCATCCCATTCGAGTCCGGCGGACGAACAGTCCCCCCAGGCTATAGCCCACCGTTTTGTGGCCTTTTTCCGCTGGGCGAACTTGGCGCTGACCTTGGCCCGGTTATTATTTGGAGCGGCTGTGCCAGCTTCCTATTTTTTGCACAGGCGCTTAAAATCTCGCCCATTCGAGTCCGGCCGGACGAACTTCGCCAACCCGCCCCAAAGGCTATAGCCCACCCGTTTGTTTGGAAATTTTCGGTAGACGAACTTGGGACCCGATCTTGGGCGGTCATTTTTGCAGCTGTGCCAGCGGCCTATTTTGGTACCAGGCCCCCGCAAAAGTCTCGTCCCATTCGAGTCCGGTAGACGAACTTGGCCAACCCACCCAGGCTATAGCCCGCCCGTTTTGTGGCCTTTTTTCCGCTGGGCGAACTTGGCGCCCGGACCTTGACGGTTATTTTTGGGCGGCTGTGCCAGCAATATTCTTGTCTGCACCGGGCCCCCTACAAAGTCTCGACCCATTCGAGTCCGGCCGAACTTGGTGACCCCACCCAAAGCGATAGCCGCCCTTTTTTGGCCTTTTTCCGCTGGGGTTTTGGTGCCCGACCGGGCACTTATTTTTAGGTGATTGTGTCGCGGCATATTTTAACACATGAGGCCTCCCAAAGTCTCGCCCCATTCGAGACCGGCCAATTGGTACCCAAGTCTATAGCCCACCCGTTTTTGTTGCCTTTTTCCGGCGGACGAACTTGGGGACCCGACCTTCGTGCGGTAATTTTGTGGGGCGGCTGTGCCTGCGGCCTATTTTTGGTACACGGAGTATCCTCGCAAAACCGACCCATTCGAGTCCGGTGAAACAGCCCACCCCCGGCGATAGCCCACCCCGTTTTGGCCGTTTTCCGCTGGGGGGTTTTGGCGCCCCGACCTTGAGCACTGATTTTAGGCTCGGCTGTGCCGGACTAGCAAGCGAGGCCACTCGCAAAAGTCTCACCCATTCCAGTCCGGCGGATGAAGCCAGCCCACCCCAAGCTATAGCCCACCCGTTTTTTCGCCTTTTTCGCATGGGGTTTTGGTACCCGACCTTGACGGTCATTTGTGGAGTCACGGCTGACTTTTCGGCCCTATTTTGGCACAGGCCCTACGCAAAGTCACCCCATTCCATGTCCGGCCAGACGAACAGCCACCCCCCAAGGCTATAGCCCACCCGTTTTTTTGGCCTTTTTCCGCTGGGGGGTTTTGGCGCCCCGACCTTCGGGCGCTTATTTTTTGGCGCGGCTGTGCCCGCGGCCTATTTTTGGCACACGGAGGCCCCTCGCAAAGTCTCGCCCCATTCCGAGTCCGGCGGACGAACTTGGCCAGCCCCACCCCCCAAGGCTATAGCCCACCCCTTTTTTTGGACTTTTTCCGGCGGACGAACTTGGGGACCCGACCTTCGGGCGGTCATTTTTGGGCGCGGCTGTGCCCGCGGCCTATTTTCGCCACGGAGGACCCTCGAACCCATTCCGAGTCCGGTGGACGAACAGCCAGCCCAAAGGCGATATCGCCCGTTTTGGCCTTTTTCCGCTGGGGGTTTTGGAGCTAACCTTGAGCGCTTATTTTTGAACGCAGCTTTGCCGCGGTCTATTCTTGTCTACGGAGGCCCTCGTAATGTCGTCCCATTCAAGTCCGGTGGATGAACTTGGCCCGCCCCAGGCTATAGCCGTTTTTTGCCTTTTTCGCATGGGGTTTTGGTGCCCCGACCTTGACGGTCATTTTTGGGTGTAGCTTTTCTGACCTATTTTTGGCACAGGCCCCTCGCATTAAGTCACCCCATTGCCGCAAGTCCATAGCCCAGACGAACTTATCCCACCCCCCTAGCCACCCGTTTTTGGCCTTTTTCGGTGGGCGAACTTGGGGACCCGACCTTGGCGGTCATTTTTAAGCGGCTGTGCCTGCGGCCTATTTTTACACCACAGGCCCCTACGCAAAGGACTTCGACCCATTAAGTCCGGACGAACAGCCAGCCCCGCTTTGGTGTTAGCCCGTTTTTTGGCCTTTTTCGCTGGGGGTTTTGGAGCCCCGACAGCGCTTATTTTAAGGCACGGCATTGACGGTCTATTCTTTTCACACGGAGGCCCCTCGTAAAGTCTTGTCCCATTCCGAGTCCGGTGGACGAACTTGGCCAGCCCCACCCCCAAGGCTATTGCCCACCCATTTTTTTGGCCTTTTTCCGGCGGACGAACTTGGGGACCCGACCTTCGGATGGTCATTTTTGGGCGTGGGAGTGCCCGTAGCCTATTTTTGGTACACGGAGGCCCCTCAGCAAGTCTCACCCCATTCCAGTCCAGACGAACAGCCACCCCCAGTTTGCCCATTTTTTGGCCTTTTTCCGGACGAACTTGGATGGTCATTTTTGGGCGGCAGTGCCCAAAACCTATACCAGAGACCCCTGACTTCGCCCCATTCAGAGTCCGTGGACGAACTTTGCCGAGATCCACCCCCAGGCTATACCCCCTTTTTGGCCTTTTTTCGGTGAACTTGGGGACCTGACCTTCGGGCGGTCTTTTTTTGGCGTGGCTGTGCCCGCCT
This sequence comes from Citrus cavaleriei, assembly GCA_030448925.1. Classification (NCBI taxonomy): domain Eukaryota; kingdom Viridiplantae; phylum Streptophyta; class Magnoliopsida; order Sapindales; family Rutaceae; genus Citrus; species Citrus cavaleriei. The sequence goes on along the minus strand of JAUJEN010000594.1, from coordinate 53,097 downwards.
AGTTTTGCTACGGAGGACCCTCGCCGTCTCACCCCATTCCGAGTCCGGCCAGACGAGAACTTGGCGCCCCCAGGCTATTGCCGCGTTTTTGGCCTTTTCCGAACTTGAGGGACGACCTTGGATGGTCATTTTTGGGCCTGGGAGTGCCCGCAGCCTATTTTTGGTACACGGAGGCCCCTCACCAAGTCTCACCCCATTCAGTGGACGAACTTGTCCAGCCCCAGCTGTGCCCACGTTTTTTGGCCTTTTTCCGGCGGACGAACTTGGGGACCCGACCTTCGGATGGTCATTTTTGGGCGCGGCAGTGCCCAAAGCCTATTTTTGGTACACGGAGGCCCCTCACCAAGACTCGCCCCATTCCGAGTCCGGCGGACGAACTTTGCCAGATCCACCCCCCAAGGCTATAGCCCACCCCTTTTTTTGGCCTTTTTCCGGCGGACGAACTTGGGGACCTGACCTTCGGGCGGTCTTTTTTGGGCGTGGCTGTGCCCGCGGCCTAGTTTTGGCACACGGAGGACCCTCACCAAGTCTCACCCCATTCCGAGTCCGGCGGACGAACTTGGCCAGCCCCGCCCCCCAAGGCTATTGCCCACCCGTTTTTTTGGCCTTTTTCCGGCGGACGAACTTGGGGACCCGACCTTCGGATGGTCATTTTTGGGCGTGGGAGTGCCCGCAGCCTATTTTTGGTACACGGAGGCCCCTCACCAAGTCTCACCCCATTCCGAGTCCAGTGAACAGCCAGCCCCCCCAATTGCCCTTTTTTTGGCCTTTTAGACGAACTTGGGGACCCGACCTTCGGATGGTCATTTTTGGGCGCGGCAGTGCCCAAAGCCTAACCCCATTTTTGGTACTGCGGAGACCCCTGAGACTTCGCCCCATTCCCCGAACTTTATATCCACCCCAAGGCTATAGCCCACCCCTTTTTTTGGCCTTTTTCCGGCGGACGAACTTGGGGACCTGACCTTCGGGCGGTCTTTTTTGGGCGTGGCTGTGCCCGCGGCCTAGTTTTGGCACACGGAGGACCCTCACCAAGTCTCACCCCATTCCGAGTCCGGCGGACGAACTTGGCCAGCCCGCCCCAATTTGTGCCCGTTTTTGGCCTTTTCCGGGCGAACTTGAGGGACCCGACCGGATGGTCATTTTTGGGCGTAAGTGCCCGCAGCCTATTTTGGTGCAGGCCCCTCAAGTCTCACCCATTCCAGTCGTGAGACGAACTTTGCAGATCCATGAGCTATAACCCTTTTGGCGCTTTTTCGTGGACGAACTTGGAACCCGACCCTCGGGTGGTCATTTTAGGTCTTTGTGCCAAATCTTTTTTGGTACCTGGCGCCACGCAAAGTCTCGACCCATTCCGAGTCCGGCAGACAAACTTGGCCAGCCCCACCCCCCAAGGCTATAGCCCACCCATTTTTTTGGCCTTTTTCCGGCGGACAAACTTGGGGACCCGACCTTCGGGCGGTCATTTTTGGACTCGGCTTTGTCCACGGCCCATTTTTGGCACACGGCGGCCGCTCGCAAAGTCTAGTCCCATTCCGGTCGGCCAGACGAACAGCCAACCCTTTAAGGCTATAGCCCTCCCGTTTTTTTGGCCTTTTTCCGGCGGACAAACTTGGGGACCCGACCTTCGGGCGGTCATTTTTGGGCCCGGCTGTGCCCGCGGCCTATTTTTTGAATACGGAGGCCCCTCGCAAAGTCTCACCCCATTCCGAGTCCGGCGGACGAACTTGGCCAGCCCGGCCCAGGCTATAGCCCTCCGTTTTTTGGCCTTTTTGAACAGGGACCCGACCTTTGGCGGTTATTTTTGGCGTGGCTGTGCTTTCATGCGGCCTATTTTGCCACAGGCCCCTCACCAAGTCTCGCCCATTCAGGTCCGGCGGACGAACTTAGCCAGCCCGACCCCCCAAGGCGGTAGCCCACCCGTGTTTGGCCTTTTCCGGGACGAACTTGGGACCCGACCGGATGGTCATTTTTGGCAGTGCCGCAGCCTTTTGCCACAGGCCCCTCTAGGCCTGCCGCATTCCGGAATCAGCGGACGAACTTGGCCAACCCCCAAGGCCATTGCCCACCCGTTTTTTTGGCCTTTTTCGGCGGGACGAACTTGGGACCTGACCTTGAGGCGGTCTTTTTGGGCGCGGCTGTGCCCGCGCCTGAATTTTAACACGGAGGACCCTAAGTCTCACCCATTCCGAGTCCGGCGGATGAACTTGGCCAGCCCCGCCCCCCAAGGCTATAGCCCACCCCTTTTTTTGGCCTTTTTCCGGCGGACGAACTAGGGGACCCGACCTTCAGGTGGTCATTTATGGGCGCGGCTGTACCCGCGGCCTATTTTTGGCACACGGAGGCCCCTCGCAAAGTTTCGCCCCATTCCGAGTCCGGCGGACGAACATGGCCAGCCCCACCCCGCAAGGCTATAGCCCTTTTTTGGCCATTTCCGGCGGATGAACTTGAGGCCGACCGGGCAATCATTTTTTCTGGCTGTGCATGCGGCCCTATTACAACTGCAAGGGCCCCTATAAGCCTTCGCCCATTGCGAGTCCGGCAGAAAACCGCCCGCGCCCCAGCTATAGCCACCCCGTTTTAGCCATTTTTCCGCTGGGGTTTTGGCACACGACCTTTAGGCTTATGTTTGGCCGCGGCAGTGCCGTGGCCCTAACCCTAACACAGCAGGCCCCTACGCAATCTCACCCCCATTAAGAGTCCCGTGGACAACCCACCCCGCAAGGCTATGGACCCGACCCGTTTTTAGCCTTTTCCGAACCGGGACCGACAGACCGAACCAGTCATTTTAAAGCGGCTGTGCCCGTGGCCTATTTTTGGCACATGGAGGCCCCTCGCAAAGTCTCGCCCCATTCCGAATCCGGCGGACGAACATTGCCAGCTCCACCTCCCAAGGCTATAGCCCACCCCTTTTTTTGGCCTTTTTCCGGCGGACGAACTTGAGGACAACCTTGGGCAGCCATTTTGGTAGCGGCTGTACTGCTGGCCCTATTTTCAACACCTGGAGACCCCTCGCAAAGTCTCGCCCCATTCCGAGTCCGCCAGACGAACTTTGCCAGCCCCACCCCCCAAGGGTGTAACCCACCCCTTTTTTTGCCCTTTTTCCGGCGGACGAACTTGGAGACACGACTCTCGAGTGGTCAATTTTAGCAGCTTTGTGCCATGACCTATTTTTTACAGAGGCCCCTAAAGTCTCGCCCATTCCAGTCATGAACATGTAGCCAACCCAAAGGCTATAGCCCACCCCTTTTTTTGGCCTTTTTCCGGCGGACGAACTTTGGGAAAGGACCTTCAGGCGGTCATTTTTGGGCGCGGCTGTCCCCGTGGCCTATTGTTGGTGAATGGAGGCCCCTTGCAAAGTCTCACCCCATTCCGAGTCCGGCGGACGACCTTGGCCCGCCCCACCCCCCAAGGCTATACCCCCCCTTTTTTTGGCGTTTTTCAGGGAACATGAGACCCCACCTTGAGCGGTCATTTTGGTAGCAGCTGTGTCCATGACCTATTTTTAACTGCAGGCCTACAAAGATCTCACCCATTAAAGTCTGGCGGACTAACTTGGCCGCCCAGCTATAGCCACACTTTTTGGACTTTCCGGCGAACTTGGGGATCCGACCTTGGGGCGATCATTTTTGGGCGCGGCTGTGTCCGTTGCCTATTTTTGGCACACGGAGGCCCCTCCAAAGGTCTCGCCCCATTCGAAGTCCAGCAGACGAACTTGGCCAGCGCCACCCCCCAAGGCTATAGCCCACCCCTTTTTTTGGCCTTTTTCCGGCGGACGAACTTGGGGCCCGACCTTCAGGACCTCATTTTTGGGCGCGGCTGTGCCCGCGGCCTATTTTAGGCACACAGAGGCCCCTCCAAAACTCTCGCCCCATTCGAAGTGCAGCGGACGAACTTGGCCAGCCCCACCCCCCAAGGCTATAGCCCACCCCTTTTTTTGGCCTTTTTCCGGCGGACGAACTTGGGGATCGGACCTTGGCCCGGTCATTTTGGGTGGCTGTGCCCAGTTCCCTATTTTTGTCTGAGGCCCCTCGTAAAGTCGCCCCATCTAAAGTCGGCCAGACGAACTCCGCTGAGCTATATCCCACCCCTTTTTTTGGCCTTTTTCCGGCGGACGAACTTTGGGAACGGAACTTCAGGCCGTCATTTTTGGGCGCGGCTGTGCCCGCGGCCTATTTTTGGCACACGGAGGTCCCTCCAAAGGTCTCGCCCCATTCGAAGTCCGGCAGACGAACTTGGCCAGCGCCACCCCCCAAGGCTATAGCCCACCCGTTTTTTTGGCCTTTTTCCGGCGGACGACCTTGGGGCCCGACCTTCGGGCGGTCATTTTTGGGGGCGGCTGTGCCCGGGCCTATTTTTGGCACACGGAGGCCCCTCCAAAGGTCTCACCCCATTCAAAGTCCAGCAGACGAACTTGGCCAGCGCCACCCTCCAAGACTATAGCCCACCCCTTTTTTTGGACTTTTTCCGCTGGGGGGTTTTGGCGCCCCGACCTTCGGGCGCTTATTTCTGGGCGCGGCTGTCCCCGTGGCCTATTGTTGGTGCACGGAGGCCCCTTGCAAAGTCTCACCCCATTCCGAGTCCGGGCCCGAACTTAGCCCAGTATACCTTTTGACCTTTTTCCGGCGGACGACCATGGGGACCCGACCTTCGGGCAGTAATTTTTTGGCGCGGCTGTGTCCGCAGCCTATTTTTGATACACGGAGGTCCCTCGCAAAGTCTGACCCCATTCCGAGTCCGGCGGATGAACTTGGCCAGCCCCACTCCCCAAGTCTATAGCCCACCCGTTTTTTTGGCCTTTTTCCGGCGGACGAACTTGGGGACCCGACCTTCGGGCAGTCATTTTTGGGCGTGGCTGTGCCTGTTGCCTATTTTTGGCACACGGAGGCCCCTCGCAAAGTCTCGCCCCATTCCGAGTCCGGCGGACGAACAGCCACCCCAAGGCTGTGCCCCCTCTTTTGCCCTTTTTTCGCGGGGTTTTGGCGCCCGACCTTGGCGCTTATTTTTTGGCCTTGATTGTGCCCCGGCCTATTTTAGCCACAGGCCCCCTTTCGCGAAGTCTCACCCCATTCCGCGTCCGTGAACAGCAGCCCTTTATATACCCCACGGCCTTTTGCCATGGACGAACTTGGGGACCCGACCTTCGGGCGGTCATTTTTGGGCGCGGGTGTGCCCACGGCCTTTATTTGGCACATGGAGGACCCTCGCAAAGTCTCGCCCCATTCCGAGTCCGGCGGACGAACTTGGCCAGCCCCACCCCCCAAGGCTATAGCCCACCGGTTTTTTTGGCCTTTTTCCGGCGGAGGAACTTGGGGACCCGACCTTCGGGCGGTCATTTATTGGTGCGACTGTCCCCGTGGCCTATTTTTGGCACACGGAGGCTCCTCGCAAAGTCTCGACCCATTCCGAGTCCGGCGGACGAACTTGGCCGGCCCCACCCCCCAACGCTATAGCCCACCCCTTTTTTTGGGCTTTTGCCGGCGGACGAACTTGGGGACCCGACCTTCGGACAGTCATTTTTGGGCTCGGCTGTGCCTGAGGCCTATTTTTGGCACACAAAGGCCCCTCGCAAAGTCTCGCCCATTCCAGTCCGTGAGACGAACAGCCACCCCAAAGGCTATAGCCACCGATGTTTTTGCCTTTGCCCGGGAAACAACCTTGGGTCCCGACCTTCGGCCTGTCATTTTTCAGAGTGGCTGTGCCGGCGCACTATTTTTGGAACATCGAGGCCCCTCGCAAAGTCTCTCCCCATTCCGAGTCCAGCGGAACGAACAGCCAACCCAGAGCTATAAGCCCACCTTTTTGGACATTTTCAGGCATGCGAACTTGAGACCTGACCTTGGGGCAATCATTTTGGGTACAGCTATTGCTTACGGCATATTTTTGGTGCAGGCCCTCGCAAAGTCTCGTCCCATTCAGGAGTCCGGGACGAACATGGCAACCCACCCCAAGGCTATAGCCCACCGTTTTTTAGCCTTTTTCGGTAGACGAACTTGGGGACCCGACCTTGAGCGGTCATTTATTAGTCTGACTGTCCCCAGCCTATTTTTGGCACCGGAGGCCCTGTAAGTCTTGACCCATTCCAGTCCAGACCGAACTTGGCAAGCCCCACCCCCTATAGCCCAACCCTTTTTTGGGCTTTTGCGGTAGACGAACAGGGACCCGACCACGGTCATTTTGAAGCTTAGCTGTGCACGGGCCTATTTTGCAAAGGCCCTGAAAGTCTACTTATTCAAAAGTCGTGCCAGACGAACATAGCCACCCCAGGCAAAATATAGCCCACCCGTTTTTAGCCTTTTTCGTGAGACGAACTTGAGACCCACCCTTGAGCCGTCATTTTTGGGCAGCTGTCCTGTGACCTATTTTTGCTGCACAGGCCCCATAAAGTCTCGACCCATTCCGAGTCCTGTGGACTTGAACAGCCAACCCACCAAGGCTTTAGCCCACCCGTTTTTTTTGGCCTCTTTCCGGCGGACGAACTTGGGGACCCGATCTTCGGGCAGTCATTTTTGGGTGCGGCTGTGCCCGAGGCCTATTGTTGGCACACAAAGGCCCCTCGTAAAGTCTCGGCCCATTCCGAGTCCGGCGGACGAACATGGCGAGCCCCACCCCCCAAGGCTATAGCCCACCCGATGTTTTTGCCTTTTTCCGGCAAACAAACTTGGGTCCCGACCTTCGGGCGGTCATTTTTCATTGTGACTGTGTCCGCGCCCTATTTTTGGAACATGGAGGCCCCTCGCAAAGTCTCACCCCATTCCGAGTCCAGACCAGCCGAAAGCCACCCCGAGGCTATAGCCCACCCCTTTTTTTGGACATTTTCCGGCGCACGAACTTGGGGACCTGACCTTGGGGCGATCATTTTTGGGTGCGGCTGTGCCCGCGGCATAGTTTTGGTACACGGAGGCCCCTCGCATAGTCTCGTCCCATTAAGTCCGGTGACGAACAGCCAAAGCTATACCCGTTTTTTTGGCCTTTTTCCGGCGGACGAACTTGGGGACCCGACCTTCGGGCCGTCATTTTTGGGCGCGGCTGTCCCTGCGGCCTATTTTTTGTACACAAAAGCCCCTCTTAAAGTCTCGCCCCATTCCGAGTCCGGAACAGCCAACCCCCCGCTAGCACCTTTTTTTGGCTTTTTTCCGCTGTGGGTTTTTGGCGACCAGACCTTCGGTCGGTCATTTTTGGGTGCGACTGTCCCGTGGCCTATTTTGGCACAGGCCCCTCCTAATCGCGCCCATTCGAGTCCGGCCCAGACGCCCATAGCCAGCTCCACCCCCCAACGCTATAGCCCACCCGATTTTTTGGACTTTTTCCGGCGCACGAACTTGGGGACCCGACATTGGGTCGATCGTTTTTGTGCGCGGCTGTGTCCGCGGCCTATTTTAGGTACACGGAGGCCCCTCGCAAAGTCTGGCCCCATTCCGAGTCCGGCGGACGAACTTGGCCAGCCCCAACCCCCAAGGCTATAGCCCACCCGTTTTTTTGGCCTTTTTCCGGCGGACGAACTAGGGGACCTGGCCTTGGGGTGGTCACTTTTGGATACGACTGTGCCCGCAGCCTATTTTTGGTACACGGTGGCCCCTCGCAAAGTCTCGCCCCATTCCGAGTCCGGCGGACGAACAGCCAACCCCTATATATCCCTTTTTTGGCCTTTTGCTGGCGGAAGAACTTGGGGACCCGACTTTCGGGCGGTCATTTTTGGGCGCGACTGTCCCCGCGGCCTATTTTTGGAACACGGAGGCCCCTCGCAAAGTCTCGCCCCATTCCAAGTCCGGCGGACGAACATGGCCAGCTCCACCCCCCAACGCTATAGCCCACCCGATTTTTTGGCCTTTTTCCGGCGGACGAACTTGGGGCCCGACCTTCAGGCGGTCATTTTTGGGCGTGGCTGTGCTCACGCCCTATTTTTGGAACATGGAGGCCCCTCGCAAAGTCTCACCCCATTCCGAGTCCGGCGGACGAACTTGGCCGGCCCCACCCCCCAAGGCTATAGCCCACCCCTTTTTTTGGACTTTTTCCGGCGCACGAACTTAGGGACCCGACCTTCGGGCTCTTATTTTTGGGCGCGGTTGTGCCCGCGGCATATTTTTCGCACACGGAGGCTCCTCGCAAAGTGTCGCCCCATTCCGAGTTCGGCGGACGAAGTTAGCTAGCCCCACCCCCCAAGGCTATAGCCCACCGTTTTTTTTGGCCTCTTTCCGGCGGACGAACTTGGGGACCCGACCTTGAACCAGTCATTTTTAGGCGGCTGTCTTTGACATATTTTTTACGGAGGACCCTCGTCAAGTCTCGCCCCATTCCAAGTCCGGGGACGAACAGCCAACCACCAAGTCTATTGCCACCATTTTTTGGCCTTTTTCGATGGGGGTTTTTGCGCCCGACCAGGCATTTATTCTTAGCGGCTGTGCCGCAACCTATTTTAGCACCACGGACACACCTCGTAAAGTCTCGACCCATTCCAGGTCAGACGAACAGCCATCCACCCCCAAGGCTATAGCCCACCCGTTGTTTAACTTTTTTCCCTTTGGGGTTTTTGCACACAGGCCCTACAAAGTTTCGTCCCATTCCAGTCGGCGGGACGAACTTGTGCTCACCACCCCGAGTTATAGCGCATTTTTTTTGCCTTTTTCGGCGGATGAACTTGGGGACCCGACCTTAGGGCGGTCATTTTTAGGTCTGTGCGCAGCCTATTTTTAACACAAGAGGCCCAAAGTCTCACCCATTCTGAGTCCGGACGAACCAGCCAACCGTCCCCCAAGTCCATAGCCCACCGTTTTGGCCTTTTACGGCCGGATGAACTTGGGACCCTACCGGGCTGTCATTTTTGGGCCGGCTGTGCCATGACCTATTTTAACTACGGAGGCCCTCGTCTCGTCCCATTCACAGTCCGGCGGACGAACAGCCAGCCATTTATAGCCCACCCCTTTTTGGCCTTTTTCCGGTGAACTTGGGGACCCGACCTTTGGGCGGGCATGTATTTCAGCAGCTGTGCCCATGACCTATTTTTTTTTTACAGGCCCCTCGCAAAGTCTCGCCCCATTCCGAGTCCGGCAGACGAACTTGGCCAGCCCCACCCCGCAACGCTATAGCCCACCCCTTTTTTTGGCCTTTTGCCGGCGGACGAACTTGGTGACCCGACCATTGGGCGATCATTTTTGGGCGCGGCTGTGCCCACGGCCTATTTTTCGCACACGGAGGCCCCACGCAAAGTCTCGACCCATTCCGAGTCCGGCGGACGAACAGCCTTGACCCCAAGGCTATAGCCACCGTTTTTGGACTTTTTCCGCTGGGGGGTTTTGGCGCCCCGTCCTTCGGGTGCTTATTTTTGGGCTCGGCTGTGCCCGCGGCCTGTTTTTGCTGAGGCGCCTGGGCTTCGACCCATTCCGAGTATGGCGGAAGAACTTGGCCAGCCCCACCCCCCAAGGCTATACCCCACCCGTTTTTTGGCCTATTTCCGGCGGACGAACTTGGGGACCCGACCTTCGGGCAGTCATTTTTAAGCGGCTGTCTTGTGACATATTTTTGGTACACGGAGGACCCTCGTCAAGTCTCGCCCCATTCCAAGTCCGGCGGACGAACTTGGCCAGCCCCACCACCAAGTCTATTGCCCACCCATTTTTTTGGCCTTTTTCCGATGGGGGGTTTTGCCGCCCCGACCTTCGGGCATTTATTCTTGGACGCGGCTGTGCCCGCAGCCTATTTTTGGCACACGGACACACCTCGTAAAGTCTCGACCCATTCCGAGTCCGGCGGACGAACTTGGCCATCCCCACCCCCCAAGGCTATAGCCCACCCGTTGTTTTCGCTTTTTTCCACTGGGGGGTTTTTGCACACAGAGGCCCCTCACAAAGTTTCGTCCCATTCCGAGTCCGTGACGAACTTGCCAACACCACCCCCAAGGTTATAAGCGCCCTTTTTGGCCTTTTGGTGGATGAACTTGGGGACCCGACCTTGAGGCGGTCATTTTTAGGTCTTGTGTGCCAACCTATTTTAGCTGGAGGCCCATAAAGTCTCACCCCATTCGAGTCCGGTGAACCATCCCCAAGTCCATAGCCCGTTTTTGGCCTTTTCTGGCGGATGAACTTGGGGACCCTACCCGGGCTGTCATTTTTGGGCGGCTGTGCCCGTGGCCTATTTTTGGCTCACGGAGGCCGCTCACAAAGTCTCGTCCCATTCTGAGTCCGGCCAGACGAACAGCCAGCCCGCGCTATAAGCCGCCCTTTTTTGGCCTTTTCCAAGACGAACTTGAGACCCGACCTTTGGGCGGGCATATTTGGCTGTGCCCTATTTTTTGGAGGCCCTAAAGTCTCGCCCATTCGAGTCCGTGACGAACTTGGCCAGCCCACCCCCTTTTTGGCCTTTTGCGGAGACGAACTTGGTGACCCGACCATTGGGCGATCATTTTTGCGGCTGTACGGAGGCCCCGCAAAGTCTCGACCCATTCGAGTCCGGAGACGAACTTAGCCTTGACCCCAGGCTATAGCCCACCGTTTTTTTGGACTTTTTCCGCTGGGGGGTTTTGGCGCCCCGTCCTTCCGGTGCTTATTTTTGGGCGCGGCAGTACCCGCGGCTTATTTTTTGCACACGGAGACTCCTCGCATAGACTCGACCCATTCCGAGTATGGCGGAAGCCAGCCCACCCCCCAAGGCTATACCCCACCCGTTTTTTTGGCCTATTTCCGGCGGACGAACTTGGGGACCCGACCTTCGGGCAGTCATTTTTGGGTGTGGATGTGCCTGTGGGTATTTTTGGCACACGGAGGCCCCTCGCAAAGTCTCGACCCATTCCGAGTCCGGCGGACGAACTTGGCCAGCCGCACCACCCAAGGCTATAGCCCACCCGTTTTTTTGTCCTTTTTCCGCTGGGGGGTTTTTGTGCCCCAACCTTCGGGTGCTTATTTTTGGGCGCGGCTGTTCCCGCGGCCTATTTTTGGCACACGGAGGCCCCTCGCAAAGTCTCGCCCCATTCCGAGTCCGGCGGACGAACTTGGCCAGCCCCACCCCCCAAGGTTATAGCCCACCCGTTTTTTTGGCTTTTTTCCACTGGGGGGTTTTGGCACACGGAGGCCCCTCTCAAAGTCTCGTCCCATTCCGAGTCCGGTGGGGCGAACTTGGCCCGCACCACCCGCCAAGGTTATAGCGCACCCCTTTTTTTGGCCTTTTTCCGGCGGACGAACTTGGGGACCCGGCCTTCGGGTGGTTCTTTTTGGGCGCGGCTGTGCCCGCGGCCTATTTTTGGCACACGGAGGCCGTTCGCGAAGTCTCGCCCCATTCCGAGTCCGGCGGACGAACTTGGCCAGCCCCACCCCCCAAGGCTTTAGCCCACCTGTTTTTGTGGCCTTTTTTCGATGGAGGAACTTGGCGCCCTGGCCTTCGGGTGGTTATTTTAGGGTGCGGCTTTGGCCGCGGCCTATTTTTGGCACACGGAGGCCGCTCGTAAAGTCTCGTCCCATCCGAATCCGGCGGACGAACTTGGCCAGCCCCACCCCCCAAGGCTATAGCCCACCCGTTTTTTTGGCGTTTTTCCGCAGGACGAACTTGGCATCCCGGCCTTCGGGCGGTTATTTTTGGGCGCAGCTGTGCCCGCGGCCTAGTTTTGGCACACAGAGGCCGGTCGCAAAGTCTCGCCCCATTCTTAGTACGGCGGACGAACTAGGCCAGCCCCACCCCCCAAGGCTATATCCCACCCGTTTTTGTGGCCTTTTTCCGCTGGACGAACTTCGCGCCCCGGCCTTCGGGCAGTTATTTTTGGGCGTGGCTTTACCCGCTGCCTAGTTTTGGCACACGGAGGCCGCTCGCAAAGTCTCGTCCCATTCCGAGTCCGGCGGACGAACGTGGCCAGCCCCACCCCCCAAGGCTATAGCCCACCCGTTTTTGTTCCCTTTTTCCGCTGGACGAACTTGGCGCCCCGGCCTTCGGTCGGTTATTTTTGGGCGCGGCTGTGCCCGCGGCCTATTTTTGGCACACAGAGGCCGCTCCCCAAGTCTCACCCCATTCCGAGTCCGGCGGACGAACTTGGCCCGCCCCACCCCCCAAGGCTATAGCCCACCCATTTGTGTGGCCTTTTTCCGCTGGACGAACTTGGCGCCCCGGCCTTCGGGCGGTTATTTTTGTGCGCGGCTGTGCCAGCGGCCTATTTTAACACCGCAGGCCGCAAAGTCTCACCCCATTCCGAGTCCGGCGGACGAACGTGGCCAGGCCCACCCCCCAAGGCTATAGCCCACCCGTTTTTGTGGCCTTTTTCCGGTGGACGAACTGGGTGCCCCGGCCTTCGGGTGGTTATTCTTGGGCGCGGCTGTCCCCGCGGCCTATTTTTGGCACACGGAGGCCGCTAACAAAGTCTCGCCCCATTCCGAGTCCGGCGGACGAACTTTGCCAGCCCCACCCCCCAAGGCTATAGCCCGCCCGTTTTTGTGGCCTTTTTCCGCTGGACGAACTTGGCGCCCCGGCCTTCGGGCAGTTATTTTTGGACGCGACAGTACCCGCGTCCTATTTTTGGCACACGGAGGCTGCTCGCAAAGTGTCGTCCAATTTCGAGTTCGGCGGACGAACTTGGCCAGCCCCACCACCCAAGTCTATAGCCCACCCGTTTTTGTGGCCTTTTTCCGCTGGACGAACTCGGCGCCCCGGCCTTCGGGTGGTTATTTTTAGGCGCGGCCGTGCCCGCGTCCTATTTTTGGCACACGGAGGCCGCTCACAAAGTCTCGACCCATTCCGAGTCCGGCGGACGAACTTGGCCAGCCGCACCTTCCAAGGCTATAGCCCACCCGTTTTTTTGGCCTTTTTCCGCTGGGAGGTTTTGCCGCCCGACTTTGGGGCTCTTATTTTTGGGCGCGGCTGTGTCCGCGGTCTATTTTTGGGACACGGACGCCCCTCGCAAAGTCTCGACCCATTCCGAGTCCGGCGGACGAACTTGGCCAGCCCCGCCCCCCAAGGATATAGCCCACCCGTTTTTTTGGCTTTTTTCCACTGGGGGGTTTTTGCACATGGAGGCCCCTCGCAAAGTTTCATCCCGTTCCGAGTCCGGCGGACGAACTTGGCCAGCACCACCCCCCAAGGTTATAGCGCACCCCTTTTTTTGGCCTTTTTCCGGCGGACGAACTTGGGGACCCGACCTTCGGCGGTCATTTTTGGGTGCGATTGTGCCCGCAGCCTATTTTTGGCACACGGAGGCCCCTCGCAAAGGCTCGACCCATTCCGAGTCCGGCGGACGAACTTGGCCAGCCCCAACCCCAAGGCTATAACCCACCCGTTTTTTTGGACTTTTTCCGCTGGGGGGTTTTGGCGCCCGGACCTTCGGGTGCTTATTTTTGGGCGCGGCAGTACCCGCGGCCTATTTTTTGAACACGGAGACGCCTCGTAAAGAGTCGAGCCATTCCGAGTCTGGCGGAAGAACTTGGCCAGCCCCACCCCCCAAGGTTATAGCCCACCCGTTTTTTTGGCCTATTTCCGGCAGACGAACTTGGGGACCCGACCTTCGGACGGTCATTTTTGGGCGTGGATGTGCCTGTGGGTATTTTTGGCACACTGAGGCCCCTCGCAAAGTCTCGACCCATTCCGAGTCCGGCGGACGAACTTGGCCGGCCGCACCTCCCAAGGCTATAGCCCACCCGTTTTTTTGTCCTTTTTCTGCTGGGGGGTTTTGGCGCCCCAACCTTTGGGTGCTTATTTTTGGACGCGGCTGTCCCCGCGGCCTAATTTTGGCACACGGAGGCCCCTCGTAAAGTCTCGCCCCATTCCGAGTCCGGCGGACGAACTTGGCCAGACCCACCCCCCAAGGTTATAGCCCACCCGTTTTTTTGGCTTTTTTCCACTGGGGGGTTTTGGCACACGGAGGCCCCTCTCAAAGTCTCATCCCATTCCGAGTCCGGTGGGGCGAACTTGGCCAGCACCACCCGCCAAGGTTATAGCACACCCCTTTTTTTGGCCTTTTTCCGGCGGACGAACTTGGGGACCCGACCTTCGGGCGGTCATTTTTGGGCGTGGATGTGCCTGCGGGTATTTTTGGCACACGGAGGCCCCGCGTAAAGTCTCGACCCATTCCGAGTCCGGCGGACGAACTTGGCCAGCCGCACCTCCCAAGGCTATAGCCCACCCGTTTTCTTGTCCTTTTTCCGCTGGGGGTTTTGGCGCCCCAACCTTCGGGTGCTTATTTTTGGGCACGGTTGTCCCCGCGGCCTATTTTTTGCACACGGAGGCCCCTCGTAAAGTCTCGCCCCATTCCGAGTCCGGCGGACGAACTTGGCCAGACCCACCCCCAAGGTTATAGCCCACCCGTTTTTTTGGCTTTTTTCCACTGGGGGTTTTGGCAAGGCCCTCTCAAGTCTCATCCCATTCGAGTCCGGTGGGGCGAACAGCCAGCACCACCAAGGTTATAAGCGCACCCTTTTTTGGCCTTTTTCAGTGAGACGAACTTGGGGACCCGACCTTGGCGGTCATTTTTAGGCGATGGATGTGCCTATTTTTGGCACGGAGGCCCTCAAAGTTTACGCCCCATTAGGAGTCGGACGAACAGAACTCCCCCAAGGTTATAGCCCACCCGTTTTTTTGGCTTTTTTCCACTGGGGGGTTTTGGCTCACGGAGGCCCCTCTCAAAGTCTCATCCCATTCCGAGTCCGGTGGGGTGAACTTGGCCAGCACCACCCACCAAGGTAATAGCGCACCCCTTTTTTTGGCCTTTTTCCGGCGGACGAACTTGGGGACCCGACCTTCGGGCGGTCATTTTTGGGCGTGGATGTGCCTGCGGGTATTTTTGGCACACGGAGGCCCCTCGTAAAGTCTCGACCCCTTCCGAGTCCGGCGGACGAACTTGGGCAGCCCCACCCCCCAAGGCTATAGCCCACCCCTCTTTTTGGCCTGGTTCCGGCCGACGAACTTGGGGACCCGACCTTCGGGCGGTCATTTTTGGACGCGGCTGTGCCCGCGGCCTATTTTTGGCACACGGAGGCCCCTCGTAATGTCTCGCCCCATTCCGAGTCCGGCGGACGAACTTGGCCAGCCGCACCCCCCAAGGCTATAGCCCACCCGTTTTTTTGGACTTTTTCCGCTGAGGGGTTTGGGCGCCCCGACCTTCGGGCTATTATTTTTGGGTGCGGCTGTGCCTGCGGCCTATTTTCGGCACACGGAGACCCCTTGCAAAGTCTCACCTCCTTAAGTCCGGGCGAACAGCCAACCCACCGCCCAAGGGTATAGCCCACCCCTCTTTTTGACAATGTTCCGGCGGACGAACTTGGGGACCCGACCTTCGGGATGTCATTTTTGGGCGCGGCTGTATCCGTTGCCTATTTTTGGCACACGGAGGCCCCTCACACAGTCTCACCCCATTAAGTCCGGGACAGTGGGTAACCCACCCCAAAGGCTATAGCCCACCCTTTTTGGCCTTTTTCCGGGACGAACTTGGGCCCGACCTTGGCGGTCATATTTGGAGCGGCTGTGCCATGACATATTTTTGCAGGCCCCTAAGTCTCGCGCCATTCCGAGTCCGGCGGACGAACCTGGCCAGCCCCACCCCCCAAGTCTATAGCCCACCCGTTTTTTTTGCCTTTTTCCGCTGGTGGGTTTTACCGCCCCGACCTTTGGGCACTTATTTTTGGGCGCGGCTGTGTCCGTGGCATAGTTTTGGCACACGGAGGCCCCTCGCAAAGTCTCGTCCCATTCCGAGTCCGGCGGACGAACTTGGCCATCCCCACCCCCCAAGTCTATAGCCCACCCGTTTTTTTGGCCTTTTTCCGCTGGTGGGTTTTGCGCCCGACAACCGGGCACTTATTTTTAGGCGGCTGTGCCCATGCCTATTTTTTGGCAGGCTCCTCGCAAAGTCTCGTCCCATTCCAGTCCGTGACGAAGTTGGCCAGCCCCACCCCCCAAGGCTATAGCCCACCCGTTTTTGTGGACTTTTTCCGGCGCACGAACTTGGGGACCCGACCTCTGGGCGATCATTTTTGGGCGCGGCTGTGCCCGCGGCCTATTTTTGGCACACGGAGGCCCCTCGCAAAGTCTCGCCCCATTCCCAGTCCAGTGGACGAACTTGGCCAGCCCCACCCCCCAAGGCTATAGCCCACCCGTTGTTTTGGCCTTTTTCCGCTGGGGGGTTTTGGCGCCCCGACCTTCGGGCCCATATTTTTGGATGCGGCTGTGCCTGCGACCTATATTTGGCACACGGAGGCCCCTCGCAAAGTCTCGCCCCATTCCGAATCTGGCGGACGAACTTGGCCAGCCCCCCCATTTTTTTGGCCTTTTTCCGGCGGACAAACTTGGGGACCCGACGTTTGGGCGGTCATTTTTGGGCGCGGCTGTGCCCGCGGCATAGTTTTGGCACATGGAGGCCCCTCGCAAAGTCTCGCCCCATTCCGAGTCCGGCGGACGAACTTGGCCAGCCCCACCCCCCAAGTCTATAGCCCACCCGTTTTTTTGGCCTTTTTACGGCGGACGAACTTGGGGACCCGACCTTCGGGCGGTCATTTTTAAATGAGCTCTGCTTTCATGCCTATTTTTTGCACATGGGCTCCTAAGTCTCATCCCATTAGAGTCCAGACCCGAACTTGGCACCCCGCAAGGCTATAGCCCACCCCGTTTTTTGGCCTTTTTCCTGCGGACGAACTTGGGGACCCGACCTTCGGGTGGTCCTTTTTGGGCGCGGCTGTGCCCACGGTCTATTTTTGGCACACGGAGGCACCTCGCAAAGTCTCGACCCATTCCGAGTCCGGCGGACGAACACTCAGCCCGCCCCAGGCTATATCCACCGTTTTGGGCCTTTTTCAGTAGACGAACTTGGGACCCCACCTTGGTGCTTATTTTTTAGGCGGCTGTGCCCATGTCCTATTTGTCACCACAGGCCCTTGCAAGTCTCGCCCCATTCCGGGTCCAGACGAACCAGCCCCGCTATAGCCCACCGTTTTTGGCCTTTTCGGTGAACTTGGGGACCCGACCTTCGCAAGGTCATTTTTGGGCGCGGCTTTGCCCACAGCCTAGTTTTGGCACATGGAGGCCCCTCGCAAATGCTCACCCCATTCCGAGTCCGGCGGACGAACGTAGCCAGCCCCACCCCCCAAGGCTATAGCCCACCCCTTTTTTTGGCCTTTTTCCGGCGGACGAACTTGGGGACCTGACCTTCGGGCGGTCATTTTTGGTTGTGGCTGTGGCCGCGGCTTATTTTTGGCACCTGGTGGCCCCTCGTAAAGTATCACCCCATTCCGAGTCCGGCAGACGAACTTGGCCAGCCCCACCCCCCAAGGCTATAGCCCACCCCTTTTTTTGGCCTTTTTCCGGCGGACGAACTTGGGGACCCGAACTTCGGGTGGTCATTTTTGGGTGCGGCTGTTCCCGCGTCCTATTTTTGGCACATGGAGGCCCCTTGTAAAGTCTCGCCCCATTCCGAGTCCGGCGGACGAACAGCCCAAGGCTACCCCTTTTTTTGGCCTTTTTCCGGCGGACAAACTTGGGGACCCGGCCATCTTTTCCGATGGGAGGTTTTGGCACCCCGACCTTCGGGCACTTATTTTTGGGTGCGGCTGTGCCCGCGTCCTATGTTTGGCACATGCAGGACCCTTGTAAAGTCTCGCCCCATTCCGAGTCCGGCGGACGAACTTGGCCAGCCCCACCCCCCAAGGCTATAGCCCACCCGTTTTTTTGGCCTTTTTCCGGTGGACAAACTTGGGGACCCGGCCATCGTGCAGACATTTTTGGGCGCGCCTGTGCCCGCGGCCTATTTTTTGTACACGGAGGCCCCTCGCAAAGTCTCAACCCATTCCGAGTCCGGTGGATGAACTTGGCCAGCCCCACCCCCCAAGGCTATAGCCCACCCGTTTTTTTGGCCTTTTTCCGCTGGGAGGTTTTGGCGCCTCGACCTTCGGGCACTTATTTTTGGGTGCGGCTGTGCCCGCGTCCTATGTTTGGCACATGCAGGCCCCTTGTAAAGTCTCGCCCATTAGTCTGGCCGGACGAACAGCCAGCCCCACCCCCCAAGGCTATAGCCCACCCGTTTTTGTGGCCTTTTTCCGCTGGACGAAATTGGCGCCCCGGCCTTCAGGCGGTTATTTTTGGGCATGGCTGTGCCCGCAGCCTATTTTTGGCACACAGAGGCTGCTCGAAAAGTCTCATCCGATTCCAAGTCCGGCGGACGAACTTGGCCAGCCACACCCCCCAAGGCTATAGCCCACCTGTTTTTGTTGCCTTTTTCCGCTGGACGAACTTGGCGCCCCGGCCTTCGGGCGGTTATTTTTGGGCGCGGCTGAGCCCGCAGCCTATTTTTGGAACACGGAGGCCGCTCGGAAAGTCTCGCCCCTTTCCGAGTCCGGCGGACGAACTGGGCCGGCCTCACCCGCCAAGGCTACAGCCCACCCGTTTTTGTGGCCTTTTTCCGCTGGACGAACTTGGCGCCCCGGCCTTCGGACGGTTATTTTTGGGCGCGGCTGTGCCCGCGCCCTATTTAAGCTCATAGGCGTGCGCAAAATCTCGTCCCATTCGGTCGATTCCGGAACGAAGCCAACCCACCAAGGCTACAAGCCCACCGTTTTGTGGCCTTTTCGCTGAATGAACTTGGCGCCCGGCTTTGGTGGTTATTTTTGGGTGCAGCTCTGCCGCCCTATTTTGGCACATGGAGCCGCTGCATAAAGTCTATCCCCATTACGAGTCCGTGACGAACTTGGCCAGCCCCAACCCACAAGGCTATAGCCCACCCGTTTTTGTGGCCTTTTTCAGCTGGTCGAACTTGGCGTCCGGCTTTCGGTGTTATTTTTGGTAGCGGCTGTGACCTATATTTTACATGGGCCGATCGCCAAAGTCTATCCCCTTTCCAAGGTCCGGCAGGCGAACGGCCAGCCCACCCCCAGGCTATAGCCACTTTCGTTTTGGCCTTTTTCCCGGGCGAACTTGGCGTAGCGTTTGGGCAGGTTATTTTTGGGTGCAGCTGCGCCATGACTATTTTTAGCTGCAGGAGCCGCGAAGTCTCGCCCATTCGAGTCCGGGCCGAACTTGGCGGCCCACCGCCAAAGGCTACAGCCACCCGTTTGTGGCCTTTTTCAGCGCGAACTTGGCGCCCGGACTTGAGCGGTTATTTTTGGGCGGCTGAGCCCAGCCAATTTTACTGCTCGGAGGCCATGTGCAAAGTCTCGTCCCATTCCGAGTCCGAGTCCGGCGGACGAACTTGGCCAGCCCACCCCCCAAGTCTATAGCCCACCCGTTTTGGTGGCCTTTTTCCGCTGGACGAACTTCGCGCCCCTTGGCGGTTATTTTTAAGGCGGCTGTCCCGACCTATTTTACAGAGCCGCTCTGAAAGTCTCGCCCCATTTCGAGTCCAGCGGACGAACTTGGCCATCCCCAACCCCTAACTCTATAGCCCACCCGTTTTTGTGGCCTTTTTCCGCTGGACGAACCTGGCGCCCCGGCCTTGAGCGATTGTTATAAACTCGGTTGTGCCCCTATTCGCTGCAGTCCGTTTGCAAAGTCTCGCCCCATTCCGAATCCGGCGGACGAACTTGGCCAGCCCCACCCCCCAAGGCTATAACCCACCTGTTTTTGTGGGCTTTGACCGCTGGACGAACTTGGCGACCAGGCGGTTATTTTTGGCGGATGTACGGTCTATTAGCCCCCAGCACAGGCTGCTCTCAAAGTCTCGTCCCATGCCACCCGGCGGACAAAGCCCGCCCGCTTTTAAAACTATAGACCACCGTTTTGTGGCCTTTTTCGCTGGATGAACTTGGCGCCTTGGCCTTGGAGTTAGCGGCTGTGCCGCAAGCCTATTTTACAGCACCGGAGGCCGCTCGCAAAGTCTCATTCCATTCCGAGTCCAGCGGACGAACTTGGCCAGCCCCACTCCCCAAGGCTATAGCCCACCCGTTTTTGTGGTGTTTTTCCGCTGGACGAACTTGGTGCCCCGGCCTTCGGGTGGTTATTTTTGGGAGCGGCTGTGCCCGCGGCCTATTTTTGGAACACGGAGGCCGCTCGCATAGTCTCGTCCCATTCCGAGTCCGGCGGACGAACTTGGCCAGCCCCACCCCCCAAGGCTATAGCCCACCCGTTTTTGTGGCCTTTTTCCGCCGGAAGAATTTGGTGCCCCGGCCTTCGGGCGGTTATTTTTGGGCGCGATTATGTCCGCGGCCTATTTTTGGCACATGGAGGCCGTTCGCGGAGTCTCGCCCCATTCCGAGCCCGGCGGACGAACTTGGCCTGCCCCACCCCCCAAGGCTATAGCCCACCCGTTTTTGTGGCCTTTTTCCGTGGGACGAACTTGGCGGCCCGGCCTTCGGGTGGTGCTTTTTGGGTGCGGCTGTGCCCGCGGCCTATTTTTGGCACACGGAGGCCGCTCGCAAAGTCTCGCCCCATTCCGAGTCCTGCAGATGAACTTGGCCTGCCCCACCCCCCAAGGCTATAGCCCACCCGTTTTTGTGGCCTTTTTCCGTTGGACGAACTTGGCGGCCCGGCCTTCGGGCGGTTATTTTAGGGCGCGCCTGTGCCCGCAGCCTATTTTTGGCACACGGAGGCCGTTTGCAAAGTCTCGCCCCATTCCGAATCCGGCGGACGAACTTGGCCAGCCCCACCCCCCAAGGCTATAGCCCACCCGTTTTTGTGGCCTTTTTCCGCTGGACGAATTAGGCGCCCCGGCCTTCGGGCGGTTATTTTTGGGCGCGGCTGTGACCGCGGCCTATTTTTGGCACACGGAGGCCGCTCGAAAAGTCTCGCCCCATTCCGCGTCCGGCGGACGAACTTGGCCAGCCCCACCCCCCAAGGCTATAGCCCACCCGTTTTTGTGGCCTTTTTCCGTTGGACGAACTTGGCAGCCCGTCCTTCGGGCGGTTCTTTTTGGGTGCGGCTGTGCCCGCGGCCTATTGTTGGCACACGGAGGCCGCTCGCAAACTCTTGTCCCATTCCGAATCCGGCGGACGAGCTTGGCCAGCCGCACCCCCCAAGGTTATAGCCCACCCGTTTTTGTGGCCTTTTTCAGCTGGACGAAGTTGGCGTCCCAGCCTTCGGGCTGTTATTTTTGGGCGCGGCTGTGCCCGCGGCCAATTTTTGGCACACGGAGGCCGCTCGCAAAGTCTCGTCTCATTCCGAGTCCGGCGGACGAACTAGGCCACCCCCACCCCCCAAGGCTATAGCCCACCCGTTTTTGTGGCCTTTTTCCACTGGACGTTCTTGGCGCCCCGGCCTTCGGGCGGTTACTTTTGGGTTCGGATGTCCCCGCGGCCTATATTTGGCACAGGCGCTTCATAAAATCTCATCCATTCCTAGTCCGGGACGAACCGCCCCAGGCTATAGCCCTCCCGTTTTTATGGCTTTTTTCCGCTGGACGAACTTGGCGACCCGGCGTTCGGGCGGTTATTTTGGGGCGCGGCTGTACCGACGGCCTTTTTTTGGCACACGGAGGCCGCTCGCAAAGTCTCGCCCCATTCTGCGTCCGGTGGACGAACTAGGCCAGCCCCACCCCCCAAGGCTATAGCCCAACCGTTTTTGTGTCGTTTTTCCGCTGGACGAACTTGGCGCCCCGGCCTTCGGGCAGTTATTTTTGCGCGCGGCTGTGCCTGCGGCCTATTATTGGCACACGCAGGCCGCTCGTAAAGTCTTGTCCCATTCCGAGTCCGGCAGACGAACTTGGCCAGCCCCACCCCGCAAGGCTATAGCCCACCCGTTTTTTTGGCCTTTTTCCGCTGGACGAACTTGGTGCCCCGGCCTTCGGGGGATTATTTTTGGGCGCGGCTGTGCCCGCGGCCTATTTTTGGCACACGGAGGCCGCTCGTAAAGTCTTGTCCCATTCCGAGTCCGGCGGACGAACATGGCCAGCCCCAACCCCCAAGTCTATAGCCCACCCGTTTTTGTGGCCTTTTTCCGCTGGACGAACTTGGCGCCCCGGCCTTCGGGCGGTTATTTTTGGGCGCGGCTGTGCCCGTGGCCTATTTTTGGCACACGGAGGCCACTCGCAAAGTCTCGCCCAATTCCGAGTCCGGCGGACGAACTTGGCCAGCCCCACCCCCCAAGGCTATAGCCCACCCGTTTTTGTGGCCTTTTTCCACTGGACGAACTTGGTGCCCCGGCCTTCGGGCGGTTATTTTTGGGCGCGGCTGTGCCCGTGCCCTATTTTTGGTACAGGGAGGCCACTCGCAAAGTCTCGCCCCATTCCGAGTCCGGCGGAAAAACTTTCCCAGCCCCACCCCCCAAGGCCATAGCCCACCCGTTTTTGTGGCCTTTTTCCGCTGGACGAACTTGGTGCCCCGGCCTTCGGGCTGTTATTTTTGGGCGCGGCCGTGCCCGTGGCCTATTTTTGCCACACGGAGACCGCTCGCAAAGTCTCGCCCCATTCAGAGTCCGGCGGACGAACTTGGTCAGCCCCACCCCCCAGGCTATAGGCCACCCGTTTTTATGGCTTTTTTCCGCTGGACGAACTTTGCGCCCCGGCCTTCGGGCGGTTATTTTGGGGCGCGGCTGTCCCCGCGGCCTTTTTTTGGCACATGGAGACCGCTCGCAAAGTCTCGTCCCATTCCGAGTCCGGCAGACGAACTTGGCCAGCCCCACCCCCCATGGCTATAGCCCACCCGTTTTTGTGCCCTTTTTCCGCTGGACGAAGTTGGCGCCCTGGCCTTCGGGCGGTTATTTTTCGGCGCGGCTCTGCCCGCGGCCCTGGCACCACAGAGCGCTCGGGAAGTTTCGTCAATTCGAGTCCGGCGGACGAACTTGCCAACCCGCCCAGCTATAGCCCACCCGTTTTGTGGCCTTTTTCCGCGGGGCGAACTTGGCGCCCCTAAGCCTTGGCGATTATTTTTGGGGCGGCTGTGCCCATGACCCTATTTTGGATCACGAGGCCGCTCGGAAAGTCTCATCCCATTCCGAGTCCGGCGGACGAACTTAGCCAACCCCCCCGAGGCTATAGCCACCGTTTTGTGGCCTTTTCGCTGGGCCGAACTTGGCGCCCTTCGGGCGGTTATTTTGAAACGGCTGTGCCGTGGCCTATTTTGGAACACAGAGCGGCTTGTAAAGTCTCGTCCCATTCTGAGTCGTGACGAACGCCCCCAAGGCTATAGCACCAGTTTTTGTGGCCTTTTTCCGCTGGACGAACATAGCGCCCCGGCCTTCGGGCGGTTATTTTGGGCAGCGGCTCGGCCTGCTGACCTATTTTGGTACGGAGGATGCTCACAGTCTCGCCCCATTCCGAGTCCCGGACGAACAGTAGCCCACCCCAGGCTATAGCCACGTTTTGTGGCCTTTTTCCGTTGGGCGAACTTGGCGCCCCGGCCTTCGGGCGGTACTTTTAGGGCGCGGCTGTGCCAGCGGCCTATTTTGGCACCGCGGAGGCGCTCGAAAGTCTCGCCCCATTCGAGTCCGTCAGACGAACTTGCCAACCCCTTTAAGGCTTTGTTCTTGTGGCCTTTTTCCGCTGGGTGGTGCTTTTGGCACCCAGCCTTGGTGATTATTTTTAGGCAGCAGTGCCCGTGGCCTCACAGCAAGCAGGCGCTATGAGTCTACCATTTCCGGTCAGACGAACTTAGCCAACCCCAAAGCTATAAGCCCGTTTTGTGGCCTTTTCGCCGAACTTGGCGCCCGGACCTTGGTGGTTATTTTGGAGCGGCTGTGCCCATGACCTATTTTCACCAAAGTCTCCGCCCATTCTTAGTCTGGCGGAAGAACTGAAATAGCACCGTTTTGGCCTTTTTCGCTGGGCGAACTTGGCCTTGAGCGGTTTTTTTGAAGCGGCGGCTGTACCCTTGACCTATTTTTACCGAGGCCGCTTCGGAAAGTCTCGACCCATTCAGGTCCAGCGCCACCGAACAGCCTGCCCCACCCCCAAAGGCTATAGCCCACCCGTTTTTGTGGCCTTTTTCGCTGGACGAACTTGGCGCCCGGCCTTCGGGTGGTTATTTTTATGGCCGTGGACCTATTTTTAAATTTCTGAGCCGCTCGCATAGTCTCGTCCCTTTCCGCGTACGGCGGAAGAAGTTGGCCAGCCCCACCCCCCAAGGCTATAGCCCACCCGTTTTTGTGGCCTTTTTCCGCTGGAAGAATTTGGCGCCCCGGCCTTCGGGCTGTTATTTTAGGGCGCGACTGTGCCCGCGGCCTATTTTTGGCACACGGAGGTCGCTCGCAACGTCTCGCCCCATTCCGAGTCCGGCGGACGAACTTGGCCAATCCGCTTTACAGCCCTTTTGTGGCCTTTTTCCGCTGGAAGAATGTGGAGCCCCAGCCATCGGGCGGTTATTTTTGGGCGCGCCTGTGCCCGCGGCCTATTTTTGGCACATGGAGGCCGCTCACAAAGTCTCGCCCCAATCCGAGTCCGGCGGACGAACAGCCACCCGCCCATTTGTAGCCCGACCCGTTTTGTGGCCTTTTCCGTTGGAACTTTGCGGCCCGGCCTTGGTGGTTCTTTTTAGGCGGCTGTGCAGCCTACACCCCCAGCACCTGAGGCCACTTGCAAAGTCTCGCCCCATTCAAGTCCGGCCGGACGAACTTGGCCAGCCACCACCCCAAAGGCTATAGCCCACCCGTTTTGTAGCCTTTTTCCGCTGGGCAGGTGCGGCGCCCGGCCTTGAGCGGTTATTTTTGCAAGCGCGGCTGTGACATGACCTATTTTGGCCACCTGGGCGCTTTCGAAAAGTCTCGCCCCATTCCGCGTCGGCGTAGGCGAACAGCCAGCCCACCCCCAAGGCTATAGCCCACCCGTTTTGTGGCCTTTTTCCGTTGGACGAACTTGGCAGCCCGTCCTTCGGGCGGTTCTTTTTGGGTGCGGCTGTGCCCGCGGCCTAACTAGCACCACAGGCCGCTTCGCAAACTCTTGTCCCATTCGAATCCGGCCGGACGAGCAGCCAGCCGCACCCCCAAACCCACCCGTTTTTGTGGCCTTTTTCAGCTGGACGAAGTTGGCGTCCCAGCCTTCGGGCTGTTATTTTTGGGCGCGGCTGTGCCCGCGGCCAATTTTTGGCACACGGAGGCCGCTCGCAAAGTCTCGTCTCATTCCGAGTCCGGCGGACGAACTAGGCCACCCCCACCCCCCAAGGCTATAGCCCACCCGTTTTTGTGGCCTTTTTCCACTGGACGTTCTTGGCGCCCCGGCCTTCGGGCGGTTACTTTTGGGTTCGGATGTCCCCGCGGCCTATATTTGGCACACGGAGGCCGCTCGCAAAGTCTCATCCCATTCCTAGTCCGGCGGACGAACTTGGCAAGCCCCACCCCCCAGGCTATAGCCCTCCCGTTTTTATGGCTTTTTTCCGCTGGACGAACTTGGCGACCAGCGTTGGGCGGTTATTTTAAGCGGCTGTGCCGGCGGCCTTTTTGCAGCACCTGAGCCGCTCGCAAAGTCTCGCCCCATTCTGCGTCCGGTGGACGAACTAGGCCAGCCCCACCCCCCAAGGCTATAGCCCAACCGTTTTTGTGTCGTTTTTCTGCTGGACGAACTTGGCGCCCCGGCCTTCGGGCAGTTATTTTTGCGCGCGGCTGTGCCTGCGGCCTATTATTGGCACACGCAGGCCGCTCGTAAAGTCTTGTCCCATTCACGAGTCGGCGAGCCGAACTTGGCCAGCCCGCTTACAAGGCTATAGCCCACCCGTTTTTTGGCATTTTCCGCTGGAGCGAACTTGGTGCCCGGACCTTGAGATTATTTTAGGCGGCTGTGCCAGCAACCTACAGGCCGCTCGTAAGTCTTGTCCCATTCCGAGTCCGGTGAACACCCAACCCCCAAGTCTATAGCCCACCCGTTTTTGTGGCCTTTTTCCGCTGGACGAACTTGGTGCCCCGGCCTTCGGGCGGTTATTTTTGGGCGCGGCTGTGCCCGTGCCCTATTTTTAGTACAGGGAGGCCACTCGCAAAGTCTCGCCCAATTCCGAGTCCGGCGGACGAACTTGGCCAGCCCCAACCCCCAAGGCTATAGCCCACCCGTTTTTGTGGCCTTTTTCCACTGGACGAACTTGGTGCCCCGGCCTTCGGGCGGTTATTTTTAGTAGCTGTGCCCGTGCCCTATTCCAATGCAGAGGCCACTCGCAAAGTCTCGCCCATTCGAGTCCGGTGGCTTTCCCAGCCCACCCCCAGGCCGCCCACCCGTTTTGTGGCCTTTTTCGCTGGAGCGAACTTGGTGCCCGGCCTTGGGCTGTTATTTTTAGGCGGCCCGTGCAGTAGCCTATTTTGCCCCACGGAGACCGCTTCGCAAAAGTCTCGCCCCATTGAGTCCGGGACGAACAGTCAGCCCACCCCGAGCTGATAGGCCACCCGTTTTTATAGCTTTTTTCCGCTGGGCGAACTTTGCGCCCATGACCTTGAGCGGTTATTTTGAAGCGCTTGGCTGTCCCCCTTGACCTTTTATAGAACCGCTGTAAAGTCTCGTCCCATTCCGTCCCGTGAGCGAACGCCAGCCCCCCCCATGGCTATAGCCCACCCACGTTTTGTGCCTTTTCCGGCTGGGCCGAAGTTGGCGCCCTGGCCTTGGTTATTTTTCAGCGGCTCTGTCCGGCCTAAGGCGCTCGGAGTTTCGTCAATTCCGAGTCCGGCGGGCGAACTTGGACAGCCCATACCCCCATGGCTATAGCCGCCCGATTTTGTGCCCTTTTTCCGCTGGACGAAGTTGGCGCCCTGGCCTTCGGGCGGTTTTTTGTCCGAGCGGCTCGGCCCGCGACCTATTTGTGGCACACGGAGGCCGCTCGGAGAGTGTCGTCAAAGTCCGAGTCCGGCGGACCAGCCCAACCCCCTATAGCCCCGTTTTGTGGCCTTTTCCTTGGGGCGAACTTGGCGCCCCAGCCGGTTATTTTAGGGCGGCTGTGCCCATGACCTATTTTGGAATCACGGAGCCGCTCACAAAGTCTCATCATTCCGAGTCCGGCGGCGAACAGCCAACCCACCCCCCAAGGCTATAGCCCCACCCGTTTTGTGGCCTTTTCCGCTGGAGCGAACTTGGCGCCCGGCCTTGGCGGTTATTTTGGGAGCACGGCTGTGCCGCGGCCTATTTTGGAACAGGCCGCTTGTAAAAGTCTCGTCCCATTCAGGTCCGGATTGGGCGAACTTGGCCCGCCCCAAAGCTATAGCCACCAGTTTTGTGGCCTTTTTCCGCTGAACTTGGCGCCCCAGCCTTTGGGTGGTTCTTTTTGGGCCTTGCTCGACCCTGCGGCCTATTTTGGTACCAGGATGCTCACAGTCTCGCCCCATTCCGAGTCCGGCCAGACGAACTTGTAGCCCGCCCCAAGGCTATACCCACCGTTTTGTGGCCTTTTCCGTTGGGCCGAACTTGGCGGCCCGGCCTTGAGTTCTTTTTGGGCGGCTGTGCCAGCGGCCTATTTTAGCACACGGGCCGCGCAAAAGTCTCGCCCCATTCGAAGTCCGTCCGGACGAACAGCCAACCCACCCCGAGCTATAGCCCCTGTTCTTGTGGCCTTTTCCGCTGGATGAATTTGGCACCCGGCCTTGGCGGTTATTTTTAAGCGGCGGCAGTGCCGTAGCCTATTACAGCAAGCAGGCGCTAGCAAGTCTCGCCCCATTCCGAGTCCGGCGGAACAGCCAGCCAACCCCGGCTATAGCCCGCGTTTTGTGGCCTTTTTCCGCTGGACGAACTTGGCGCCCCGGCCTTCGGGTGGTTATTTTTGGAGCGGCTGTGCCCGCGGCCTATTTTTGGCACACGGAGGCCGCTCGCAAAGTCTCGCCCCATTCTTAGTCTGGCGGACGAACTAGGCCAGCGCCACACCCCAAGGCTATAGCCCACCCGTTTTTTGGCCTTTTTCCGCTGGGCGAACTTGGCGCCCCGGCCTTCGGGCGGTTTTTTTGGGCGCGGCTGTACCCGCGGCCTATTTTTGGCACACGGAGGCCGCTCGGAAAGTCTCGACCCATTCCGAGTCCAGCGGACGAACTTGGCCTGCCCCACCCCCCAAGGCTATAGCCCACCCGTTTTTGTGGCCTTTTTCCGCTGGACGAACTTGGCGCCCCGGCCTTCGGGTGGTTATTTTTGGGAGTGGCCGTGACCGCGGCCTATTTTTGGAACACGGAGGCCGCTCGCATAGTCTCGTCCCATTAAGTCTGACGGACGAACAGCCACCCCAGGCTATAGCCACCGTTTTGTGGCCTTTTTTGGAAAATTTGGCGCCCGGACCTTGGGCTGTTATTTTAGAAGCGACTGTGCCCATGACCTATTTTTGGCACCACAGTGCGCTCATAGCGTCTCGCCCCATTCGAAGTCCGGCAGACGAACTTGGCCAGCCCGCTTTAGCTATACACCCTTTTTGTGGCCTTTTCCGATGATGACGTGGAGCCCCAGCCATGGCGGTTATTTTTTAAGGCGCCTGTGCCCCATGACCTATTTTGGCACATGGAGACCGCTCGCAAAATCTCGCCCCAATCCGAGTCCGGCGGACGAACAGCCAGCCCGCCCCAATTTTGTGTGACCGTTTTGTGGCCGTTTTAGTTGGGCGAACTTTGCGGCCCGACCTTGGTGGTTCTTTTTGGTAGCGGCTGTGCCGCTGACCTACCCAGCACCGCAGGCCACTTGCAAAGTCTCGCCCATTCGAGTCCGGCGGACGAACAGCACCACCCAAGAGCTATAGCCCACCCGTTTTTGTGGCCTTTTTCATGGGGCAATTTGGCGCCCGGCCTTGGCGGTTATTTTTAGACGCGGCTGTGCCCTGACTATTTTGGCACCACGGAGGCGCTTCGCAAAGTCTCGCCCATTCTTGGTCGGCGGACGAACTAGGCGACCCTTTTAAGGCTATAGCCCACCCGTTTTTGTAGCCATTTTCGGCTGCCGCGAACTTGGCCCGGCCTTGGCGTTTATTTTGGGCGGCGGCTGTGCCGGACCTATTTTAACATGGAGCCGTTCAGAAAGTCTCGTCCCGAGTCCAGACGAACATCTTGCCCAGCGCCCATAAACCCTTTTTGTGGCCTTTTTTCAGGCGAACTTGGCGGACCTGTTGAGTGTTAGAAAATGCATATTTATAAAGGAGAAAATGCGTCATTTTTACACTACAAGTTTTACTAACACCTTTACTTTTATGAATTTAACCTTAACTTTTGATTTAATTACTGTGTGTTTTATTTTAATTAAGTATTTTTATGTATTTTAGGGGCATTATAGTCATTTCACAATAAAGGAGAGATCAGGACAAAGCGGACATCACTTTTGAACTTCAGGGGTGAAAACCTTGGGAGGGCATAAAAGGAAAATGATACTATTCACATATGCGGTACTATTCGCGTGCAGTCTTATCTCGTTCTTATTCGACCTTTGTTCACATAGACGGATCGATGACGTGGCATTGACCGATGATGTGGCATTGACTGATGAGGTGTCACGATCCTGTTGGGCTAAAATTCTTATGTACTGTTGATGGTGACGTGGCAGCATATCAGTGGATGAAAAATCTCGCGTACGGTACATGCATCACACAGGATTATTTTCAACCAAACCGCGTTACTGTTCATCCGGGTCAAACCGTGTTACTGTTCATCAGCGGTCGTAGTGGACTGTTGACGATGATGGCGCCAATCACGGCGTCAATGGTTTTTAATCCGATGGCCATGATTTACTCCATGTATCTATAAAAAGGGGGCCTTCCCCCCCTAATTTGATATCTCTGAATCCATTTTTGGGATCCATTTTCTGTAATTCCTTCTCCATCTTGTATTTTCTTCGTATTTTAATAAATTCCCATTTTTGCCCCTAGTTCAATTATGAGTGGCTAATTTTCTTTCAAGTTTGGGTTGAAGGTGAAGTCTCAACATGTGTCATGGGCTTAATTTGGTAAATTTATTTTCTCTTCCCCTCTAGTTTTTGTGGATGTTTTGACTTCTAAATGGAATAATAATAATCTTGTCTGAATTCTTGATTTAAGCTCTCTAGTATAAGGTTATTATTATTTATGATCCTAGCATATTGATTAGGCGTGGTTCATGAGGGTGTAGATTCCCCCTCATGATTTAATTAACGTGTCTGGATTATTTAGCCCATGATGCATGTTGATACGGATCCAGATACCCAAGTAAGTCAATTTAATCGATTTTCTCTACAATTTATTCTCGCCATTGCAATTCCAATTTTAGCATATTTATTATCGTCATTTCAATTCCAATTTTAGCATATTTTAAATCACTTCCACCACAGATCCAATCAACCATTTGCAAAATTAATTCTATACACAATTAAAATCCACCTCCTCGTGGGATCGACACTCGTCACCATTGATCTATACTACAATAGATTCGTGCGCTTGCGAGTACATTAAAATTTGCACAACACGGCCCTCAGGCGGTTCTTTTTAGGCAGCTTGCCATGACCTATTTTAACACCGCAGGCCGCTTCGCAAAGTCGCCCATTCCGAGTCGGAGACGAACTTGGCCAACCCACCCCCAGGCTATAGCCCACCGTTTTGTGGCCTTTTCCGCGGGGCCGAACTTAGCGTCCGACGCCTTGAGCGGTTATTTTTTGGCGGCTGTTCCCGCGGCCTATTTTTGGAACACGGAGGCCGCTCGCAAAGTCTGGCCCCATTCGAGTCGGCCCGGACGAACAGCCCACCCCAAGGCTATGCCCACGTTTTGTGGCCTTTTAGCGGAGACGAACTTGGCGTCCGGCCTTGGTTATTTTGGCGGCTGTGCGGCCTACGGCACCGCAGCCGCTCGCAAAGTCTCGCCCATTCGAGTCCGGACGAACTTAGCCAGCCCCCAAAGGCTATGCCCACGTTTTGTGGCCTTTTCCGCATGGGGCGAACTTGGCGTCCCGGCCTTGAGTTATTTTTGGCGGCTGTGAGCGGCCTATTTTGGCGCCTGAGCGCTGCAATGTCTCACCCATTCTTAGTCGGCGGGAACTAGGCCAGCCCTTTGAGGCTATACCCCCCGTTTTGTGGCCTTTTCCGATGGGCGAACTTGGCGCCCGGCCTTGGAGCGGTTATTTTTAAGCGGCGGCTGTGCCCATGGTCTATTTTAACACCAGGCCACTCTCAAAGTCTCTCCCCATTAGTCCGGCAGACCGAACAGCCTTGACCCCCTCTATAGGCCACCGTTTGTGGCCTTTTAGATTAGACGAACTTGGCGGCCCGGCCTTGAGCGGTTCTTTTTTTAGGCTGTGCCGTGGCCTATTTTTAACACCTGCAGGCTGCTCATGAGTCTCGCCCCATTGTGGACGAACTTAGACCCCAACCCGAAAGCTATGTACGCAATCGTTTTTGTGGCCTTTTTCCGATGGGCGAACTTGCACCCGACCTTGAGCGGTTATTTTTAGGCGGCTGTACGGTCTGCCCTACAGCACAGGCCACTCTCAAAGTCTCTCCCATTCAGAGTCCAGTGAGACGAACTTGCTTGACCCCCAGCCAGTTATATAGGCCACCCTTTTTGTGGCCTTTCCGTTAGACGAACTTGCTGACCATTTTGTGAGTGTTAGAAAATGCATATTTATAAAGGAGAAAATGGTCATTTTACACTTTCTGAGTTTACTAACACCTTTACTTTTATGTATTTATCCTTCTTATGTTTTAATTAATTGTTTTTTTTTTTAATTAAGTATTTTATGTATTTTAGGGGCATTATAGTCATTTCACAATAAAGGAGATCGGACAAAGCGGACATCACTTTTTGAACTTCGGAATGATGAAAACAGGAGGAGCATAAAGGAAAAATGGTACTTATTCACGTATGCGGTACTATTCGCGTTATGCAGTCTTATCTGCACGTTCTTATTCACGACCTTTGTTTACGTAGGCGGATCGATGACGTGGCATTGACCGATGATGTGGCATTGATTGATGAGGTGTCACGATCCTGTTGGGCTAAAATTCTTATGTACTGTTGATGGTGACGTGGCAGCATATCAGTGGATGAAAAATCTAGCGTCTGATTACATGCATCGCTTGCGAGTTATTTTCACTTGAAGCGTTCTTGTTCATCCAAGATAGGTATTACTGTTCATCCACACCCAGCGGTCAAACCGTGGACTGTTGACTGATGGCGTTAAATAAACGGCGTCCGGCGGTTTTTAATCCGATGGCCATGATTTCTTTCCATGTGCATAAAAGGGGCCTTTTGATATCTCACGAATCCATTTTGGGATCCATTTTCTGTAATTCCTTCTCCATCTTGTATTTTCTTGTATTTTAATAAATTCCCATTTTGCCCTAGTTCAATTATGAGTGGCTAATTTTCTTTCAAGTTTGGGTTGAAGGTGAAGTCTCCAGCGTAATGTGGGCAATTTGGTAATTTATTTTCTCTTCCCCTAGTTTTTGTGGATGTTTTGACCTTCGTGACAAATAATAATAATCTTGTCTAGTTACGCCTTGGTTACAGCTCTCTAGTATAAAGGTTATTATTATTTGGCGATAACACCGTATTGATTAGGCGTGGTTAAGCATGGTGTGGATTCCCCCTTGATTTAATTAACGTGTCTGGATTATTGCTTGTGATGCATGTTAATCGGATCCAGGATACCCAGTAAGTCAATTTAATCGATTTTTCTACAATTTATTCTGCCATTGCAATTCCAATTTTAGCATATTTATTATCGTCATTTGATTCCAATTTTAGCATATTTTAAATCACTTCCACCTGGATCCAATCAACCATTTGCAAAATTAATTCTATACACAATTAAAATCCACCTCCTCGTGGGATCACTCGTCACCGTTGATCTATACTGATAGATTAGATTTGCGAGTACATTAAAATTTGCACAACCACGGCCCTCGGCGGTTCTTTTTTGGGCGGCTGTGCCTTGACCTATTCCCAACACACGAGCCGCCGCAAAGTCTCGCCCCATTCGAGTCGGCGGACGAACTTGGCCACCCCCCAGTATAGCCACCGTTTTTGGCCTTTTTCCGCAGGGCGAACTTGGCGTCGACCTTGGATTATTTTTAGGCGGCTGTGCCCGCGGCCTATTTTTGGCACCCAGGCCGCTCGCAAAGTCTCGCCCCATTCGAGTCGGGACGAGCAGCCAACCCCCCAGGCTATGCCCACCGTTTTTAGCCTTTTTTCGCAGAACCGAACTTGGCGTCCGGCCTTGAGCGGTTATTTTTGGCGGGCTGTGTAGCTTCCTTTTTGGCGCCGCAGGCGCTCGCAATGTCTCACCCATTCTTGATCTGGCGGACGAAACCCCCAAAGGCTATAGCCCACCCGTTTTGTGGCCTTTTTCCGTTGGACGAACTTGGCGGCCTTGGCGGTTATTTTTAAGGCGGCTGTGCCCTTGGTCTATTTTTTAACACCACAGAGCCGCTCTCAAAGTCTCTCCCCATCGGTGGACGAACAGCCATGACCTTTAACCTATAGGCCACCCGTTTTGTGGCCTTTCCGTTCAGCGAACTTGTGACCCGGACCTTGAGCAGTTCTTTTGGTACAACTGTACTGCGGCCTATTTTTTAACACCACTGCAGGCTGCTCGCAGTTCGCCCCATTCAGTCCGGTGGACGCCAACCCCAGGCTATGGCCCGATCGTTTTGTGGCCTTTTTAGATGGAGCGAACTTGCACCCGACCTTGGGTTATTTTTAAGCGCTGGCTATTCTGCACAGGAGCCCTCTCAAAGTCTCCCCATTCGAGTCCGTGAACCCGAACTTGTGGCGCCCAACACCATCCCCTTTTTTGTGGCCTTTTGCCGTTGGACGAACTTGGCGGCCCGGCCTGTTGAGTGTTAGAAAATGCATATTTATAAAGGAGAAAATCGTCATTTTACTGCCTTTCTTAAGTACTTTATAATTTAACCTTCTTTTGATTTAATTAATGTGTTTTATTTTAATTAAGTATTTTGTATATTTTAGGGCATTATAGTCATTTACAATAAAGGAGATCCACTGCAAAGCGGACATCACTTTTGAACTCAGAACAGTCGAAAACCTTAGGAGGAGCATAAAGGAAAAATGGTACTATTCACTATTCCGTATGCGGTACTATTCGTATGCATCTTTATCTCGTTCTTGTTACGACCTTTGTTTACATAGGCGGATCGATGACGTGGCATTGGCCAGATGATGTGGTTGATTGATGAGGTGTCACGATCTGTTGGGCTAAAATTCTTATGCTTCTTGTTGATGGTGGCGTGGCGGCATATCGGATTGGATGAAAAAATCTGACATGCGTACGGCAAGGATTATTTTCAACCAAGCGTGCTGTTGCGTTCTACTATTTCGTAGGTCAAACGTATTCTTTGTTAAACAGCGTCAGGTGGACTGTTGGTTGATGACGTGGCGCGATCCTGAAAGCGTCAATGGTTTTGTAATCGATGGCCTTGATTTACTCCATGTATCTACATAAAGGGCCTTCCCCTAATTTGATATCTCTGAATCCATTTTTGGGATCTATTTTCTGTAATTCCTTCTCCATCTTGTATTTTCTTCATATTTTAATAAATTCCCATTTTTGCCCCTAGTTCAATTATGAGTGGCTAATTTTCTTTCAAGTTTGGGTTGAAGGTGAAGTCTCTGACATGTGTCATGGGCTTAATTTGGTAAATTTATTTTTCTCTTCCCCCTCTGATTTTTGTGGATGTTTGACTTCTAAAGATAAATAATAATAATCTTGTCTGAATTCTGCTTTCTTTTACGGCTCTCTAGTATAAGGTTATTATTATTTGTACGATAAAGCCATAGCATGCGTATTGATTAGGCGTGGTTAATGGGTGTGATTCCCCCTAAATGATTTGAACAAGTGGCGTGTCTACGGATTATTTAGCCCATGATGCATGTTGATACTGGATCCGGATACCCAGTAAGTCCAATTTAATCGATTTTCTCTTACAATTTATTCGCCATTAAATTCCAATTTTAGCATATTTATTATCGTCATTTCAATTCCAATTTTGCATATTTTAAATCACTTCCCTAGATCCAATCAACCATTTGCAAAATTAATTCTATACACAATTAAATCCACCTCCTCATGGGATACATTTTCGTCACCGTTGATCTATCTACAATAGATTGGAAGTAAGTCTTTGCAGTACATTAAATTTGCACAACCGGCCCTCAGGCGGTTCTTTTTGGGCGGCGGCTGTGCCTTTGACCTATTTTGCTGCAGGCCGCAAAGTCTCGCCCATTCGAGTCCGGTGGAC
The DNA here is from genome assembly GCA_030448925.1 of Citrus cavaleriei. Taxonomy (NCBI): domain Eukaryota; kingdom Viridiplantae; phylum Streptophyta; class Magnoliopsida; order Sapindales; family Rutaceae; genus Citrus; species Citrus cavaleriei. Next base: position 18,133 of record JAUJEN010000594.1, on the reverse strand, counting down.
GAACCCACCCCCAAGGCTATAGCCACTGCCCGTTTTTTGTGGCCTTTTTCCGCGGGAGACGAACTTAAGCGTCCCGGCCTTGGCCAGGTTATTTTGGTAGCGGCTGTGCGACCTATTTAGCCCCCCCACGGCACCAGGAGCCGCTTTCGCAAAGTCTCGCCCATTAAAGTCCGGCAGACGAACAGCCAACCCACCCCAAAGCTATACCCCCGTTTTGTGGCCTTTTTCAGGGCGAACTTGGCGTCCGACGCCTTGAGCGGTTTTAGGCGGCTGTGCGCGGCTGGCAACCTACAGGCGCCTGAGGCCGCATTGCGCCATGTCTCGCCCCATTCTTGTCGGCGGACGAACTAGGCCAGCCCGCCCCCGAGCTATAGCCCCCGTTTTGTAGCCTTTTTGATGGGCGAACTTGGCGCCCCCGGCCTTGCGTAGTTATTTTTAAGCGGCTGTGCCCGCGGATCTATTTTTAACAGCTACAGGCCACTCAAAGTCTCTCCCCATTCGGAGTCCGGTGGTGAACTTAACCTTGTAGCGCAAGGCCACCGCGTTTTGTGGCCTTTTTAATTCAGACGAACTTAGCGCCCGCGCCAGGCGGTTATTTTAGCGGCTGTGCACCCCTATTTTTTCAACGCACCTGAAGGCGCTTGCAATGTCTCGTCCTTTTGTCGAGCGAACTTGGCCAGCCCGCCCTTTAAGGCTACCCACCGTTTTGTGGCCTTCTTCCGATGAGCGAACTTGGTACCTCGGCCTTGGCGATTATATTTAGTAGCGGCTGTGCCCCGTCCTATTACATTTTGGCACACGGCAGGCCACTGTCGCCAAAGTCTCGTCATTAAAGAGTGAGACGAACCGGCGGGCCCACCGCCCAAAAGCAATAGCTCACCCATTTTATAGCCTTTTTCCGCTGGAGCGAACTTGGCGCCCGGCCTTGGGCGGTTATTTTAGGCGTTGCTGTGCCCGACCTATTTTTGGCTCGCCGTTAAAAGTCTCGCCCCATTCCGAAGGTCCGGTGAATCGTAGCACTCCCGTCTTTATAGCCCGCTTTGCGTTTTTGTGGCCTTTTTCCGCTGGGTGAACTTTGCGCACCGGCCTTCGGGCGGTTATTTTTAGCGCGGCTGTGCCGGCATATTTTAGCTGCAGGCGCTAAGTCTCGCTTCATTCAGTCCGGCGGTGGCAACCCGCCCCAGTATAGCCGCCCCGTTTTTCGGCCTTTTCCGGGGCGACTTGGCGCCCGGCCTTGAGTGAATTATTTTGGCGGCGGCTGTGCCCTAATATTACGGGCCGGGCCGTTCGTAAAGTCTCGCCCCATTAGAGTCCGGCGAACTTGACCAGCCCGATGCTTTATACCATGCGCGTTTTTGGCCTTTTTCCGCTGGGCGAACTTGGCTTGACCTTGGTTATTTTTAAGCGGCTGGTTGCATCAGCCTATTTCCCACGGCACCACAGGCCACTCCGCAAAAGTCTCGCAATCCGAGTCAGCGGGGAACTTGGCCGCGCCCCAGTCGTTAACCCTGTTTTTTACGGCCTTTTGCGTCCGGATGAACTTGGCGCTCTGGCCTACGTGCGGTTATTTTGGAAAGCGGCTAACTCTATGTTTGGCACCGGGCGCTCGGTCGCCCATTCGAGTCGGCGGACGAACAGCCTTGCTCCCAGGCTATAGCCGCCCGTTTTGTGGCCTTTTTCCGCTGGACGAACTTGGCGCCCCGGCCATCCGCCGGTTATTTTTGGGCGCGGCTGTGTCCGCGGCCTATTTTTATATTGCGGTTGCTCACAAACTCGCCCCATTCCGGTGCGGTAGACCGAACTTAGCCCGACCCCGTCTGACCCTACCACCCGTTTTGTGGCCTTTTTCGGCTGGGCGGGGTTGGCGCCCCGAGCCAGGTGGTTATTTTTGAAGCGACACGTGCACTGCGGACTATTTTTCTCACCACGGAGGCCGTTAAGCAAAGTCTACGCCCATTCGAGTCCGGCAAACCGAACACTTGTCAACGCCAGGCAGCCGCCTTGCGTTTTGTGGCCTTTTTCCGCTGGTCGAACTTGGCGCCCTGGCCTTCGTGCGGTTATTTTTGGGTGCGGCTGAGCCCGTGGCCTAGTTTTTTTCACACGGAGGCCGCTCACAAAGTCTCACCCTATTCCGAGTTCGGCGGACGAACTTGGCAGCCCCACCCCCCAAGGCTGTAGCCCACCCGTTTTTGTGGCCTTTTTCCGCTGGACGAACTTAGCGGCCCGGCCATCGTGCGGTTATTTTTTAGCGTGTGTGACGGCTTGTATGTTTGCTTTACAGGCTGCTCACAAAGTCTCGCCCATTCCGAGTCCGGTCAAGGCCGAACTTGGCCAACCCGCTTGGCTATACCACTTTATTTTACAGCCTTTTTTTGGATGAACATAGCAACCCTTGGGCAGTTATTTTTTATGTGCCCGACCTATTTTACAGAGGCCGTTCTGAAGTCTCGCCTCTTTCCGGGTCCGGCGGGCCGGACTTGGCGAAACCCGCCCTTTAATTACTATAGGCCACCCGATTTTGTAGCCTTTTTCAGCTGGATGAACAGGCGCCCGGCCTTGAGACAATTATTCTTGGAAATGCTGTGCCCATGGTGTGAATTTTAGCTGGGAGCGCTCACAGTCTCACCCATTCCCGTCCGGAGGGCCGAACAGTTTGTGCCAGCGCTCTCGATCTTTGGCGCGTTTTTGTGGCCTTTCCATTGGGCGAACTTGAAGCCCCGGCCTTTGGGCGGTTATTTTGGCCTTGGCTGTGCCGTGACCTCCCCGGCACCACGGATGCGCTTTCCGTAAGTGTGGCCTTTCCGAGTCGGCCAGACGAACTTGGCCAACCCTTTAAGGCTCGCCCACCGTTTTTGTGGCCTTTTCATTTGGGCGAACTGGGCGCCTGACGGCCTTGAAGTTATTCTTGTGCGTGGCTGTCCCAGCGGCCTATTTTTGCTTTTATGCAGAAATTTGCCCCTTTAAAAAATCTCCGCCATTCGAGTCCGGTAGACCGAACTTTGCCAGCCCTTTAAGGCTATACGCCCGTTTTGTAGCCGGCCTTTTTCCGCTGGAAGAACTTGGCGTCCCTTGGTGAATTTATTTTTTGAGTGCGGCTGTGTCCGCAGCGGCGTACAGTTTGCTTTGAACCGCACCGCAGAACGCTGTAGTCTCGCCCCATTCGAAAGTCGGAGGACAAAGGCTTAGCCAGCCCCCCAAAGTACTTTAGCCCACCGTTTGTGTGGCCTTTTCGCTGAATGAACATGACTCCGGCCTCGGCGATTATTTTAGCGCGGCTGTCTGTATGGACCTATTTTTTGTACCGCAGTCCGCTACCCTGAAATTGGCCGGAAATTAGGAGGTCTGGCGAACATCAACCCAACCCGCCCCCGAGAGCTTACTGCCCGTTTTTGTGGACTTTTTTTCGCTGGAGCGAACTTGGCTCCCCGACCTTGAGGCGATTATTTTTTAGCGGCAGTGCATGGACTATATTTAACTTGCGCAGAGGCCGCTCGCAAAAGTCTAGTCCATTCCTTCGTCGGTGCCAGACAGCGCCGCGTGCTTAAGGCTATAACCCGTTTTTGGTATTTTCTCTTGGGCGAACTTGGCGCCCCCAGCCTTGAGGTTATTTTGAGCTTTTGGCTGTGCACATGACCTATTACAGCACCGAACTGTTCGCAAATCTCGCCCATTCTGAGTGGGGCAACTTGTAACCCGCCCCGTCTTTGTAGCCGCCCGTTTGTGCTTTTTCGCTGGAGCCGAACTTGGCGCCCCAGCCTTTGGTTATTTTTAACCGCGGCCAATACTTGTGACATATTTTGGCACAAAACCGCTCGTAAAGAATCTCGCCACATTCCCAGGGTCGGCGGACGAACTTTGTAGCCCGCCCCAGGCTATAGCACGCCCGTTTTGTGGCCTTTTTCCGCTGAATGACTAAGCCCAGCCTTGTTGTTGATTATTCATGTGGCTGTCCCCTTAACAGCCACGGCTGGAGGCCCGCTAAAGTCTCGTCCATTCCAGGTACGGCCAGACGAACATAACCGCCCCAAAGGCCTGCTTGCTTCCGTTTTTTGTGGCCTTTTTTCGCTGGAGAACTTGGCGCCCCAGCCTTGGCGTTATTATTGGTGCGACTTGTTGTGTCTGCAGCGTGGTTTTACACGCAGAACCGCTCATAATATTGCCCATTCCAGTCGATCCGAGGGCAGTTGTAATCCCTTTTGTAGCAACCCACCCGTTTTGCTTGTGGCCTTTTCTAGACGAACTTGGCGCCCGTGACCTTTGGGCTGTTATTTTTGGAAGGTGTTGCTGTCTTGTGGCGGCCTATTTTCGCCTACACCGGAGCGCTCGTAAAAGAATCTCGTTCCATTCCGAGTCCGGCGGATGAACTTACATGTGTGCTCCCATTTATAGCCCACGTTTTGTGGCCTTTTCCGCTGGGCGAACTTGGCGTGCCCGGCCTTGGCGGTTATTTTGAAGCGTGACTGTCTTCGCAGCGCGTGACCTGGCCCCATTTTTACTACGAGTCCGCTAGCTAAGTCTCGTCACATTAAGTCCGGCCAGACGAACTTATGCCAACCCTTTTACAGGCTGTCGCCGTTTCACGGGCCCTTTTCCCGCTGGGCGAACTTGCGGCGCCCGTCCTTCCGGGAGAGTTATTTTAGGGCAGCTAGGCTGCTGACCACGGCCGTATTGGCTTTACGGCAACCCCTCGTAAAGTCTCGCCCATTCCGAGTCGGCCAGACGGGCCTTGCCCGCCCCCAGGCTGCGGCCACCCGTTTTTGTGGCCTTTTTCCGCTGGACGAACTTGGCGCCCCGGCCTTTGGGCTGTTATTTTTGGGTGTTGCTGTGCGCGCGGCCTATTTTTCGCACACGGAGGCCGCTCGTAAAGTCTCGTTCCATTCCGAGTCCGGCGGATGAACTTGGCCAGCCCCACCTCCCAGGGCTATAGCCCACCCGTTTTTGTGGCCTTTTTCCGCTGGACGAACTTGGCGCCCCGGCCTTGGGGCGGTTATTTTGAAGCCCAGCGGCTGTGCGCCTTGTGACCTATTTTGCACCACCAGTCGCTAAGCTAAGTCTCGTCACATTAGGAAGGTCCAGTGATTGACGAACAACCAACCCGCCCCCAAGGCTATAGCCCACCCGTTTATGGGGCCTTTTTCGCTAGACGAACAGCGCCCGTCCTTGGAGGGGTTATTTTAGAAACTCGGCTGTGACCTGACCTAATATTGGCTACGACGGCCCTGAAGTCTCGCCCCATTAGAGATCGGCCGGACGAACAGCCCTTTAGGCTGTGACACCCGTTTTTGTGGCCTTTTTCATTTGAACCCCGAACTTGGCCCATTGTGAGCGGTTATTTTAGTATTGGCCAATAACATCAAGCTTCACACACACAGAGTCCGCTAGCTAAGTCTCGTCACATTCCGAGTCCGGCGGACGAACTTCGCCAGCCCACCCCCCAAATATAGCCCACCGTTTTGGGGCACTTTTTTCCGGCTGGAGCGAACCCAGGCGCCCTGGCCTTGAGAGGTTATTTAGGGCTCGGCTGTGACCCACGACCTATTATTATTACAGTATTCGTAAAGTCGCCCCATTAAGTCAATGCAGACCCGAACTTGGCCAACCCACCCCTAAGGCTATAGAGCCACAGATTTTTGTGGCCTTTTTCGCCTGAGAGACGAACTAAGGCGCCCGGCCTTCGTCTTGGTTATTTTTAGGCATTTCTTGCCCTGTGACCTATTTTGTACATGGAGGCCGCTCGCAAGGCTCGCCCCCCATTAAAATACGGCGGACGAACGGCCAACCCCGCCACCAAAGGCATAACCCGCCCGTTTTAATGGCCTTTTTCGCAGGGCGAACTTGGCGCCAGCGGTGGTTATTTTTTAGGCAGCGGCTTGCGCGTCCTATTATTTTGTCACAGGCTGTCGCCGAAGTCACCAAATCCCATTCGAGTCGGTGAGGCCGAACTTGGCCGCTTCTCGCCCCAAGGCATAGCGCTTTCTTTTTGTGGCCCTGCGGCTTGATGAACCTGGCGCTGACACAGCGGGCGGTTATTTTTAGTAAAACATGCGCATGACCTATTTTGACACCACGGCGGCCCCTCGCACAGTCTACCGCCCCAGTAGAAATCGGCGGACGAACTTATTAACCCCCAAAGGCTATAGCCCAGCGTTTGTCGGCCTTTTTAGGACGGCCCGAACAGGCGCCCGGCCTTGAGCTGTTACAGCGCGGCTGTGTCATGACTATTTTTAATCACGAGCCGTTCGCCAATGTCTGCGTCCCATTCGAGTCCGTGGGCGACAGCCGCCCGCCGCGAAGCCTGCGCCCACCACAGCCTTTCCGCTGGGCGAGCAGCCGGCCCGGCCGCCGAGCGGTTATTTTTTAAGCGACTGCGTCCCGCAGCCTATTTTTGGAACAGTCCGTTAAATTCGCTTGTTAATCTGGCGGAGCGAACGCGGCTTGACCCCGAGCTATAGCCCACCGTTTTTGTGGCCTTTTCCGCTGGACAAACTTGCCGCCCGGCCTTGGTGAATTATTTTAAGGCGGCTGTGCGCTGACCTGTACAGCACCACGGAGGCGCTTCGCAAAAATCTCGCTCTATTCTGAGTCCAGCCGGGCGAACTTTTGCCAGCCCCAACCCCAAGGCTATAGCCGCCCGTTTTATTGGCCTTTTTCCCACCATGAACTTGGCGTCGACCTTGAAGGTGATTTATTTTTGGGTAGCCGCTGTGCGAAGCCTATTTTTAGCACCACCGAGCCGCTTCGCAAGTCTACGCCCATTCGCGAGTCCGGTGCTGGGCGAACTTGGCGCTTAGGCGGTTGTTACAATGCGGCTGTTCCGCGGCCTATGTTGTACCCGGTGGCCCTCGCAATGTCGCCCCATTCAGAGCTCGGCGGACCAGACAGCCAACCCACGGGCTATAACCCACCCGTTTTGGGCCTTTTGGCTGTGGGCCGAAAAATAGGCGCCCATACTCGGGCAATTTGTACAAAGCGGCAGCTGTGCTGCGGCTTCAGCCCCGGTACCGCAGGCCATTCGTAAAGTCTGGCCCCATTCCAGTCCGGCGGGCCAGCTTCGGCCAGCCCGCTGACTATGAACCACCCGTTTTGTAGCCTTTTTCCGGCCAGGCGAACTTGTCCGACCCGGCCCAGTGATTATTTTTTAGGCGGCAACTCGTCCGCAGCTATTACAGAACCGCAGTCCGCTCGCAAATTCTCGACCCGTCCCGAGATCCGGTAGACGCGTTGACCCCCAACTACTTCCTCCAGATTTTTGGCAGCCTTTTCGCTGGACAAAGCTGGTGACCTTTCGGTGGTTATTTTAGGCGGCTGTGCCGCATGACCTATATTCTTTATGGAGCACTACGCAGAAGTCTCGCCTAATCCCGGAGTCCGGTAGACGAACCAGCCCTCCGCCCCAAGGCTATAAACCCCGCCGTTTTGTGGCCTTTTTAGCTGCGAACTTGGCGGCGCCCGACGCCCGGCTGATTCATTTTTAAGCGTCGGTGACCCGTGACCTATTTTTATGTGAGCATTTCATGAAATCTCGCCCGTGCGAGTCGGCGAACCCGAACAGCCGCCCAGCTTTGGCTATAGCCACCACGTGTCCTTTTTCGCTGCACGAACAGCGGCCCGTACCGGGCAGTTGACTTTAAGCAGCGGCTGCGTCCGGCCTATTATTAATTTTACGAGTAAATGCGCAAAGTCTTGCCCATTCCAGTCAGCTGACGTCTTGGGCCAACCCAACCCCAAAGGCAATAATGACGTTTTTGTGGCCTTTTCGCGGGGCGAACTTGGCGCCCGACGCCCGGGCGGTTATTTTTCGGCGGCTGTGCGCGGCCTATTGCAACCCGCGGAGGCGTTACGCCAATGTCAAATCCCATTCCGGCGAGTCGGCGGACGAACAGCCTTTCGCCCCAAAGGACTATGTACCCTTTTGTGGCCTTTTTCCCTTTGGAGCGAACATGCCCGGCCTTGGGCGGTTATTTTTTAGGCGCCCGGCTGCGTCGCGGCCTACGCGGAACCACGAGTCCGCTTTCTTAAATTCGCCTAATCGAGTCGGCGGGCGAACTTAGCGGCCCAAACCCCCATGGCTATAACCCACCTGTTTTGTAGCTTTTTTCCGCTGGGCGAACTTGGCGACCCGGCCTTGAGCGTTATTTTTAAACGTGTCGCTATACGCGGCCTATTTTAACTGCGGAGGCCGCTGCGTAGATCTCATACGTTCGAGGTCCGGCGGACCCGAACAGCCGCCCGCTTTGAGGCCTCAGCCCACGGTTTGTGCCCTTTTTTGTTGGATGAACTTAGCCGGCCCGGCCTTCCAGACGGTGTTACTGGTACGGCTCGTCCACGGTAACCACGGAACAGGTCCGCTCGCAAATTCTCGCCCCATTATTCAGAGGTCGTGGACGAACTTGGCGGCCCGCCCCAGGCTGCTTGGATTTTATGGCCTTTCCGCTGGACAAACTTGGCGCCCGACCTTGGTGGTTATTTTGAGCAAACTGTGCCAGCGACCTATTTTTGCTGGAGGCCGCTTTCGCAAAGTCTGCCCCAGCTTCAAGCAGCAGGCGAACTTTGCCAGCCCGGCCCCAAGGCTATAGCCCCACCCGTTTTTGTGGCCTTTCCCTGCGAACTTGGCGTCCGGCCGCGGGATGTTATTTTTAAGCGTCGCTGTGCCGCGGCTATTTTCGACACCGAGGCGCTTCGCCAATCTTGCCCCATTCACGAGTCCGGCGGGCGAACAGCCCGCCCGCCCCCAAGGCTATAGCCCCACCCGTTTGTGTCCTTTTTCGCTGCCGCGAACTTGCCGTAGCGTTTGGGGGATTATTTTGTGCTGACTGTGCCCGCGCGTCCTGTTACCTTTCTGAGCGCTTCATAAATCTACGCCCCGAGTGGGTGGGCCGAACGCCCAACCCGCCCCCCAAGGCTATAGCCCAGCGTTTTGTGGTCTTTCCGCCCAGACGAACTTGGCGCCCGGCCTTGATTATTTTGGAATTAACGGCTGCCCGCGACCTATTTTACCCACGGTGGCCCTCGCAATGTCTACGCCCCATTCCCGACTCCGGCGGGCGAAACTTGGCCAACCACCCCCAGGCTATAGCCCGTTTTTTGGGGCCTTTTTGGGCTGGGCAATTGTCGCCTTCGGCGGTTGTTCTGAAGCGGCGGCTGTGCCCACGGACACGTTACCGCAGGCCGCTCGCAAAGTCTCGACCCATTCCGAGTCCGGCGGACAAGCTTGGCCAGCCCCACCCCCAAGGCCGATAGCCCACCCGTTTTTGTGGCCTGCTTCCGCTGGGCGAACATCGGCCCGGCCTTGACGGTTATTTTTTGCGATGCGGCTGTGTCCGCGGCCTATTTTTAAATTTTCTGAGCGCTCGCAAAGTCGCCCCATTCGGTCGGTGGGCGAAGACAGCGGCCCCAACCCCCAAAGGCTATAACCCACCCGTTTTTGTGGACTTTTCCATTCAGACGAGCATTAGGCGCTGACCTTCGGTGATTATTTTAGTGAGGCTGTCCTTTGACTATTTTAACGCCGGAGGCGCTCGCAAATCTCGCCCATTCCGAGTCAGCGGGCCCGAACTTGCAGCCCCAACCCCAAGGCTATAGCCCACCGTTTGTAGCCTTTTTCGCTACCGAACTTGGCGCCCGGTCTTGGGCGGTTATTTTTTTAGGCGTCGCTGTCGCGGCCTATTTTTAACACCACAGGCCACTGCCAAAGTCTCGCCCCATTCTGGGTCAGTGAGACAGCCCGCCCCACCCCCAGGCTATAGCCACCGTTTTTGTGTCCTTTTCCGCTGCGAACTTGGCGCCCGGCCTTTGGGGTTATTTTTGAAGCGGCGGCTGTGTCAGCGATCCAATTTTTTACGTACCGCAGGCGTAATAAACTCTAGCCCCATTCCAGTCGGCGGGCCGAACAGCCAATAACCCGAAGGCTATAGCCCGCGTTTTGTGGCCTTTTCCGTGGGGCGAACTTGGCGCCCAGCGGCGGTTATTTTTAGCGCGGCAGTGTCCGCGGCCTATTTTTGGCCCTGAGGCTGTTGCCAATGGCTGCGTCCATTCCGGTCCGGCGGGCGAACGTAGCCACCCCCAGGCTATAAACCCTGCCCATTTTGAGGCCTTTTTCCCGCTGGGCGAACTTGGCGCCCGGACCCGGGAGGATATTTTAGAGGCGGCGGCTGTGCCCGCAGCCTAATATTGGTACCACGGAGGCCGTGCATAAAGTCTCGCCCCCATTTAGGAGTCCGGCCAGACGTGCCAAACCATGACCCCCAAGGCTATAGCCCAACGTTTTTGTGGCTTTTTCCCGCAGGACGAACTTGGCTCCCGGGCCTTCGGGCGGTTATTTTTCTGCGCGGCTGTGCCTTGGCCTATTTTAACAGCGGAGGCGTTCACGTGTCTCGTTCATTCAGTCGGCGGAATGACAGCCAACACCAACCCCAAGGCTATAGCCCACCGTTTTGTGGCCTTTTCCGCTGGAGCCGAACATCTGCGCCCGGCCTTGGGCACATTATTTTGGGCGGCTGGCTGCCCGGCCCTATTTTTACCCCGGAACCGAGCCGCTCACAAAGTCTCGCCCATTCAGGCCAGCCCGGACAGGCAGCGGGCCCCAACTAAAGGCCTGGCCCACCGTTTTGTAGCCTTTTCCGCTGGGCCGTTTTGGCGCAGCCCGGCTTCCCGGTAATTATTTTTAGGCGAAACTGTCGCGGCCTATTTTTGCTGGAAGCGCTGCGCAAAGTCTCATCCCATTCCGAGTCAAGCGGACGAACTTTGTAGCCCACCCCAGGCTATACAGCGTTTTGCGGCCGTTTTCGCTGGGCGAACTGGCGCTGACCTTAATTTTATTTTTGGTGCAGCTGGCGTGGGCCTTTTGGCCTACAGGCGCTTCGCATAAAGTCTTGTCCCCTCCGAGGTCCGGCCCGGACGAACTTGGCAACTAACCCCCCAAAGGAAATAGCCCACACGTTTTATTGCGCTACCGCTGCGACTTGGCGCCCGGCCTTCAAGCGGTTATTTTAGACGCGGCTGGTGTCGCGACCTATTTACTACCGGGCGCTACTTAAGTCTGCGCCCCATTCCGAAGACAATGGGACGAAGCTTAGCCAGCCCACCCCCCAAGGCTACTGTTCCCACCGTTTTGTGGCCTTTTCGCTGGGCGAACTTGGCGTACCACTGGGCGGTTATTTTTGGGCGTGGCACATGCCCGGCGGCCTGGCCCCTTTTTTTTACCTGCAGGCATTTCGCAGGGTATAAGCCACATTCCGAGTCCGGCTGATTGAACTTGTATCCACCCCCAAGGCTATAGCCCACCTGATTTTGTGGCCGTTTTCCGCTGGACGAACTAGGCCCCCCAGCCTTCGGGCGCGTATTTTTGGGTGCAGCTGTGCCCGCGGCCTATTTTTAGCACCAGGAGGCCTTTCGCAAGTCTTATCCCCATTCCGAGTCCGTGAAGACCAAACATCCAGCTAACCCCACCGGGCTATAGCCCACCAGTTTTTGCTTTTCGGCGCTGGAGCGAACTTGCTGCGGCCTTCAGGTGGTTATTTTTGGGCCGTGTCCGCCTATTTTGCCACCGGATAGCAGCTCGCAAAGTCTGCGCCCATTCCAGGAGTCGGTGAGGGCCCGAGCAGCCAACCCACCCCAAGGCCATTTACCCGTTTTTGTAGCCTTTCACTGGGCGAACTAAGCGCCCCAGCCTTGAGCGCTTATTTTTTAAGCGCAGCTGTGCTGCATGACCTATTTTCGCTACAGGCGGCCCCTAAGCCAAAGTCTCTTCCATTCCCGAGACTGGCGGGCAGGCAACAGCCCCACCCCAAGGCTATAGCCCACCGTTTTTGTGGCCTTTTGAGTTCGTTGAACTAAGCGCCCCAGCAACCCGGGCACTTATTTTTTGAAACTGTCTGGCAAGTGGCCTTTTTGACAGGCAGGCCCTGCAAAAGCTCACGCCCTATTCGAGTCCGTGAGGTGACTTATTAGCCCCTCAAGGCTATAACCCTGCCAGTTTTGTAGCCTTTTTCCGGCTGGGCTGACTTGGCCTTGGCCTTGGTGATTTAACTAGTAGCTGACTGTCCGCTGACCTATTTTTTAGCTGCAGGCTGCTCATAGTCTCGTCCCATTCAGTCGAGACCGAACTTGGCTTGACCCGGGCGGTTATTTTAGGCGGCGGCTGTGCCCGCTGACCTGTTTTTACCACAGGCGCTCGCAAAGTCTCCCCATTCCAGGAGTCGTCGGACGAACTTGTAGCCCACCCCAGGCTGTAGCCCACATTTTTGTGGCCTTTTTCGCTGGACGAACTTGGCGCACCGGCGTTTGGGCAGTTATTTTTTGGCGGCGGCTTACGTAGCAACCTATTTTAACTTCACCGGAGGCAGCTCCGTCTTCCATTACAGGTCCGTGAGGGCGAACAGCGCCCGGCCTTGGTAGGTTATTTTTTGAAGCAGCGGCTGTACCCATGACCTATTTTTGCGGAGGCACAAGTCTACGCCCCATTCAGTCCGTCGAGACCCGAACCAGCCAGCCCGCTAAGGCACCAGCCCACCTGTTTTTGTGGCCTTTTTTTTCCGCTGGGCGAACTTGGCGCCCGGCGGGCAGTTATTTGGGCCCGGCTTTACGCCAACCTATTTTTCACTACGGAGGCCGCTCCCAAATATACCGCCCGATGCGAGTCCGGCGGAGCGAACTTTGCCAGTCGAACCCCCAGGCTATAGCCTACCGTTTTTGTGGCCTTTTCAGCTGGGCGAACTTGGCGCCTTCCGGCCTTGGCGAAGTTATGTTTGGAATGCGGCCAGACGCGCCTATTTTGCACACGAGAGCGCTTTCGCAAAAATGCCGCCCATTCAGTCCATCGGACGAACTTGGCCTGCCCGCCCCTCGAAGCTATAGCACGCGCCCGTTTTGTAGCCTTTATCGTGAGCCGAACTTGGCGCCCGGCCTTGAGTTATTTTGTCTTGGCGGCTGCGCCCGTAGCCTATTTTTGGCACATGAGCCGCTCGCCAGTCTCTGACCGATTCCGAATCCCGGCAGACGAACTTGTACCCGCTTTTTCAGTATGCTGCCCGTTTTATGGCCTTTGCTCTGGTCGAACTTGGCGCCCACGGCCTTGAGCGGTTATTTTGTGCAGCTCGCCCGACTATTTTACAGCACAGGCCTTTCGCCAAAGTATAGTCGTTCGAGTCCGGCGGACCAACACGGCCCGCTTCCCGCAAAACTATAACCGCCCGTTTTTATGGCCTTTTCCGTTGTAGTCGAACTTGGCGTACGGCCTTGGTGTTGGTTATTTTTTAGGCCAACTGTTGCCCATAACCTAATACAACACCGCAGCGGCCTTCATAGTCACAAATCCGATTCCGAGTCGGCCAGACCGAGCAGGCGACCCGCCCTGAGCTATAACCCACCGGTTTTATGGCCTTTTCGATTGGTGAACTTGGCCCGGCAACCCGGGTAGTTATTTTGGCGGCAGTGTGTCGCACCTATTTTTCTCCTACAGACGCGCCGCTTTCGCAAAAGTCTCGCCCCATTCGGTCCGGTGAGGGCCGAGCTTGTGTACCCAAGGCTATAGCCACCGTTTTTGTATTTTTTCCGGCTGAATGAACTAAGCGCCCCAGCCCAGGCGCTTATTTTTAAGCGCAGCTGTGCCCTTGACCTATTTTCGCACCACGGCGGCCCTAAGTAAGTCTCCCCATTAGAGACTGGCCCAGACGAACAGCCAGCCCACCCCCAAAGAACTATAGCCCACCGTTTTGTAGCCTTTTAGTTGGGCGAACTGGCGCCCGACCTTGAGGCACTTGTTTTGAAACGCAACTCGCCCGTGCTTCTTTTTGACAGGCGGAGGCCCCTGGCAAGGCTGCGCCCTGACCAGGAATCCCGGCGGGCGAACAGCCATACCCCCTCAAAGGCTATAGCCCACCGTTTTGTGGCCTTTCGCTGGGCGAACTTGGCGCCCGGCCTTGGGGGCCGGTTGCTGGCGGCAGCTGTCCCCTTGGCCCTATTTTTTGGCACCGGAGGCACCTCGCCAAGTCCTCGTCCCATTCAGTCCAGTGAGGGCGAACAGGCGCCCGGCCTTGAGGCGGTTATTTTAGGCGGCGGCTGGCCATGACCTATTTTACACCTGAGCCGCTCGCAAAAGTCTCACCCCATTCAGGAATCCGTCGGGACGAACAGCCAGCCCTTTAAGGGCTATAGCCCACCTGTTTTGTGGCCTTTTTCCGCTGGACGAACTTGGCGCACCGGCCTTTGGGCAGTTATTTTTAGGCGGCAACCGCCGCCAGCCTTTATTACCGCACCACGGAGAGCCGCTCCACAGTAACCCCGATACGGTCCCGTGGTGAACTTGGCGTATTGACCTTAGGCGGTTATTTGGTAGCGGCTACCAGCAACTGTTACCTGCCTTGAGCCGCTGCAAAGTCTCGCCCCATTCCGAGTCCGTCGGACGAACTTGGCCAGCCCACCCCCAAGGCTATAGCCCACCTGTTTTTGTGGCCTTTTTTCATTTGAATGAACTTGACCCGGCCGGGCAGTTATTTTGAAGCGTTGGCGGCTGCCCGCAGCCTGACCACACCCCGCTGCAGGCCGCTCCCAAAATGTCGCCCCATTCTGAGTCCGGCGGACGAACTTTGCCAGTCGAACGAGGCTATAACCTACCGTTTTGTTTTCAGCTGGGCGAACTTGGCGTGACGCCCGAGCGGTTATGTTCAGAGTGCGGCTGTGGCGCAGCCTATTTTACTGCAGGCCGCTCGCAAAGTCGCCCGTTCAGGAATCCGTCCGGACGAACTTAGCACGCCCGCCTGAGCTATACTTTGCCGGGTTTTTGTATTTATCACGTGGTCCGAACTTAAACATGACCTTCGGCGGTTGTTACATCGCGGCTGCGCCCGTGCGCCTATTTTTGGCACATAGAGCGCTTCGCCAAAGTCGTCGATTCGAGTCGGCGAACCCGAACTTGGCCTGCCCGCTTCAGCGCCAGCACGCCTTTTTTGTGGCCTTTATCGCTACAGTCGAACTTGGCGCCCGGCCTTGAGCGGTTATTTTTAATGCCGTGCGCCCAGCAATATTTTGGCACGAGCCGCTACGCAAAGTATAGTCGATTCCCGAGTCCGGCCAGACGAACTTGCTTGACCCCGCGCGGTATAGCCCGCCGTTTTATGGCCTTTTCGATTGGTCGAACGGCGCCCGGCCTTCGGGTGGTTATTTTGCAAGCAGGCGTACGCGACCTGGCCCACAGCACCGGCCCGCTCTTAAAAATCGCTCGCCCCATTCTGAAATCCGGCCAGACCGAACTTCTGCGTCCGAACCCGGCTATAAGCACCACCCGTTTTATGGCCTTTTCAGCTGGGCGAACTTGGCGCCCCGGCGGCGGTTATGTTTGGAATGCGGCTGTGGCGGCTATTTTTACGAGCGCTTCGCAAAGTCTCGCTTCCCATTCAAAATCCCGTCCAGACGAGCAACCTGCCGCTTCCAATTTATAGCACGCGTTTTAGCCTTCTTTATCGCTGGTCGAACTTGGCGCCCCGGCCTTCGGGCGGTTATTTTGTGCTTTCGGCTGCGCCAGTAGCCTATTTTGGCAAGCGGAGGCATTTCGCAAAGTCTCGTCGATTCGAGAATCCGGCCGGTGAAACTTGACCCTGCCCGCGCCGGTATAGCACGCGCGTTTTAATAGCTTTATCGCTGGTCGAACTTGGCGCCCGGCCTTCGGCGGTTATTTTGTCTTGACTGCGCGTATTACCCAGCGCAGGCATTTCGCCAAAGTCTCGTCCGATTGGCGAGGTCCGGACGAACTTGGCCGACCCGCCCCATATTTATAGCCCGCTTTGGTTTTATGGCCTTTTAGTTGGTGAACTTAGCTGACCTTGGGTGGTTATTTTGGGCGGCTGTTACCTGGCTATTACAGCACCTGGCGGCGCTGTAAAGTCTACGCCCCATTCCGAAATCCGGCGGACGAACAAGCCTTGACCTTAATTTTATTATTTTTAAGCGCGATTCTTGGCTATTTACGCTACAGGCGCTTCAAAGTCTCGATTCGAGTCCGGCCCAGACGAACTTGGCAACCCACCCGCGAGCTATAACCCACCGTTTTCTGGCCTTTCCGTTGGGCCGAACAGCACCGCGGCCTTCGGGCAGTTATTTTTGAGGCGGCAACTGTGCCAGCGGCCTAACCCCCAGCTACATGGGCGCTGGCAAAGTCTCATCCCATTATTCAGGAGTCCCGGCGGACGACTTAGCTTCCACCACCCGGCTTTAGCCACCCGTTTTATTTTTCGCTGGGCCGAACTTGGCGCCCGGCCTATTTTTGGCACATAGGCGGCGGCTGGCAAAAGTCTGGAGTCGATTCAGCGTCGGCGGACGAACGTGACCCCACCCGCAAGAGCTGTCGCCCACCCACCATGGCCTTTTTTCCGTTGGTCGAACTTGGCGCCGACGCCCGGGTAGTTATTTTTAAGCGGCTGTGCCCTTGACCTAATACAGCACCTGGCGGCCGCTTCGCAAAAATCTCCGCCCCATTAATCGGCGGGCGAAACAGCGCCCGGCCTTCGGGCTGTTATTTTTTGGCGGTAGCGCCAGCAGCTAACCCCACGGCACACAGGCGCTCGCAAAGTCTCGTCGATTCAGTCGGCTGAAGACGAACTTGGCCCGACCGCCGCAAAGCCGCCCACCGTTTAGCCTTTTTCGTTAGACGAACTTGCTTTCCCCAACGCCCCGGGCGGTTATTTTTGGCCGCGGCTGTGCCCGCGGCCTGTACAACACACATGAGCGCTAGCAAGTCTCATCCCAGTCGAAGTCGCAATGAGGGGCCGAACTTGGCCTCCCAGCGCTGGTATAACCGCCCGTTTTGTATGGCCTTTTCGCTGGGCGAACTTGGCGCCCGGCCTTGAGGCGGTTATGTTTAGGTGCGGCTGTGCCGCGGCCTAGTTTTTGGTACCGTAGGCGCTTTCGTAAATCTCGACCATTCGAGTCAGCGGACGAACAGCGGCTTCCCCAAAAGCTGCCAGCGACCCATTTTATTAACCTTTCACACAGACTTGGCGACCCGGCCTTGGCGGTTATTTTTGAAGCGCGGCTGTGCCGCGGCCTATTTTTGCTTTATGAGCGCTGGCAAAGTCTCATCCATTCGAGTCGGCGGACCCGGACCAGCCACCCGCGCCCAGGCTATAACCGCCCGTTTTTATGGCGCTTTCATTTCGGGCGAACAGCCCGACCTTGGCCGATTATTTTTAAGCAGCGGTAACCGCCGCCCAACCCAGCACGGCACCGCAGCGGCCGCTTTCGCAAAGTCTACCGCGCCCATTCCGAATTCCGGCCAGACCCGACGATGACCCACCCCTAAGGCTATAGCTCACGCGTTTGTGGCCTTTTCCGTTGAGCCGGAGCAGTGCCCGACTTGGTGACGGTTATTTAAGTAGCGGCTGTGCCCGACCTATTCCCCCAACTACAAGCGGCGGCAAGTCATCCCAGTCAATCGGCGGACGAACAGCTTCAGCACAGCAAAACATAGCCCACACCCGTTTTGTGCCTTTCCGCTGGAGCGAACTTGGCGTGACCTTGACATGTTTGGAATGCGGCTGTGCCCGCTGACCTAGTTTTTGGTACCCGTAGGCCTGCATCGTGAAATCTCGACCATTCGAGTCCGGCGGGCGAACTTGGTAAACCCCACCCCGAAGGCTATAGCCGACCCATTTTGTGGCTTTTTTCCTGGGCGAACTTGCGACCCGGCCCGGCGGTTATTTTTGGGGCGGCGGCTGCCCGCTGACCTATTTAACACATAGGCGTGGCGAAGTCATCCCATTCGGCAGTCCGGTGGTGGACTTATACCCAGCAGCACAAAATTTATAACCCACGGTTTTGTGGCCTTTTCCGCTGGGCGAACGGCGCCCGGCCTTGGGCGTTTATTTTTGGCGCGGCTGTGCCCGCGGCTTCTAACCCCCAGCTGCAACCGCTGTAAAGTCTCGCCCCATTCCAAGGTCCGGCGGACGAACGGCCGCTGAGCTATAGCTACTTTCGTTTTTGTGGCCTTTTCCGTTGGGCGACGATGCCCGGCCTTGAGCGGTTATTTTGAGTACTGCGGCTGGCCCTTGACCTTCCACAGCTGCGTGGGCTGCTAACAAAGTCTCTTCCAGTTCCGAGTCCGGGCCGAACTTGGCCTACCCACCCCATAAGGCTACTCTAC
>JAUJEN010000593.1:0-55581 GCA_030448925.1 Citrus cavaleriei | reverse complement strand
ATCAGTGCTTCGTTCAGTTACATGTTGCTAAGAGTTAATCCGATTCTGCTTCTTTCTACCTGCAGCACCTAAGGCTACTGTACCGTTTTGGTCATTTTTGCATTGGCCGAATGACTTGGGGCCAGGACCTTCGGGCACTTATTTTTGGGCGGCGGGTTCATGACTATTTTAGCACAGGGCCCTACTTAAAGAAATCTGGCCATTCGTCCATTGAATGAACAGCCAACCACTCCCCAATTTCATACCATTTTGGGCATTTCTGGACGAACTTGGAGACGGACCTTGAGTGCATATATATTTAGTAGCGGCAGTGCCAGCAACCTATTTTGCTTCCACCAGGCCAACTGTATCAGCCCCATTCAAGGAGTCAATGAATGAATTGTGTCTCCCAGACTTCTATAGCCACCCCGTTTTAGAGCATTTTCTTGTTGAACGAACTTGAGACGGGACCGTGGGCACTATTTTGGGCAAGCTGTGCACATGACCTATTTTAGCACCACGAGGCCCCACCATAATCATTTCCCCATTAGAGTCAATGGAGACGAACCTTGTCCCTCCCAAAATTATCCGCCCCATTTTTAAACATTTTCGGCAGACTGACCTTGGCAGCAGGACGCTAGGCGCTTATTTTTTAGAAGCATGGCGGTGCCCTTGACCTATTTTTAGGCTTGGAGGTCCCTACGCGTCTGGTCCCTATTCCGTCCCGTGAGCAGCCCCACTCCCCAAGGCTATAGCCCACCCGTTTTTGAGCAATTTCGGCGGATGAACTTAGGGGCCAGGACCTTGGTGGCGGCTGTTGCAGGCATGGCAGTGCCGCGCCTATTTTGCCACCACAGGCCCTCGCAAAAGTCGCCCCATCCGTCCAGTAGACGAACTTGGCCAACCCTGTAGCATAGCCCACAGATTTTTGGGCATTTTTACGTGAACGAACATTCAGGGGCAGGACCTTGGGTACTATTTTGTCATGGTACGTACATGACCTATTTTGCTTCTGGAGGCCCTACCATAAAATCTGGCCCATTAAGATCCGGCCAGACGGCATTAGCCAACCCTCCCGAGCTATATACCGTTTTTAGGCATTTTTACTGGTGAGATGAACTTAGGGGCAGGACATTAGTGGCTTATTTTTGGCGGTGGTGGCGTCAGCCTGGCACATATGGAGCCCCTCGCGGCCCCATTAAAGGTCACGTGACAGACTTGGCCAGCCCTCTGAGTTATAAGCCCACCCATTTTTGGGCATTTTTCTTGTTGAGACGAACTTGGGGGATGGGACAGGCACTTATTTAGGGCAGCAGTGCTACATGACCTATTTTTGGCACCACAGGGCCTTAATCTGGCTGACAAGAGTCCGTGAGACGAACTTGTAATCCCTCCCAAAGGCTATATTACCCCGTTTTAGGCATTTTCGTGGACGAACCTGGGGGCGGGACCTTGAGGCACTTATGTTTAGGTGACAGTGCCAGCGTCCTATTACAGCTGCTGGGCCCCTAAAGTCTGGCCCCATTAGGAGTCAGTGACCAGACAGCCATACCCAATTCTATTTTTTTTAGTTTTTGGGCATTTTTCTTGTTGAGCCAGGCAAGGGCCAGGACCTTGGCGCTTATTTTTGGACCCGACGGTATCCCCGCGGTTTGGCCCCCAGCTGCAGGCCCCTTTCATAAAGAAGTCAGCAACATTTGAGTCGGCGGGGCCAGGCAGCAGCCACTCCCAATTTATAGCCCTACGTTTTTGGGCTGCGGTGGGCCGAACTTAGGGATAGGACGCGGGCGCTTATGTTTTAGAAGCCTTGATAGTACCTTGACCCTTCACAGCACAGGCCCTATGAGTCTGGCCCCATTCCCAAATCCGGCCAGACGAACTTGTGTCCCTCCCCAGGTTAAGCCCTTCCACATGACATTTTTACGCGGTGAGCAGGGGACGGGACCTTGAGCAGCTGGTTTTGAGCACGGCAGTGCCAGCAGCTATATTTGGCACCACGGGCCCTGAAAGTCTGGCCCCATTAGGAGTCCAGTAGGAATGACGCATAGCCAACCCTCCGTAAGGCTATAACCCCACCCGTTTTTGGGCATTTTTTTTGCGGCCAGACGAACTTGGGGAGCCAGGACGCCGGGGCCCTTATTTTGGCGTGGCTGTGCCCATGACCTAATGTTAACTGAGCCCCTAAAAGTCTAGCCCCATTAAAGTCAGCCGGGCAAACTTAGCAGCCACTCCCAGGCTATAACCCGCCCGTTTTGAGCATTTTGCGGCTGAACCCGAACTTTGGGGCCAGGACTTTGGGGTCTTATTTTTGAGCACGGCAGTGTCACGGCCTGGCCCCCCAGTGCAGGCACCTCGCAAAGTCAGCCCCATTAGGAGTGAACGAACCTTGCCAGCCCACTGTGGCCCCATAAGCCCACCGTTTTAAGCATTTTTAAGCCAGACCGAACTTGGGGCCAGGACCATGGCGCTTATTTCTGCGTGGCAGTGCCGCAGCCTGTCCCCCAGCACCACAGGCCCCGCCATGGTCAGCCCCATTAGTCCGGTGAATGAACATGTCCCTCCCAGGCTATAGCCACCCGTTTTGGGCAATTTCGGTAGCAGATGAACTTGGGGCCAGGGACCCAGGCGCTTATTTTGGGCCGCAGCAGTGCCCGCGCCTGGCCACAGCTGCAGAGGCCCTACATAAGTCGCTGACATTCAAAGTCCAGACGAAACAGCCAACCCTTCCCCCAATTTATAGCCGCGTTGCGACATTTTGCAGGCGAACTTGCGAGGGCCAGGGACCTTGAGCGTTGTTACAGAAGCGTCGTGAACCCAGCGGCCTATTACAGCTACGTAGAGCCGCGTCGCCTCATTCCGGTCCGGCAGACGAACTTGGCCAACCACCCCCAATTTATATACGCGTTTTAGGCATTTTGCGGCGGATGAACTTTCGGGCGGACAGGCGTATTTTTTAGGTAGCGGCAGTGTCCATGACCTGGCCCTAACACCGGGCGCCTATAAAATCGCCCCATTAAGATCCGGCAGACGAGCAGCCAACCCTCCCCAATTTATATCCACGCACAGATTTTTTGGGCATTTGCGGCGGATGAACTCGCGGGGCGGGGCCTTGGTGGCTTATTTTGGAATGCGGCAGTGTCAGCGGCCTGGCCCCAACACAATTTCGCAAAGTCTGGCCCACATTCCAGGTCAGTGGACGAACTTAGCCCAGCCCTCCCCCAGTATGTACAGTTTTTGAGCATTTTTCGTCAGAATGAACTTGGGATGGGACTGCTGTCTTGTGGCGTTATCCATGACCTGTACTAGCTACAGGTGCCTTGCAAAATCAGCCCCGGCCAGGTCGTGGGACAAGTCGTAGCCTCCCAAGACCTGGCCACCAGTTTTGGAGAATTTTTGTGTGAGACGAACTACAGGGGCCAGGACCTTGAGCGTTTATTTTGGTGGCCAGGTGCCATGACCTAACCACAGCATGGAGCCCCTACGCCAAAGTCGGCCCCATTCCGAGTCCAGTGAATGAACTTGCTGACCCCTCCCCGAGGGAATACCTTCCGCCCATTTTTTGGGCATTTTCGTCGAGACGAACTTGGGGGCGGGACGCCAGACGCTTATTTTTGGGCCAGTGCCCATTATTTTGGCTGCCTTGAGCCCCTCGCAAGTCTGGCCCCATTCCAGTCCGGCCCGGACGAACCAGCCAACCCTCCCAGAGGCTATAACCGCTTTGCGTTTAGGCTTTTTGCGTGAACCCGAACTTGGGGGCGGACGTCAGGCGCTTGTTGTGGAAGTGGCAGTGCCCTTGACCTATTTTAACACCATGAGCCCTAAAAAGTACAGCCCCATTAAAGGTCCGGGGCCGTAGCCCAGCCTTCCCAAAGGCCTGCTTGGCATTTTGGGCATTTTTGTTGAGATGAACTTGGGGGCCAGGACCTTTGTTACACTTGTTACAGGTGTGATAGTGCCGTGGCTAACCCACGGCACCACAGGCCCTGCATGAAGTCAGCCCCATTCGAGGTCCGGCCGGACAGCACCAGCCAACCCCACTCCCAAAGGCTACTGCTTCCCGTTTTAGGCATTTCTGACGGATGAACTTGGGGGCAGGCCTTTATGCACTATTTTGGGCGAGTGGTGCACGTGACTATTCCCCCGGCACGAGGCCCCTCACGAAGTCTGGCCCCCATTCCAGTCGGTAGTGAACATGGCCCAGCCTCCCCTAAGGCTATAGCCACCCAATTTTTAGGGATTTTTGCAAGCCAGACGAACTTGGGCTGGACCTTCAGGCACTTATTTTGGAGTCGCAACCCTGTTTTGGCACATAGGCCCCTACATAAAGTCTAGCCCATTCAGGTCCGATGGTGAGCAGCCAGCCCCCTCCCCAAGGCTATAGCCACCAGTTTTTGGGCATTTTCGTGAAACGAACTTGCTGAGGCCAGGACCCAGGCTTATTTTGGGTTACAGTGGCTGTGCCATGACCCTATTTTGACACCACAGGCCTAAAATCGGCCCCATTCAGTCAGTGGACGAACTTGACGCCCACTCCCCAATTATAGCCCAGTTTTTGGGCATTTTCTGACGGATGGGTGGAGACGGGACACATTGCACTTATTTTAGGCCGGTGGTGCTACCTTTTGCCTGACCACAGCACCACTGGAGGCCCCTCATAAAGTCTGGCCCCATTCCCGAACGACGACCCAGGCAAGGCCTCCATCCACTATAGCCCACCCATTTTTTTGGCGTTTTGCGGCAGACGAACTTAAGGATGGGACGCCCGGGTGCTTATTTGTGGGCCGCGGCAGCCCGCGCTATTTTGGCACCACGGAGGCCCCTTGTCTGGCCCCATTCAGGAGTCGTGGGGCAGACGGCCAGCCCTTCCCCCAGGCTATAGCCCACTCGTTTTTGGGCATTTTTTTGCGGCGGGCCGAACTTGGGAGGCGGGACGCCCGGTGCGCTTATTTTGGGTGAAGTGCCTTCTAGCACCACGGAGGCCTCATAAGAATGCGGCCCCATTCGAGTCAGTGCAGCCACGCTCCTCCTCCCCGAGGCCCGCCCCACCTGTTTTTTAGGCATTTTTGCAGTTGAGACGGGGCTTGGGGCACCGGGACCTTCGCTGTGCACTTATTTTTAGGCAGCGGCGAGTGCCCACTGTCCCTAACACACGGAGGCCCTAAAATGCAGGCCCATTCAGAGTCCGGTGAGACGAACTCAGCCAGCCCTCCCCAAGGCCATAGCCCACCGTTTTTGAGGATTTTGCAGACCCGACTTGGCGGACGGGACTTGACTGTGCAGCCGGCAGTGTCCATGACCTGGCTACCTACGGAGGCCCCTCATGAAGTCTGGCCCCATTCCGAGGTCAGTGGGAGCGAACTTGGCCAGCCCTCCCAGGCTATAGCCCACCCGTTTTTAGGCATTTTTGCAGTGAAACGAACTTGGGGCAGGGACCCCTTGAGCGCTGTTTTGAGCGCAGCATTGCCACGTGTGCCTGTTGAGGCCCATCGCAAAGTCTGGCCCAGTCCAGTGGACGAACTTGGTCCAGCCCTCCTCCCAAGGCTATAGCCCATCTGTTTTTAGGCATTTTCTTGTTGGACGATTTTAGGGGCAGGACACTTGGTGCGCTTATTTTAGAGTGCGGCAGTGCCAGCAGCCTATTACACGGCTGCAGGCCCTACATGAAGTCTGGCCCCATTCCGAGTCCGGCGGACGAACTTGGCCAGCCCCTCCCCCCAAGGCTATAGCCAACCGTTTTTTAGGCATTTTTGCGTGGGGCGAACTTTGGGGCCGGGACCTTGGTGCTTAATTTTGTTGTGGCCCCGCATTCTATTTTGGCACAGGCCTGAGTCTGGCCCCAATCCGGTGCAGGCACGAACTTGGCCTTCCTCCCCAAGCGATAACCCACTCGTTTTGGGCATTTTGCGGCGGGGAACACTTGGGGGCCAGACCTTGGTGGCTTATTTTTGGGCGGCCAGTTGCCTTCCTATTTTAGCACCTACGGAGGCCCCTCGCAAAAGTCGGCCCCATTCAAGGTCAGTGAACGAACTTGTGGCCCCTCCCCCAAGGCTGTCAACCATAGCCCCAGTTTTTGGAGCATTTTTGCAGCGTGAACTTGACAGGGCCAGGACGCCGGTAGCTTATTTTAGTGAAAGTGCGGCGGTGCCATGACCCTAGGTTTATTTTTTAGCACCACAGGCCGCTCGTAATGTCTATTTAGCTCCCATTCGAGGTCGGAGACCCGAGTTTCAGCCAGCCCCTCCCAGAGCTATAAGCCACAGATTTTGGGCATTTTGCGGCCCAGACACAGGACACCCGGTGCTTATTTTTAGGAACCCGTGTAGTGCCTTAATTTTTGGCATCTGGAAGGCCCCTCGCCAAACTGCAGCCCGTTCGAGTCCGTGGACGAACTTGTATCCTCCCCAAAGATATATTGACACGTTATTTGGGCATTTTTTTGGCTTGTTGGATGAACTTAGGGGAGGGACCTTGGTAGCTTATTTTTGGCGCTGGCAGTGCCCGCCCTTGCCTAATCCCCAGCACAGGAGGCCCCTCACATAAAGGTCAGCCCCATTCGAGTCGTGAGACGAACATAGCCAACCCCTTCCCTCCATGAAAGGCTATAGCCCACCCGGTATTTTAGGAGGCATTTTTTAAGTACGGCGAACGAACTTAGGGGCCAGGGCCTTGGTGCCTGATTTTGGCCCAGCAGCTGTGCCCTTGACCTAGTGTGTAGCTGCAGGCCTACTTAAAAGTCTGGCCATTCGAGTCAGTAGGGACGAACAGCTAGCCTCTGCAAGGCTATAGCCACCACCCGTTTTTGGGCATTTTTCGGCGGATGAACTTGGGGCGGGTTAACCTTGGCCAGACAGCTTATTTTAGCCGATGGCAGTGCCAGCAGCATCAGCCCCCAACTTTGGCAGGCCCTCGCAAAGTCTGGCCCCATTAGAGTCGGCAGACAGAACGGTGGCCAACCCACCCCAAAGCTATAGCCCACCCGTTTTTTGGGCATTTGCGAAAGCCGGTAGGGCGAACTTGGGGCAGGACGCCCAGGCAACTTATTTTTTGGCGGCACGGCTTGAGTGCCAGCATAAGCCAGAAGTTTACACACTGAGAGGCCCCTACGTAAACAGCCCCATTCCGAGTCCGATGGAGCGAACTTAGCCAGCCACTCCCCAAGGCTATATAGCCACCCGTTTTTGGGCATTTTTTTTGCTGCCAGAGGCCGAACTTGAGGCCAGGACGCCCAGGACGCTTATTTTTGGTGCAGCGATTCCTTCCTATTTTTGGCACAAAATTTTAAAAGTCTGCCCGGGCGCATGGGCAGTGGCTAACCCCTCCCCAGGCTAGCCCACGGTTTTGCATTTTTGGCTGGCACACAGGCCCCTAGGAAAGGACCTTCAAGCCATTAGGCGTGGCGGTGCAGGCTGGCACACTGCAGGCCCCTACGAGTCTGGCCCCATTGAGACGGTGAACTTGGCCAGCCACTCCCATGACCAAGGCATAAGCCCCACCCATTATTTTGGGCATTTTGCAGTGAACCAGACGACTTGGGGACTGGACCTTGGTGGCCAATTTGGTAGCGTCCAGCCCTATTTTGGCACATAGGCCCCTAGCAAAGTCTGGCCCATTCGAGTCGGTGGTCAGACGAACTTGTGCCCTTCCCTCCCCCCAAGAGCTATAGCCCAACCGCTTTGGGTTTTGGGCATTTTGCGGCAGACGAACTTGGGGGCCAGGACCTTCAGGCGCGTATTTTTTGGGTTGACGGTGCCATGACTTACTATTTTTTTTCCACGTAGGCCCCTCAGGAAATTCTGGCCCGTTACATTAGAGTCCGGTGGACGAACTTGGCCTTCCCACTCCCCAACACTATAGCCACCACGTTTTTGGGCATTTTTCACAGCATTGAACGAACTTGGGAAGGACCATTCGAAGCGCTTTTTTAGGCGTGGCAGTGCCCTCTATTTTGCTAATGTTTAGAGTACAGGCCCTGTAAAATCGCTTCGTGCAGTCTGACATTCCGAGTCAGCATGGACGAACTTGTGAGCTCCTCCCCCAAAATGACTATAGCCACCTTCTGTTTTTTGGGCATTTTACTTGTGGCCGAACCCGAACTTGGGGCCGGGACCCTCGGGCTGGCATTGCCCGCCCAGCCTATTTTTAGGTGCAGGTGCCAGCTATTGCCTGCAGGCCCCTCGCAAAGTCTGGCCCAATTCAGAGTCGGCCAGACGACCTTAGCCAACCCACTCCCCGAGAAATTGCCATCCGCCCGTTTTTGGGCCATTTTGCGGCGGACGAACTTGGGGCAGAATGACCTTGGGCACCTTTTATTTTTGGCGCGATTGCAGTGCCCGCAGCCTATTGACCACACAGGAGGCCACCGCGAGTGCAGCCGTTCAAGTCCGGCCCGGTGACAGGCTGTAGCCATCCCACTCCCCAAGGCTACTCTTCCCAACGATTTTTTAGGCATTTTGCTTGTTGCGGGCCCGAACTTGGGGCGGGACTTCCAGGGCTTATTTTTGCCCAGTATTGACACCCGCGCGGCAGTGTCTTATGCCACCCCCAGCCCTATTTTGCACAGGCCTCGCGAAGTCAGCCCCATTCCGAGTCCAGCCGGCGGGCTGACAGGCTTCGTTTCCAGCCAACCTCCCGCCAAAGGCTTACCAGCCACCCGTATTTTGGGTATTTTGCGGCAGATGAACATGGGGCCAACTTGGAGACTGGCCGCTTGTTGGCACAATTTTACTGGCGCGCAGTGCCTTCTTTTTTGACCTAACCACAGCCTGTGAGCCCCTAAAAGTACGGCGGCCCCATTCAAGAGTCCGGCGCCAGACGAACTTGGAACTTGTAGCCCCCACTCCCCCAGGCTATAGCCACCCATTTTGGGCATTTTGCGGCGGGCAGGAGCAGGGAAGGCCCTTCCAGGGGCCAGGACCACCAGGCGTGACTTGGCAGTGCCGACCAGCCTATTCCGACTGCACCACAGGCCCCTACATAAAGTCATTTATAGCCCCATTGGCCCGGGAGTCCGGCCGGACGACCTTGGACAACCCCTCCCGAGGCTACCGCCGCACCCGTTTTTTTGGGCATTTTAGAATGGGGCAGCGAACTTGGGAAAGGACCTTGGGCCCTTATTTGAGGCGCGGCTGGCCGCCGCAGCCTATTTTCACTGAGAGGCCCCTACATGAAGTCTGGCCCATTCCACGGGTCCGGCGGACGAACTTGGCTAGCCCCTCCCCCTAAGGCTATAGCCCACCCGTTTTTTGGGCATTTTTCTGGCGGACGAACTTGGGGACGGGACCTTCGGACGCTTATTTTTGGGTGCGGCAGTGCCCGCGGCCTATTTTTGGCACATGGCAGGCCCTCGCAAAGTCTGGCCCCATTCCGAGTCCGGCGGACGAACTTGGCCAGCCCCTCCCCACAGGTATCTTCCTTTGCCCCGTTTTGGGCATTTTTAGCGGCCCAGACCGAACTTGGGGACGGAACGCCCGGCACTTATTTTGGGCGGCAGTGCCATGAAATTTTTGCCACAAGCACTGGAGGCCCCTCACAAAGTGCAGCCCCATTGCAAGTCGTGAAGTGGAACTTGGCATAGCCTTCCCTCCCCAAGGCTATACAGCCCACCCGTATTTTAGGCATATTGCGGGCGAACTTGGGCGGAGAGCAGGACAGCAGATTGCTGATTTTTGGCCAGCGGCTGTGCCGGGACTAGCTATTAGCTCACGGAGGCCCCTGCAAAGTCTGGCCCATTCCGAGTCAGCGGACTGAACTTGGCATGCCCTCCCCCCAAGGCTATAGCCCACCCGTTTTTTGGGCATTTTTGCGGCGGACGAACTTGGGGGCGGGACCTTCGGGCGCTTATTTTTGGGCGCTTGGCAGTCTGTGGCCTATTCCCCCAGCCTAGTTTTGCACAGGCCCCCCTACTTAGAAATGCGCCCCCATTCAGTCCGTGAGACGGACTTGCCAGCCTCACCCAAGGCTATAGCCACCGTTTTTAGGCATTTTTGTGTGACGGGCGAAGGGACAGGGACCTTGACGCTTATTTTTGGGCCAGCAGTGCCACAGCCTATTTTACAGAGGCCCTCGCAAAAGTCCAGCCCCATTAGTCCGGACAGACGGAGCAGCCAGCCACTCCCCAAGGCTATAGCCCGCGTTTTGGGCACTTTTTACGTGAGACCGAACTTGGGGGCCAGACCTTGGTGCTGCTTGATTTTGGGTGCGGGCTGTGCCACCCTATTTTTTGGCTAACCCAGCCCTACAGGCCCCTACATGAAATCTGACCCCATTCAAGAGTCGGCCGGACGACACTTGGCTTAACCCCTCCCCCAAAGGCTGTACGCCCACAGTTTTTGGGCATTTTAACGGCGAGGACGAACTTGGGCCAGGGGCTTATTTTTAGGCGGGACACTTGGACCCCCTTATTTTTGGAGTCCGGCCCAGACGGCGATGCCCATGCCCACCTAGGTTTTTTACATTTTGCGTGAATTTACATGCAGGCCCTGCAATTTTGGGCGCGGCAGTCTGGCCCCATTGATCCCGGCCCAGGCCCCACAGACTTAGTAACCAACCCTCCCCAAGGCTATAGCCCACCCGTTTTTTGGGCATTTTTGCGGCGGACGAACTTGGGGACGGGACCTTCGGGCGCTTATTTTTTGGCGGCAGTGCCCGCGGCCTATTTTACACCTGAGCCCCTGCCTGAAAATTCGGCCCCATTGAGTCCGGCAGACACTTGTATACTCCCCCAAGGCTATAGCCCAAGTATTTTGGGCATATTTGCGTGAGACGAACTTGGGGCCGGGACCGGGTGCTGATGATTTTTGGCTGTGCCGCGGCCTGTGTTAGCTGCCTTGGAGGCCCTCGGATAAAGTCGGCCCCATTCCGAGTGGACGAACTTGGCCTATCCCTCCCCTGAGCTATAGCCCACCCGCTTTTTGGGCATTTTTCTGCAGGAACTTGGGGGGACGTCAGTACTTGGACCCTTATTTTTGAACGAGCAGTCGCGGCATGGCCTAGCACAGGAGGCCCTCGCAGAAGTCTGGCCCCATTCAGTCCGGCCGTGACCCGGAGTTGGCAGCCAACCCTGGCTAAGGCCTTAGCCACCCGTTTTAGGCATTTTGCGGGACGAACTTGGGGCCAGGGACCTTGGCGCTTATTTTTGCGACCTATTTTGGCTGGCATGAAAGTGCCATTAAGTGCGGTGCCCTTTAATTTATAGCTTTTTTGTACACTTGGGGAGGCCTCATGAAATTTTTTTCTGTTCATTAGGAGTCGGCCCCCGAACTTGGCCAGCCAGCCCTCCCCAGGCTATAGCCCACCCGTTTTTAGGCATTTTGGCGTAGACGGAACCCGAACTTGGGGGCAGGACCTTGGTGCTGATTTTTTTTTTGGCACGCAGCCTGGCGCGGCTGTGCATTAGGGTCGCAGCCTATTAGCCCACCCGTTTTTCATTTTTTGCGGCAGACAAACAGCCAGGCCCCTGGCAAGCGCTGTGCAAGTCTATTTTGGCACTACACCCCATTCATTTTCGAGTCCGGGCCCGAACTTGGCCAGCCCTCCCAGGCTATAGCCCACCATTTTGGGCATATTTACGTGAAGACCGAACTTGGGGCGGGACCTTCAGGTGCATGATTTTTGGCTGGCGGCTGTGCAGCCTATTGGCTCACGGAGGCCCTACATAGTCTGGCCCCATTCCAGTCCGGTAGACGAACTTGGCTATCCCTCCCCTGAAATTTTGCGCCCGCTTTAGTTTTTGGGCATTTTCTGGCAGACGAACTTGGGGCGGTACCTTGGGACCGCTTATTTTTGGGCGCGGCAGTTCATGACTATTTTTGGCACCACAGGCCCCTCGCAAGTCTGGCCCCATTCGAGTCCGGGACGGACTTCCCTGCCCTACAGCTATAGCCATGGTTTTTGGGCATTTTTCGGACGAACTTGGGGCCTTGGGGCCTTGGTGCTTGATTTTTTAGCAGTGGCTGTGCCGCAGCCTATTAGCCTCTGAGGCCCCTAAGTCGACCCCATTCCGAGTCAGCCCGTGGCACGAACTTCAGCCAGCCCTCCGCCAAGCTATAGCCAGCATTATTTTAGGCATATTTCGTTGAGACGAACAGGGG
Source organism: Citrus cavaleriei (assembly GCA_030448925.1). Lineage (NCBI taxonomy): Eukaryota > Viridiplantae > Streptophyta > Magnoliopsida > Sapindales > Rutaceae > Citrus > Citrus cavaleriei. The sequence goes on along the minus strand of JAUJEN010000593.1, from coordinate 43,513 downwards.
CAGGACCTTGGTGGCTGATTTTGGCGCTTGGCTGTGCCCGTGACCTATTAATGCTGCAGAGGCCCCAGTCGCCCCATTCAGGTCCAGTCGGACGAACTTACTCCCCTGGTATAGCCACCCGTTTTAGGCATTTTTGGCCAGACGAACAGGCCGGTACCGGACCCTTATTTTAGTGCGGCAGTCTTGGACCTATTTTACCACAGGCCCCTCGCAAAGTCTGGCCCCATTCCGAGTCCGGCAGACGGACTTGGCCAGCACTTCAAATATATACGACCCGTTTTTAAATTTTAGCGGCCAGACGAACTTGGGGGCGGGAACTTGGGCACTTATTTTTTGGGCACGGCGGTGCCGCAGCCCACCCTCCAGCACTAGGAGGTTCCTCCTAAAAAGTGCAGCCCCATTGAGTCCGGTAGATGAACTTGGCCAACCCTCCCGAGGCTATAGCCACCCGTATTTTGGGCATATTTGCAGACCCGAACTTGGGGCAGGACCTTGGTGCTGATTTTTGGCCGCAGCTGCCCTTGACTATTATTGGCTCACAGGCCCCTCGCAGTCTGGCCCCCATTCCGAGTCCGGCGGACCTTCCAGCTCCCCCAAAGGCTATAGCCTGTTGTGCGTTTTTAGGCATTTTACATTGCAGCGGCCAGACCGAACTTAGGGGCAGTACCTTGGGACCACTTATTTTGCAGGCCCTTGACAGTCGACCTTGTGACCTATTTTAGCCACAGCCCACGGAGGCCCTACATAGTCAGCCCCATTGAGTCAGCCCAGACGGACTTGGCCAGCCCTCGCAAGGCTATAGCCCACCCGTTTTTTGGGCATTTTTTATGCGGACGAACTTGGGGACAGGACCTTCGGGCGCTTATTTTTGGACGCAGCAGTGCCGCATGACCTATTTTGGTACCACAGGCCCCTCGTAAAGAATCTGGCCCCATTCAGAGTCCGTGGACCGAACATGGCCAAGCTCCCTCCCCCCAGGCTATAGCCCACCCGTTTTGGAGCATTTTTTGCGTGGTGAGGAACTTGGGGCGGGAGCTTGGTGCTGATTTTTTAAGCGTGGCTGTGCCACGCCTATTATTAGCCTCTGGAGGCCCCTACATGCCAAAGTGACCCCATTCCGAGTCCGGCGGACGAACCCTAGCCCTCCCACTAAGGCTATAGCCCACAGTTTTTCGGCATTTTAAGCGGACGAACTTGGGGGCCAGGGACCTTGGCTTATTTTGGAGTCGGCGGTGCCGCAACCTATTGGCACAGACATGAAAGTCTGGATTCCAGGTCAGGACGAACTTGCCAGCCCTCCCAGCTATAGCCCACTCCTTTTTTGGTCATTTTTTCGACGGACGAACTTGGGGACGGGAACTTCGGGCACTTAATTTTGGGACGGACGTGCCCAGCCTATTTTTAACTGGCACAGGAGGCCCCTCACAAATGGCCCCATTCCAGTCCAGACGAACTTGTGTCTCCCCCAGGTATACCCGCCCATGGTTTTGGGCATTTTTGCAAGGCGTTTTTGCCAGGGCGAACTTGGGGAGGACCTTGAGCTTATTGGGCGTGACAGTGCCTGCAGCCCTACTTTATACAGAGGCCCTCTGTGATGCATAAAATAAAGCCCCATTCAGGAGTCGGCGGGGCGAAGCCCAGCCCTCCGCCAGGCTATAGCCACCGTATTTTGGGCATATTTGCAGTGAGACCCGAACTTGGGGGCAGGACCATGGTGCTGATTTTTTTTGTGGCAGCTGTGCCCATGACCTATTATTAGCTCACCAGGCCCCTCGCATAAAGTCTAGCCCCATTCGAGTCCGGCAGACCGAACTTAGCTAACCTCCCCTGGCTATAGCCCCCGTTTTTGGGCATTTTTCTGGCAGACGAACTTGGGGGTACCTTGGACCCACTTATTTTTTGCGTGACAGTCTTGCCGCCCTATTTTTTGGCACCACAGGCCTACATAAAAGTCTGGCCCCATTCCGAGTCCGGTGACGGACTTAGCCAACCGCCCAGGCTATAGCCCACCCGTTTTTTGGGCATTTTTGTGGCAGATGAACTTGGGGACGGGACCTTCGGGCGCTTATTTTTGGGCGCGGCAGTGCCCGCGGCCTTTTTTTGGCACACGGAGGCCCCTCGCAAAGTCTGGCCCCATTCCGAGTCCGGCGGACGAACTTGGCCAGCCCCTCCCCCCAAGGCTATAGCCCACCCGTTTTTTGGGCATTTTTGCGGAGGACGAACTTGGGGACGGGACCTTCGGGCGCATATAATTCGGTGCGCACGGAGGCCCCTCGCAAAGTGTGGCCCCATTCCGAGTCCGGCGGACGAACAGCCAGCCCTCCCCCTATAGCAGCGTTTTTGGGCATTTTGCGGCAGACGAACTTGGGGCGGGACTTGGGGCGCTTTGGGTGCGGAAGTGCCGTGGCCTATTACAGAGGCCCTACTGCATGAGTCTGGCCCCATTCCGAGTCCGGCAGACGAACAGCCAGCCTCCCTGCTATAGCCCACCCGTTTTTTGGGTATTTTTGCGGCGGACGAACTTGGGGACGGGACCTTCGGGTGCTGATTTTTGGGCGCGGCAGTGCCCGTAGCCTATTTTTGGCACAAGGAGGCCCCTCACAAAGTCTGGCCCCATTCCGAGTCCGGGGCCACTTGGCCAACCCTCCCCAAGCTATAGCCCACCCGTATTTTGGGCATTTTGCGGAGACGAACTTGGGGGCCGGGACAGCCCAGGCGCTTATTTTTGGGTGCCCGTGGCCTTTGTAGCACCACGAGGCCCCTCACAAGGTCTGGCCCCATTCCGAGTCCGTGGACAGCCAACCCCTCCCCAGAAGGCTATAGCCACCGCGTTTTTTGGCATTATTTTTGCGGCGGACGAAATTGGGGCGGGACCTTGGTGCTGATGATTTTTTGGGCGCAGTGCCCGTAGCCTATTAACCCAGGCCCCTCACAAAGTCTGGCCCATTTCCCGTGACGAACTTGGCCTCCCCCGCTAGCCCTAGTTTTTAGGCAGCAGACGAACTTGGGGAATGGGACCCAGGCTTGTTAGCGGCAGTGCCATGGGCTGAGGCCCCATAAAGTCAGCCCCATTCCAGGTCCGGCCAGCCAAGGGTATTTGGGCATTTTCACGAACTTGGGGACGGGACCTTGGGGCGCTTATTTTTGGGCGGCAGTGCCCTTGACTATTTTAAAGTCTGGCCCCCAGGAGTCGTGACGAACTTGACAGCCAACCCTCCCCAGGCTATAGCCCACCCGTATTTTGGGCATATTTGCGGCGGACGAACTTGGGGACGGGACCTTCGGGTGCTGATTTTTGAGCGCGGCTGTGCCCGCGGCCTATTATTGGCTCACGGAGGCCCCTCGCATAGTCTGGCCCCATTCCGAGTCCGGCGGACGAACTTGGCTAGCCCCTCCCCCTAAGGCTATAGCCCACCCGTTTTTTGGGCATTTTTCTGGCGGACGAACTTGGGGACGGTACCTTCGGACCCTTATTTTTGGGCGCGGCAGTGCGCGCGGCCTATTTTTGGCACACGGAGGCCCCTCGCAAAGTCTGGCCCCATTCAGAGTCCGGCGGACGAACATCCTCCCGAAGAGGCTACCGCCCTTTAGTTTTTGGGCATTTTTGCGTCGGACGAACTTGGGGCCGGGACCAGGCTGTGGGCGGCATGTCTGCGGCCTATTTTTTTACTACGAGGCCCTACATAAAATCGGCCCCATTCCGAGGTCAGTGACAGCCAACCCTCCCGCAGGCTATAAGCCCGCGTATTTGGGCATTTTCACAGACCCGAACTTAGGGACTGGCCCGGTAAGCTTATTTTGGGCGTGACAGTGCCGGGGCCTATTACCACGGCACAGGCCCCTCAGTACCCCATTCGAGTCAGACGAACAGCCCTCCCCAGGCTATAGCCCGTTTTGTGGGCATTTTGCAGACGAACTTGAGGGGCCAGGACCTTGGCGCTTATTTTCGGGCGCGGCAGGGCCCGCGGCCTATTTTAACACCACGGAGGCCCTACGCAAGTCGGCCCCATTAAGTCCGGCGGACGAACTTGGCCAGCCCCTCCCCAAGGCTATAGCCCACCCGTTTTTTGGGCATTTTTGCGGCCGACGAACTTGGGGACGGGATCTTCGGCCCCTTATTTTTTGGCGCGGCAGTGCCCGCGGCCTGGTTTTGGCACACGGAGGCCCCTTGCAAAGACTGGCCCCATTCCGAGTCCGGCGGACGAACTTGGCCAGCCCCTCCCCCCAAGGATATAGCCCACCCGTTTTTTGCGCAGTTTTGCGGCGGACGAACTTGGGGACGGGACCTTCAGGCGCTTATTTTTGGGAATGGCAGTGCCCGCGGCCTATTATTAGCACACGGAGGCCCCTCGCAAAGTCTGGCCCCATTCCAGGTCGTGAGACGAACAGCCAGCCCGTCCCCAAGTATAGTGCACCCATTTTTGGGCATTTTTGCAGACGAACTTGGGGCGGACGGGACAATTTTTTGGTGCCAGTGACTATTTTACCACAGGGCCCACGTAAGTCTGGCCCCATTCCGAGTCTGGCCGGACAAACAGCCAGCCCTCCCCATATAGTTTTCGCATTTTTGCGGCCGGACGAACTTAGGGGCCGGGGCCTTTGGGTGCCAGTACTTACAGCTATTTTAACACAGAGGACCCTCGTAAAGTCTGGCCCCATTACGAGTCCGGCGGACGAACTTGGACAGTACCCGTCCCCGTTTTTGGGCATTTTTGCGGCGACGAACTTGGGGACGGGACCGGCTTATTTTAAGCGCCAGTGCCCTTGAGACTACAGGCCCTCTGCAATGTCTTGCCCCATTCCGAGTCGGCCAGAAGCCAACCGTCCCCCTATAGCCCACGTTTTTGGGCATTTTGCGGCAGACGAACTTGGGGCCAGGACGCGGGGCTTATTTTTGGGCGTGGCGGTGCCGCGGCTATTTTGGCACAGGCCTAAAGTCTGGCCCCATTCCGAGTCCGGCGGACGAACTTGGCCAGCCCGTCCCCCAAGGCTATAGTGCACCCATTTTTTGGGCATTTTTGCGGCGGACGAACTTGGGGACGGGACCTTCGGGGGCTTATTTTTGGGTGCGGCAGTGCCCGTGCTATTTTGGTAGCGGAGGCCCCCACATAGTCTGGCCCATTAAAATGGACAAACAGCCAGCCCTACCCCGGCTATAACCCGTTTTTGCGCATTTTTAGACGAGCGATGAGGCGGGGCCTTTGGAGTGCGGCAGTGCCCTGACCTATTTTTGGCACACAGAGGCCCCTAAAGTGTGGCCCCATTAGGAATCCGGGGTGAACTTGAACAGCTGTAACCCGTCCCCAGGCGTTTTTTGGGCATTTTTGCGGCCAGACGAACTTGAGGGCGGGACCTTGAGGGCTTATTTTTTGGGTGCGGCAGTGCCAGCTGACCTATTTTGTACGAGGCCCGCAAAGTCTAGCCCCATTGATGGACAAACTTGGCCAGCCCTCCCCAGGCTGCCCACCGTTTTCGCATTTTTTCACGGAGACGAGCGATGGGGGCGGGGCCTTTGGGTGCTGACAGTGCCAGCCTATTTTGGCACAGAGGCCCCTCCAAAGTGTGGCCCCATTCCAGGTCAGCGGATGAACTTGGCCCGTCCCCAATTTGTATAGCCCGCCCATTTTTGGAGCATTTTTGGGGCGAACTTAGGACCTTGAGCTTATTTTAAGCGGCGCCAGTGCCATGACCAGCACCAGGCCTTGTAGCGTCTGGCCCCATTCCGAGTCCGGCCAGACGAACTTGGGCAACCCTCCCCAAGTATAGCCGCTGCGTTTTTAGGCATTTTGCGGCCAGACGAACTTGGGGCGGGACCTTCCGGGCACTTATTTTGGGCGCGGCAGTGCCCAGACCCTAATTTAGCACGGAGGCCCTGCAAAGTCTGGCCCCATTCCGGGTCGGCCGGATGAACTTGGCCATCCCTCCCCCAAGGTATAGCCCGTTTTTGGGCATTTTGTGAGACGAACTTGGGGCGGGACCCTTATTTTGGGTCTTGGCAGTGCCCTTGGGCACCGTGGGCCCCTGAAAGTCTGGCCCCATTCGAGTTGGAACCAGCCAGCCCTCCTCCCGAGGCTATAGCCCACCCATTTTGGGTATTTTTCGGCAGACGAACTTGTGGGCCAGGACCTCAGGCGCTTATTTTTTGGGCGTGGGTGCCAGCCTATTTTGGCTGCAGGCCCCTAAGTTGGCCCATTCGAGTCGGCCAGACGAACTTGAGAGGACCTTGGGCCGGGCACTTATTTTTGGGCAGCAGTGCCCCCTATTTTACAAGGCCCTGAAAGTTGGCCCCATTCGAGTCGGCGGATGGCAGCCAGCCCTCCCCAAGGCTATAGCCTACCCGTTTTGGGCATTTTTGCAGACGAACTTGGCGGCCAGGACCTTGGTGATTATTTTTAGCGGCAGTGCCGCCCTGGCACCAGGCCCAGCTGCAAATCCCATCGAGTCATTGAACAGCCCAGCCCTCCCCAGGCTATAGCCCACCCGTTTTTCGGCATTTTGCAGGACCCGAACTTGGGGGGACCTCCAGGCGCTTATTTTGCAGGGTAGCAGTGCCCAGCCTGTTGGCACCACGGGCCGTCATAAGTCGCCCCATTCCGATCGGCCGTAGACGAACTTGGCCAAGCCCTCCCCAGGCTATAACCCTGCGTTTTTGGGCATTTTGCGGGCGAACTTGGGGCAGGACCTTGGTCCAGTGCGGCCTATTTTGGCCCCAGAGGCCCTGAAATGAAGTCTGGCCCCATTAGTCCGTGAACTTGGCCAGCCTCCCCCAAGCTATAGCCCACCCGTTTTTAGGCATTTTTTGCGTGAGACGAACTTGGGGGCCGAATGGACACCGCTTATTTTTGGCGCGGCAGTGCCCATGACCCTACTTTGGCAGGCCCTACCTCGAGGCCCATTAGTCAATGGGGACGACCTTGCCAGCCCTCCCCAAGGCAATAGCCCACCCGTTTTTGGGCATTTTGCGGCCAGACGAACTTGGGCGGGACCTTGGGCACTTATTTTTGGTGGCAGTGCCAGCCTAACCTGCTGCACCACAGGCCAAAGTCAGCCCCATTAGAGTCCGACGGATGAACTTGGCCAGCCCTACCCCCCAAGGCTATAGCCCACCCGTTTTTTTGGCAATTTTGTGACCCAGAGAACTTGGGGCCGGGACCTTGGTGCTTATTTTTAGGCGTGGCAGTGACCTATTCTGTTGGAGGCCCTCGCAAAAGTCGGCCCATTCGAGTCCCGTGACGAACTTGGCCAGCCCCTCCCCCCAAGGCTATAGCCCACTCATTTTTTGGGCATTTTTGCGGCGGACGAACTTGGGGACGGGACCTTTGGGCGCTTAATTTTGTGCGCGGCAGTGACCGTGGCCTATTTTTGGCACACGGAGGCCCCTCGCAAAGTCTGGCCCCATTCCGAGTCCGGCGGACGAACTTGGCCAGCCCCTCCCCCCAAGGCTATAGCCCACCCATTTTTTGGGCATTTTTGCGGCGGACGAACTTGGGGACGGGACCTTCGGGCACTTATTTTTGGGCGCGGCAGTGCCCGCGGCCTATTTTTGGCACACGGAGGCCCCTCGCAAAGTCTGGCCCCATTCCGAGTCCGGCGGACGAACTTGGCCAGCCCCTCCCCCCAAGGCTATAGCCCACCCGTTTTTTGGGCATTTTGCGGCGGACGAACTTGGGGACGGGACACCCGCTTATTTTGGGTCTTGGCAGTCGGGCGCGGCTACTGCACCGCGTGGGCCCTGTAAAGTCTGGCCCCATTCGAGTGGACCCGAACAGCCAGCCCTCCCAGGCTATAGCCAACCCGTTTTTTGGGCATTTTTTGCGTGAGCGAACTTGGGGACGCCAGGACCTTGGAGATTATTTTTAGGCAGCGGCAGTGCCAGCAGGCAAACCCTTAATTGGGCACCCCACAGGCCCCCTCGCAAAGTCTGGCCCCATGCCGAGTCCGGCGGACGAACTTGGCCAGCCCCCTCCCCAGGCTGTAGCCCGTTTTTTAGGCATATTTTGTGAGACGAACTTGGGGGCGGAACCTTGAGCTTATTTTTGGGTGCAGCAGTGCCCTATTTTGGCACCACTGAGCCCCTGCCCTACATAAAAGTCTGGCCCCATTCCGACTCGGCTGTGGCCAGCCCTCCCCCCAAGGCTATAGCCCACCCGTTTTTTGGGCATTTTTGCGGCGGACGAACTTGGGGACGGGACCTTCGGGCGCTTATTTTTGGGCACGGCAGTGCCCGCGGCCTATTTTTGGCACACGGAGGCCCCTCGCAAAGTCTGGCCCCATTCCGAGTCCGGCGGACGAACTTGGCCAGCCCCTCCCCCCAAGGCTATAGCCCACCCGTTTTTTGGGCATTTTTGCGGCAGACGAACTTGGGGACGGGACCTTCGGGCGCTTATTTTTGGGCGCGGCAGTGCCCCCTGCCTAATTGGGCTGAGGCCCTAAAAGTCTGGCCCCATTCAAGTCCGTGAGACGAACAGCCAGCCCTCCCCAGGCTGTAGCCCACCCGTTTTAGGCATATTTTTGGGACGAACTTGGGGGCCGGAACCTTGGCTTATTTTTGGGTACGGCAGTGCCCGCGGCCTATTTTTGGCACACGGAGGCCCCTCGCAAAGTCTGGCCCCATTCCGAGTCCGGCGAGCGAAATTGGCCAGCCCCTCCCCCCAAGGTTATAGCCCACCCGTTTTTTGGGCGTTTTTACAGCGGACGAACTTGGGGACGGGACCTTCGGGCGCATAATTTTGGCCGCGGCAGTGCCCGCGGCCTATTTTTGGGACACGGAGGCTCCTCGCAAAGGCTGGCCCCATTCCGAGTCCAGTGAGACGAACTTCAGCCCTCCCCCCAGGCTATAGCCCACCGTTTTTGGGCATTTTTGCTGACGAACTTGGTGGCCAGGGACAGGCTGGCTTATTTTTGGCAGTGCCCTATTTTTGGAGGCCCCTACAAAGTCTGGCCCCATTCCGAGTCGTGAGACTGGCCAGGCCTCCCCCAAAGCTATAGCCGCCGTTTTTGGGCATTTTTGCGACGAACTTGGGGACGGACCTTGGGTGATTATTTTTGGGTGGCAGTGCCCTTCCCTATTTTGGCACAATGAGGCCCTCAAAGTCTGGCCCCATTCCGAGTCTGGCAGACGAACATGGCCAGCCCGCTGTAGCCACCCGTTTTGGGCATTTTTGCGGTGAACTTGAGGGCGGGACCTTGGTAGCTTATTTTGGGCGGCGGCAGTGCCCTTGACCTGTTACAGCACGGAGGACCCTCGCAAAGTCTGGCCCCATTCAGATCCGGCCAGACCGAACTTGGCTAACCCTCCCCAGGCTATATCCACCCGTTTTTGGGCATTTTTGCGGTGACAGACGAACTTGAGCAGGACGCCCTTGATGGCTTATTTTTGGGGCAGCAGTGCCCATGACCTGTTGGCACAGGAGGCCCCTACAAAGTCTGGCCCCATTGAGTCCGGCAGACGAACTTGGGGGCCAGGACCAGCACTTATTTTTGGGCAAGGCAGTGCCATGACCCACAGCTGCACCACAGGTCCCATAAAGTTTGGCCCCATTCAGTCCCGGAGACGAACAGCCAGCCCTCCCCAGGCTATAGCCCTACCGGTTTTTAGGCATTTTTGCGGACCGAACTTGAGGGCCGGGACCTTGTGTGATTATTTTTGGGCGCGGTGCCCATGACCTGGTGAGGGCACCACAGGCCTGCATAAGTATGGCCCCATTCAAGTCCGGCGGACGAAATTGGCCAGCCCCTCCCCCCAAGGCTGTAGCCCACCCATTTTTTGGGCATATTTTCGGCGGACGAACTTGGGGACGGGACCTTGGGGTGATTATTTTTGGGCACGGCAGTGCCAGTGACTAATTCAGGCCCCTCGCAATGTGGCCCCATTCCGGAGTCCGGACGGCCAAGGCCCCTCGCAAGGCTATAGCCACCCGTTTTTGGGCATTTTGCGGGGGCGAAGGGACGGACCTTGGGCGCTTATTTTTAAGCGTGCAGTGCCTGACCTATTGGCACAATGAGGCCCCTCGCAAAGTCTGGCCCCATTCCGAATCCGGCGGACGAACTTGGCCAGCCCCATTACCCAAGGCTGTAGCCCACCCGTTTTTTGGGCATTTTTGCGGCCCGAGACGAACTTGAGGGCAGGACCTTGGTAGCTTATTTTTGGTGACGCAGCGGGGCCCGGCCTGCAGGCCCTGGCAAAGTCTAGCCCCATTAAGTCCGGCCAGACGAACAGCCCCCTCCCCCAAGGCTATAGCCACCCCAGATTTTTAGGCATTTTGCAGCGGGGAAGGCAGGGCCGGGACCTTGGGCTTATTTTGGGCAGTGCCCATGGCCACAGCACCACAGGCCCTAATGTTCCGGCAGACGAACTTGTGCCCCTTATAGCCCAGTTTTGGCCATTTTTGCGGACAAACTTGGGGACGGACCTTGAGGCTTATTTTGGGGCCTGTGCCTGCTATCTTTGCTGGCGCCCCTGTAAGTGTGGCCCCATTCCGAGTCTGGCGGATGAACTTGGCCAGCCCCACCCCCCAAGGCTATAGCCCACCCATTTTTTGGGCATTTTTGCGGCGGACAAAGTTGGGGACCGGACCCTCGGGCGCTTATTTTTTGATTGGCGTGGCCTGTGGTTCGCTGACCCCTCGCAAAGCTGGAGATTCCGAGTTAGGCGGACGGCCTTCCCGCCCCAGGCTATAGCCCCAGTTTTTGGGCATTTTTGCGGCGGCCGAACTTGGGGACGGGACACCTTGGGCTTATTTTTGGGCAGCAGTGCCCGACCTAGTTTGAGGCCCCGCGCAAAGTCTGGCCCCATTCAAAGTCCGGCGGACGAACAGCAACCTTCCCCGGGTATAGCCACCCGTTGTTTGGGCATTTTTACGGCGGCCGAACTAGGGGACCACCGGGCACCTTATTTTGGGCCAGCGACTGTGCCCATGACCTATTTTGCCCTCACGGTCCCTAAAGTCTGGCCCCATTCCGAGTCCGGCGGACGAACTTGGCCAGCCCCTCCCCCCAAGGCTATAGCCCACCCGTTTTTTGGGCATTTTTGCGGTGGACAAACTTGGGGACCGGACCTTCGGGCACTTATTTTTGGGTACGGCTGTGGCCGTGGCCTGGTTTTCGCACACGGCGGCCCCTCGCAAAGGCTGGGCCGATTCCGAGTTAGGCAGTGAACAGCCAGCCCCAACTGGTATAGCCCACCCGTTTTTTGGGCATTTATGCGGACGAACTTGGGGACGGGACCTTCGGGCGCTTATTTTTGGGCCCGGCAGTGCCAGCGGCCAATTTATTTGCAGGCCCCTAAAGTCTGGCCCCATTCAGGTCCCGGCGGGCCTCCCACAGGCTATAGCCCAGTTTTTGGGCATTTTGCGGGGGCGAACTTGGGGACGGACCTTGGCGCTTATTTTTAGCGCAGTACTGCGGCCTGGGGCCCCTAAAGTCTGGCCCCATTCGAATCCGGACGAACAGCCAACCCCCAAAGGCGTAGCCCGTTTTGGGCATTTTTGCGGCCAGACAGGACAGGACCGGGCGCTTATTTTTAGCGGCAGGGCCCTTGACTATTTACAGCACAGGCCCCTAAAGTCTGGCCCCATTCCGAGTCAGGCGGACGAACTTGGCCAGCACCTCCCACCAAGGCTATAGCCCACTTTAGTTTTTGGGCATTTTGCGGCCAGACGAACTTGGGCGCCAGGACCTTGGCGCTTATTTTGGCGGCGGCAGTGCCCGCGGACTACCCACAGCACCACAGGCCCCTGCAATGTCTGCAGCCCCATTCGAGTCCGGCCAGACGAACTTGTATTGACCCCTGCCCCTTAGTTTTTGGCCATTTTGCGGCGGACAAACTTGGGGACCGGACAACCTTGGGGGCTTATTTTGGGGCGGCTGTGCCCATGACCTATCTTTAGCACTGCGCCCTCGCAAAGTCGGCCCCTTATTCAGGAGTCCGGCGGATGAACTTGGCCAGCCCCTCCCCCCAAGGCTATAGCCCACCCGTTTTTTGGGCATTTTTGCGGTGGACGAACTTGGGGACCGGACCTTCGGGCACTTATTTTTGGGTGCGGCTGTGGCCGTGGCCTAGTTTTCGCCTGCTGACCCCTAAAAGGCTGGGCGATTCCGGTTGGGCGGACGAACTTGGCCAGCCACCCTTTAGGCGCCCACCGTTTTTGGGCATTTTTGCGGCGGGCGAACTTGGGGACGGGACCTTGAGGCTTATTTTTTGGGCGGCAGTGCCCATGACTGGATTTAACTACAACACCGCAGGCCCCTCGCAAAGTCTGGCCCCATTCCGAGTCCGGCGGACGAACTTGGCCAGCCCCACCCCCCAAGGCTATAGCCCACCCATTTTTTGGGCATTTTTGCGGTGGATGAACTTGGGGACCGGACCTTCGTGCGCTTACTTTTGGTCGCGGCTGTGCCCGCGGCCTATTTTATGCACACAAAGGTCCCTCGCAAAGTCTGGCACCATTATGAGTCCGGCGGACGAAGTGAGCCAGCCCCACCCCCCAAGGCTATAGCCCAACCGTTTTTTGGGCATTTTTGCAGCGGACGAACTTGGGGACCGGACCTTCAGGGGATTATTTTTGGGCGCGACTGTTTCAGCGGCCTATTTTTGACACACGGAGGCCCCTCGCAAAGTCTGTGCCCATTCCGAGTCCAGCGGACGAACTTGGCCAGCCCCACCCCCCAAGGCTGTCGCCCACCGGTTTTTTGGGCATTTTTGCGGCGGCCGAACTTGGGGACCGGTCCTTCGGACATTTATTTTTGTGGACGGCTGTGCCCGGGGCCTATTTTTGGCACACGGAGGCCCCTCGCAAAGTCTGGCCCCATTCCGAGTCCGGCGGACGCCAGACCCTCCCCCCAAGGCTATAGCCCACCCGTTTTTTGGGCATTTTTGCGGCGGACGAACTTGGCGACCGGACCTTCGGGTGCTTATTTTCGGGCGTGGCTGTGCTCACGGCCTATTTTTTTACAGACGCTCCTCTGAAAGTCGGCCCTATTGAGTCCAGACGAACTTGTGTAGCCTTGACCCCCACGCTTATACCCGTTTTTGGGCATTTTTGCGGCGGACAAACTTAGGACGGACCGGGTGCTACCGGGCGTGGCTGTGCCCACGGCTATTTTAACTGCAGCCGCTCGCAAAATCTGCCCGATTCAGTCGGCGGACGAACAGCCCCCTCCCCAAGGCTATAGGCCACCGTTTTTAGGCATTTTGCGGCCCGAGACGAGCGTGGGGCGGGACCTTGAGCGCTTATTTTTGAAGCGCGGCAGTGCCATGACCTACCCCACGGAGGCCCCTCGGAAAGTCTGGCCCCATTCCGAGTCGGCCAGACGAACAGCCAACCCTCCGCCTTATAGCCCATCCGTTTTTTGGGCATTTTTGCGGCGGACAAACTCGGGGACCGGGCCTTCGGGGGCTTATTTTTGGGTGCGGCTGTACCCGCAGCCTATCTTTGGCACACTGAGGCCCCTCGCAAAGTCTGGCCCCATTCCGAGTCCGGAATGACGGCATTAGCCAACCCTCCCCGAAGGCTATAGCCCACCGTTTTTATGCATTTTTAAAGGCGTGAGACGAACTTGGGGGCCAGGACCCAGCGTTTATTTTTTCGGCTGAGCAGTGCCAGCTGCCTATTTTGGCACCACAGGCCCCTACGCAAAGTCTGGCCCCATTCGAGTCTTGCAGGGGACACTTGGCCCAGCCCCTCCCGGTATAGCCACGATTTTTAGGCATTTTGCGGTAGACGAACTTGGGGTCGGGACCTTGGCGGCTTGGCAGTGTCCCATGACCTATTTTTGGCACGGAGACCCCTCGCATAAAGTCTGCCCATTCAGTCGGCGGACGGCTTGGCCAACCCCTCCCAAGGCTATAGCCCGCCCCGTTTTTAGGCATTACTTGCGGCAGACGAACTTGAGGGGCCAGGGACCTACAGGCGCTTATTTTTTTGGTGCGCCCAGTAGTGCAGGCTATTTTGGCAGCTGCGGAGGCCCCTCGCAAATCTGAGGCCATTCCGAGGTCGGCCAGACCCGAACTTGGCCAGCCCCTCCCCCCAAGGCTATAGCCCACACGTTTTTTGGGCATTTTTGCGGCGGACGAACTTGGGGACGGGACCTTCGGGGGCTTATTTTTTGGGGCGGCAGTGCCCGCGGCCTATTTTAGGTACCGGAGGCCCCCAAAGTCTCGCCCATTCCGAGTCAGCGGACTAACCGCCAGCCCTCCCACTAAGGCTATAGCCCACCCGTTTTTGGGCATATTTGCGGCAGACGTACTTGGGGGCCAGGACCTCCAGTAGCTTATTTTTAGGCGCGACAGTGCCCAGCGGCCTCCCCAGCACTGCAGGGGCCCCTCACAAAATCTGGCCCCATTCGAGTCAGTGGGGCCAGGCTTGTGCCCTCCCCCAGATATAGCCCACCCGTTTTTAGCAGGCATTTTTGTGGAGACGAACTTGGGGATGAGACCTTCAGTAGCGGCAGTGTCCTTGACCTATTTTTGGCTACAGGCTACCAATGTCTGCCCCATTCCGAGTCCAGCGGACGAACTTGGCCATGATCCCTCCCCGAAAGGTATAAGCACGTTTTTAGATTTTGAGCATTTTGCAGACGAACTTGGGGCGGGACCTCTGAGGCGCTTATTTTAGGTGAGTGACCGCAGCCTATTTGGCCCACAGCTGCAGGCCCTGCAAAAGTCTGTCAGGACCATTAGGAGTCCGGTGAACGAACAGCCAGCCCTCCCCCAGGTATAGCCACCTTTTTGGGCATTTTTGCCAGACGAACTTGGGAAAGGGACCTTGAGGCGCGGCAGTGCCCCATGACCTAATCCCAGCACCACGGAGGCCCTAGAAAAGTCTGCCCATTCCGGAGTCCGGCTGGACACGGGCAGCAACCCTCCCCCCAAGGCTATAGCCCACCCGTTTTTTGGGCATTTTTGCGGCGGACGAACTTGGGGCCCGGACCTTTGGGCCCTTACTTTTGGCACACGGAGGCCCCTAGCAAAGTCTGGCCCCATTCCGAGTCCGGCGGACGAACTTGGCCAGCCCCACCCCCCAAGGCTATAGCCCACCCGTTTTTTGGGCATTTTTGCGGCGGACAGGGATGGGACCTTCAGTAGCTTATTTTAGGCGGCAGTGCCAGCTAACCCCACAGCACCACGGAGGCCCTCGCAAGTCTCGCCCCATTCCAGTCGGCCAGACGAAGCCAGCCCTCCCCCCAAGGCTATAGCCCACCCGTTTTTTGGGCATTTTTGCGGCGGACGAACTTGGGGACGGGACCTCCGGGTGCTTATTTTTGGGCTCGACAGTACCCGCGGCCTATTTTTGGCACACGGAGGACCCTCGCAAAATCTGGCCCCATTCCGAGTCCGGCGGACGAACTTGGCCAGCCCCTCCCCCCAAGGCTATAGCCCACCCGTTTTTTGGGCATTTTTGCGGCGGACGAACTTGGGGACGGGACCTTCGGGCGCGGCAGTGTCCGCGGCCTATTTTTGGCACACGGAGGCCCCTCGCAAAGTCTGGCCCCATTCCGAGTCCGGCGGACGAGCCCCCTCCCAGGCTGCCAGCCACCCGTTTTTGGGCATTTTGCGGACGAACTTGGGGACGGGACCTCTGCGCTTATTTTTGGGCAGTAGTGCCAGCCTAACCCAGCTGCGGAGGTCCCATAGTCTCACAGGCCCGGCTCAAAAGTCGGCGGGCCGAACAGCCAGCCACTCCCCAGGCTATAGCCACCCGTTTTTAGGCATTTTGCGGCGGACGAGCTTGGGGACGGGACCTTGGGTGGCGGTGCCCAGCGTCCTATTTTACTGCAGGCCCCTCGAAAAGTCTGGCCCATTCCGAGTCCGGCGGACGAACTTGCCTCCCCAGGCTATACCCACCCATTTTTTTGATTTTTTGCGGCGGACGAACTTGGGGACGGGACCTGCAGGCGCTTATTTTTAGGGCGTAGTAGTGCCGGGGCCTATTCCCAGCACAGGCCCCCCTGCAAAGTGCGTGACCATTCAGGAGTCCGGCCGAACCCATGACCCTCCCCCAGTATAGCCAGCTGTTTTTGGGCATTTTTGCGTGAACGAACTTGGGACGCAGGACCTTCAGGTCTTGCGGCGTGCCCTTCTATTTTTAGCACAGGCCCTCGAAAAGTCTGGCCCCATTCAGGAGTCCGGACGAACTTGCCAGCCCTCCCCCCAGGCTAGTTTTGGGCATTTTTGCGGCGGACGAACTTGGGGACGGGACCTCTGGGCGCTTATTTTTGGGCGCGGTAGTGCCCGGGGCCTATTTTTGGCACACGGAGGCCCCTCGCAAAGTCTGTGACCATTCCGAGTCCGGCGGACGAACTTCGCCAGCCCCTCCCCCCAAGGGTATAGCCCACCTGTTTTTTGGGCATTTTTGCGTGAGACGAGACTTGGGGCCAGGACCTTCCAGGCGCTTATTTTTGGGGCGTGACAGTGCCAGCGTCCTGCCACAGCACCACGGAGGCCCCTCGAAAAGTCTGGCCCCATTCCGAGTCCGTCGGACGAACTTGCCCAGCCCCTCCCCCCAAGGCTATAGCCCACCCGTTTTTTGGGCATTTTTACGTGAGACGAGCAGGGAGGGACCTTCGGTAGCTTATTTTTGTCTTGGCAGTGCTCTATTTTTGGTACCGCAGGTCCCACTGTAAAGTTTGGCCCCATTCAGTCGGCGGACGAACTTGGCCAGCCCCTCCCCCCAAGGCTATAGCACACCCGTTTTTTGGGCATTTTTGCGGCGGACGAACTTGGGGCCAGGACGCCCGGTGGCTTATTTTTTGAGTCTGGCCGGTTTGTGGCCTATTTTTGGCACGGAGGCACCTGCATTTGGCCCCATTCCGAGTCCGGACGAACTTGGCCAGCCCTCCCCATGCTGTAGCCTACCGTTTTTGGGCATTTTGCTGCAGACGAACTTAGGGCGGGACTTTGGGCGCTTATTTTTTGGGCAGCAGTGCCATGACTATACAGCACCGCAGGCCCCTCATATCTGGGCCATTCGAGTCAGTGACGAACTTAGCCAGCCCTCCCCAGGCTATAGCCCTTTCCGTTTTTGGGCATTTTTGCAGACGAACTTGTGGGCGGGACGCTTGGCTTATTTTGGGCGTGACATTGCCCATGGCCTATTTTGGCTACAGGCCCCTCATAAGTTTGGCCCCATTAAGTCAGCAGACGAACTTGGGGGCAGGACCGGGCACTTATTTTGGTGCGGCGGCAGTGCAGCCTGCAGGCCCCTCGCAAAGTCTGGGCCCATTCCGAGTCCGGCGGACGAACTTGGCCAGCCCCTCCCCCCAAGGCTATAGCCCACCCGTTTTTTGGGCATTTTTGCGGCGGACGAACTTGGGGATGGGACCTTCGGGTGCGGCAGTGCCCGCGGCCTATTTTTGGCACACGGAGGCCCCTCGCAAAGTCTGGCCCCATTCCGAGTCCGGCGGACGAACTTGGCCAGCCCCTCCCCCCAAGGCTATAGCCCACCCATTTTTTGGGCATTTTTGCGGCGGACGAACTTGGGGACGGGACCTTGTAGCTTATTTTTAGGCGCAGTTGCCTGTGACCTATTTTAACTGGAGGCCCCTAAAAGTCAGGCCATTCAGGTCCAGTAGACGAACTTGGCCAGCCCCTCCCCCCAAGGCTATTTATAGCCCACCCGTTTTTTGGGCATTTTTGCGGCGGACAAACTTGGGGACGGGACCTTCGGGTGCTTACTTTCGGGCGTGGCTGTGCCCCCGGCCTATTTTAACTGCAGGCACCTCCACAAAATCTGGCCCTATTTGAGTCCGTGGACCCGAACAGCCAACCCCTTTATAGCCGCCGTTTTGGCCATTTTGCGGCGGACAAACTTGGGGACCCGGACAACCTTGGGCTTAGGTGACTGTGCCCGTGACCTATCTTTAGCTGGGCCCCAAAGTCGGCCCCATTCGAGTCCAGCGGATGAACTTGCCCCCTCCCCAGGTATAGCCCACGTTTTCTTGCATTTTGCGGTGGGCGAACTTAAGGGACGGACCTTCGGCACTTTTATTTTTAGGAATGGCTGTGGCACGTGGCCTATGTTTACGCCACAGCGGCCCCTGCAAGGCTGGGCCCATTCGGTCAGGACAGGAACTTGGCCAGCCCACCCCCCAGGCTATAGCCGTTTTTGGGCATTTTTGCGGCGGCCGAACTTGAGGCAGTGCCCGAGCTTATTTTGGGCGGCAGTACCCATGCTATTTTTACCACAGGCCCCTAAAAGTCTGGCCCCATTCGAGTCCAGTGGACGAACTTGGCAAACCCTTCCCCAAGGCTATAGCCATAGTTTTTGGGCATTTTTGCGTGCGAACTTGGGGACAGACCTTGACCGCCCTATTTTGGGCCTTGCACTGTGCCCTGACCTATTTTCTCACGGAGGTCCCTCGCAAAGTCAGCCCCATTCAGTCCGGCAGACGAACTTTGGACAAGCCCCCCCTTTGAAACTATAGCCCTACCGTTTTTGGGCATTTTTGGAGCGAACTTTGGGACGGACCTTGGACATTTATTTTGGGCGGCTGTGCGGCCTATTTTAACACCACGAGGCCCCTATGAAATCGCCCCATTAAAAGTCCGTGACGAACAGCCAACCCTTTAAAGTGTCGCCCAGGTTTTTAGGCATTTTGCGGCGGCGAACTTAGGGACAGTCCTTGGACATTTATTTTTGTGGACGGCTGTGCCCGGGGCCTATTTTTGGCTTTACAGGCCCTCGCAAAGTCTGGCCCATTAAAGTCGGCAGACGCAGACCCTCCAAGGCTATCCCACGTTTTTAGGCATTTTGCGGCAGACGAACTTGGCGACGGACCTTGGTGCTTATTTTGAGCGTGGCTGTGCTCCCACCTATTTTGGCACAGACGCTCTCAAAATCTGGCCTGACCAGGAGTCCGGCCTACGAACAGCCCAAACCTGGCCATAGCCCTTTGCGTTTTTGACATTTTTGCGGACAAACTTAGGGGACGGACGCCGGGTGCTTATTTTGGGCATGGCTGTGCCCCCTATTTTGGCACATGGAAGCACCTGTCTGGCTATTCCAAAAGTCGTGAACTTGGCCAGCCAACCCCATAGCCAGCCCGTTTTTGGGCATTTTTGCGGCGGACGAACTTGGGGACCGGACCTTCGGGCACTTAATTTTGGGTGCGGCTGTGGCCGTGGCCTATGTTTTGGGCTGACCCCTAAAGGCTGGAGCCCATTCAGGAGTCCGTGGACGGGCAGGCAGCCCACCCCAAGGCTATAACACCTGTTTTTGGGCATTTTTTGCGGTGACGAACTTGGGGACCCGGACCTTGGGCACTTATTTTTAGTGCGGCTGTGACGGTGGCCTATTTTTTGGCTGGGAGGCCCTAAAGTCTGGCCCCATTTGAGTCGTGGCGGACGAACTTAGCCAGCCCCTCCCCCCACGGCTATAGCCCACCGTTTTTGGGCATTTTTGCGGCCAGACGAACTTGGGGACGGACCGGGCACTGAATTTTTGGGTCTTGGCTATGGCCGTGGCAGTTACAATTTTTGGTCCTGGTGACCCCTATCAAGTTGGCCCCCATTAGGAGTCCAGTGATTGTGAACAGCCAGCCCGCCCCAAGGCTATAACCAGCACTTTAGATTTTTTGGGCTTTTTCGTGGTGAACTTGGGACGGACGGACCTTGAGCGCTTTTTTTTGCGGCGGCTGTGCATGACCTATTTTGCAACAGCACAGGCCCTGCAAAGTCTGGCCACATTCCATCCGGATGAACTTGGCAACCCTCCCCAAGGCTATAGCCCACCGGTTTTGATTTTCGCGTGAGACGAACTTAGGGACGGACCTTGGGCACTTATTTTTAGATGGAGGCTGTAGCCAGTGATCGCCTATTTTTGGCTTTGGGCCTATAAAGTCCTGGCCCCATTTCGAGTCTGTGTGACGAACTTGTGCCCCCAAAGGCTATAGCCCCTTGGTTTTTGACATTTTTGCGGCGGTGTGAACTTGGGGACGGACCTTGGGCACTTATTTTGGATGCGGTCTGTGGCGATTGGCCTATTTTTGGCACCACGGAGGCCCTCGCATAAGTCTGGCTTCCCCATTTCGAGTCGTGAACCGAACTTAGTAGCCAGCCCCAATTTTATAGCCCGCCCATTTTTAGGCATTTTACGTGAGACTGAACTTGGGGACCGGACCTTCGGGCACTGAATTTTGGGTGCGGCTATGGCCGTGGCCAATTTTTGGTCCACGGCGGCCCCTCGTAAAGTTTGGCCCCATTCCGAGTCCGGAACCCAGACGTGGCAACTTGAGACCCAGCCAGCCTCCTATTTTTATTTCAGGCCCCTCGCAAAGTCTGGCCGTATTTTTTTGGGCATTTTGGGCATTTTTTTGCGGCGTTGGGACTGGGCAGGGACCTTTTTTTTTGAAGCGGCTGTACCCATGACCTATTTTGCAAAGTCTGGCAGTCCAGGCCCTATAAAGTCTGGCCCGCATTACGGCCAGACCGAGGTCGAGCTGAACAGGCCCCTCCCCAAAGGCTATAGCCACGGTTTTTTTTTTAGGCGTTTTTCTGGCCAGACGAACTTTAGGACGCTGAGTCAGGGCTATTTTGGAGTCAACTGTGCGGTGGCCTATTTTGGCCTGCAGGCCTATTCCCCCAGGCCTCTGAAGTCTGACCCCATTCAGATCCGGTGAGACAGAGAACTTAGCCAACCCACCCCAAGGCTATAGCCCCATTTTCGGCATTTTTGCGATGCCCAGACGAACTGGGGACCCGGTAGCTTATGACGGCTGTGCAGCAGCTCTGCAGCCCGGACTATGTTTGCTGGTAGGCCCTCGCAAAGTCTGGCCCCATTCAGGAGTCCGGCGGACGAACCGCCCAGCCCGCCAGCAAGGCTATAGCCACCGTTTTTGGGCATTTTGCGGCCAGAGCCCGAACTTGGGGACCCGGACGCGGGCTTTTTTGGGCGCGGCTGTGTCCATGGCCTATTTTCTTTCAACAAGGCCCCTCGCAAAGTCTGGCCCGATTCAGGGAATAAAGACCGGCCGACAGACAGACACCCGCCCCAGCCATGCTTCCGTTTTAGGCATTTGGCGGGTGGGGCGAACTTGGGGGACTGGACCTTGGTAGCTTATTTTTGGGTGCTGACTGTCGTGGCGGCCTGTTTTGCGGCAGGCCCTACATAAGTTGGCCGGTCAGGCGGAGAACTAGGCCAGCCCGCAAAGGCTATAGCCACCCGTTTTTAGGCATTTTTGCGGCCAGACGAACTTGGGACCGGACCTTTGGCTGCTTATTTTTTGAGGCGCGCATGACCATGACCTATTATTAAAAGGCCCTTGAAGTCAGCCCCATTGTCCGGACTGAACCCCAGCTTTGAATATAGCCTTTGCGTTTTAGGATTTTTTTGCGGTAGACGAACTTGGACGGACCAAGGATCTTATTTTTTGGCGCGGCTGTGACCTATTACAGCACATAATTTCGCAAAGTCGGCCCCATTCGGAGTCCGGCGGACGTAGACGGCCATCCCCCCCTTAGTTTTTGGGCATTTTTTTGCGTGAGACGAACTTGGGACGGACCTGGTAGCTTATTTTTGAACGGCTGTGCTCGAGGCCTATTCCTGCATCTGAGGCCCTCTGTAGCCCCATTCAACAGCGGTACCGAACCCCCCAGCTATAGGCGTCCGTTTTTAGGCATTTTAGGCTGACGAACTTGGGGGACCTTGGTAGCTTATTTTTTGCAACGGCTGTGCCGCATTGGCCTATTTTAACCTCAGGCCCACCTCCTTAAGTTAGCTCCGGTCAAGTATGGCGGAGGAACTTAGCCACCCGCCCCAGCTATAGCCCTTTGGCATTTTGCGGCGGACGAACTTGGGACCGGACCTTTGGGTGTGGCTGTACCCGCCGCCTTTTTTAGTAAACAGAGGCCCTACTTAAAAGTCGGCCCCGTTCCGAGTCCGGCCAGAACATAGCCAGCCCACCCCCGCTGAGCTATAGCCACCCGTTTTTAGGCATTTTTTACTTGGCGTCACAATTTGGGGACGGACC
Organism: Citrus cavaleriei; assembly: GCA_030448925.1. NCBI lineage: Eukaryota > Viridiplantae > Streptophyta > Magnoliopsida > Sapindales > Rutaceae > Citrus > Citrus cavaleriei. The sequence continues at coordinate 21,547 of JAUJEN010000593.1, read as the reverse complement.
AGGCTCTTGTTTTTTGGGCGGCTGTGCCTTGACCTATTACTGGCACGGCTGGTGGCCCTATGTATGGCCCACATTCCGAGTCCAGTGACGAACTTGTAAGCCAGCCCGCCCCCCAAAGCTATAGCCCTTTGGTTTTGGGCATTTTGCAGACGTGCCAGGACCCGGACCTTGGCGGCTTATTTTTGGAGTGCGGCCTTGCAGCCTTGTTATTTTTAGCTACAGGCCCTACATGAAAGTCTGGCTCCATTCCAAGTCGGCGGACAGACAGCCAGCCCGCTTCCCCAAGACTTGCCCTGCCTTTTTGGGCATTTTGCGGCCAGACAGACACAGGGACGGGACCTTGATCCACTTATTTGCAGCGGCTGTGCCCTTGTTCACCTATTTTTGGCACAGCACCTGCAGGCCCCTGGCAAAGTCCCCATTCCGAGATCCGGCCGAGACCCAGAACTTGGCCAGCCACCCCAAGGCTATAGGCCACCCATTTTTTGGGTATTTTTGCGGCGGTCGAACTTGGGGACCGGATCTTGGTAGCTTATTTTGGGCGTGACTGTGCCCCTGACCTTTGGCACATAGGGAGGCCCCTACTTAAGTCGGCCACATTCTTGGTCGTGGACAGCCAACTCCCCAAACCTATATACCACCCATTTTTGGGCAATTTTCCCAGCCTATGTTTGGCGCCGGAAGCCCCTCGTGTGCAGCCTATTCGAGTCGGCGGAGAACTTGGTCAGCCCTCCCCCAAGCTATAGCCCTGTACAGTTTTTGGTCTTTTTGTGGAGACGAACTTGGGGACGGACCTTGAGGCTTATTTTTTGGGTCTTGTTGTGCCCGCACCCTAGCCCTACAACACATATAGGCCCCTGTAAAAGTGGCCCCATTAAGTCCGATTAGATGAACTTAGCCCAGCCCCCTTTTATGTAGCCCAGCCCGTTTCTTAGGCATTTTGACGGACGAACTTGGGGACGGACTTCTAGGCGAAGCTTATTTTGGGCGGTGTGCCATGACCTAACACAGGCCCCTCGCCATAAGTCTGGCTCATTCAGAAGTCAGTAGTGAACCCAGCCAACGCCCTGAGCTAAAACCCCACCCTTTTTGGGCATTTTTTGTGAGCCGAACCTAGGGGCCGGATGTTGATTGCTTATTTTTTAGGCTGTGCCCGGCGGCTAATTTGGCACCATGGAGGCCCTACAAAGTCAGCTCCATTTCAGTCGGTGAGAACAGCACCCCAATTGAGGCTAAAGCCCACCCTTTTTGGGCATTTTTTGCGGTGGCAACCGGGCCGGGCAAGGGACCGGACGTTCGATTGCTTATTTTTGGGCGCGGCTGTGCCCGCGGCCTATTTTTGGCACACGGAGGCCCCTGGCAAAGTCTTGCCCCATTCCGAGTCCGTAGACGAACAGTCCCCCAAGGCTAAAGATCACCCCTTTTTGGGCATTTTGCGCGGGCGAACACAGTTGGGGACGGACCTTGAGGCGCTTATTTTAGGCGGGCTGTGCCAGCAGCCTAGCACCACAGGCCCCAGCAAAAATGTGCCCCATTCAAGTCCAGTGATTGAACATAGCCAACCCAGTATAAGCCCAACGTTTTTAGGCATTTTTAGGGGGGCAATTTAGAGACGGACCCTTCAGGTGCTTATTTTTGGAATGCATGCTGTGCCATGACCTATTCCACAGCACACGGAGGCCCCACCATGAAATCACGTCCCATTCAGTCCCAATGGCCTAGGCCAACCCCTTTAAGCTATAGCCCACCGTTTTTAGGCATTTTTTTGCGGCGAGACGAACTTTAGGGGGACGTTCAGCGCCTATTTTTTAGATGCTGACCATGCCGCAACCTAGTTTTTACGGAGGCCCGGTACCCATAAAAAGTCTGGCTCCATTCAAAGTCGTGGACGAACAGCCGCCCCACTTCGCTATAACCCACCGTTTTGGGCATTTTTTGCAGTGGACAATTTGGGGACCGGACCATCATGCACTTATTTTTAGGTGTGGCTGTCCAGCCTATTTTTACCTGAGGCCCCTCGCAAAGTCGGCGACATTAAAGAGTCCGTCAGACGAACTTGGCCAACCCGCACCTAGGCTATAGCCCACCCATTTTGGGCATTTTTGACGGACGAACTTGAGCAGGGACCGCGCAGGCTTATTTTTGGACGGCTGTGTCCGTGGCCAATTCCCCAGCAAACCAGGCCCCACCAAAAGTCGGCCCCGATGCGAGGTCGGTGAGCCGAACTTGGCTACCGCCCACAGGCTATAAGCCCGTTTTGGGCATTTTTGGCCAGACGAACTTGGGACCCGGACCTTTGGGCGTGACTCCATGACCAATTTTGACTGCAGAGCCCCTAAAGTTGTGGCCACATTAAGTCGGCGGACGAACTTGGCCGCCCACCCCAGCCATTACTTATTTATAGCCAGCGTTTTTGGGCATTTTTTACGGAGACGAACTTGGGGACGGACCTTGGTGCTTATTTTCATGTGGTTGCACCACGGCCTATTTTTGTACGGAGACCCCTAAAAGTCTGGCCCCATTAGGTCAGTGACTTCCGCATGATTTCCACCCCCAAGGTAAAGCCGCTTTTTGGGCATTTTTTCTTTGGGGCGAACACAGGGACGGGCCATCGATTAGCTTATTTTCTGGTGGCCGGCTGTGCCCATGACTAACCTGCAGGCCCCTGGTAAGTCTTGCCCCATTCGAGTCCGTGGATGAACAGCCAGCCACCCAATTTTATATTGGCCGTTTTTTAGGCATTTTTGGTAGGCGGGGCCAATTTGGGACGGACACAGGTGCTGTACAGGTGCGGCTGTGCAGCCTATACAGCACCGGAGGCACCTCACAAAATCTAGCCCCTATTTGAGTCCGGAGACCGAACTTGTAATGACCTAGGCTATAGCCCACCCGTTTTTTGGGCATTTTTGCGGCGGACGAACTTGGGGACCGGACCTTCGGGCACTTATTTTTGGGTACGGCTGTGGCCGTGGCCTATTTTTGGCACACGGCGGCCCCTCGCAAAGTCTGGCCCCATTCCGAGTCCGGCGGACGAACTTGGCCAGCCCCACCCCCCAAGGCTATAGCCCACCCGTTTTTTGGGCATTTTTGCGGCGGACAAACTTGGGGACCGGACCTTCGGGTGCTTACTTTCGGGCGTGGCTGTGCCCACAGCGACCCTACTAGCACCTGCGGAGGCACCTCACAAAATCTAGCCTATTTCTAGTCGGCCGGACCCGAACAGCCAACCAACCTGGCCTTCTATACCACCCGTTTTGGCCATTTTCGCGGCCCGGACAAACTTGGGGACCCGGACCTTGGGGCTTATTTTTGGGTCTTGACTGTGCAGCAGCCCTATCTTTAGCTGTGGGCCTCGCAAAGTTTGGCCCCATTCCGAGTCCGGCGGACGAACTTGGCCAGCCCCTCCCCCCAAGGCTATAGCATACCCGTTTTTTGGGCATTTTTGCGACGGATGAACTTGGGGAATGGGACCTTGGTAGCTTATTTTTAATGCAGCGGTTTTAAGCCTATTTTTGCTGCAGGCACCTCGCTAAGTTTGGCCCCATTACGAGTCCGGCGAATGACGAACTTTAGCCAACCCTCCCCCAATCGCCTACCCGTTTTTTGGGCATTTTTACGGCGGACGAACTTGGGGTCGGGACCTTCGGGTGCTTATTTTTGGGTGCGGCAGTGCCCGCAGCCTATTACAGCACGGGCCCCTGGCAATGCAGGCCCATTCGAGTCCAGTGAGACGAACAGCCAGCCCTCCCCAAGGCTATAGCCACCGTTTTGGGCATTTTTGCGGCCGACGAACTTGTGGGCCAGGACCTTGGTAGCTTATTTTTGGGCGTGACATTGCCCAGCGGCCCTGCGGCCTATTTTAGCTGAGGCCCCTGCAAAGTTTGGCCCCATTCAGTCGGCCCAGACGAACTTGGGGCAGGGACCGGGGCACTTATTTTTAGGCGGCAGTGCCATGACCTATTTTAGCACTGAGGCCCTAAAAGTGCAGGCCCATTCAGAGTCCGGCCCGGATGAACAGCCAACCACATCCCCCCCCAGAGGCTATAGCCACTTGTTCCCATTTTTGGGCATTTTTGCGTGAGACGAACTTGGGGATGGGACCTTGGTGCCCGGCAGTGCCAGCCCCCACGTGCCGCAGGCCCTCGCAAATTCTGGCCCCATTCCGAGTCCGGCGGACGAACTTGGCCAGCCCCTCCCCCCAAGGCTATAGCCCATTTTTTTATTTTTAAGCATATTTGCGTGGGACGAACTTGGGGAATGCCAGGACCTTCAGTGATGCAGCTTATTTTGGTGGCGGTTGTGCCGTGACCTAACCCACTACCTGAGGCCCTACAAAGTCTGCAGGCCCATTCCGAGTCCGTGACGAACAGCCAGCCCACTCCCCGCAATCTTTATAGCCACACCCCGTTTTGGGCATTTTGCGTGGCCGGACAAACTTGGGACGGACCTTGGTGCTTACTTTCGGGCGTGGCTGTGCCCTGGCCTAATTTTTGCCTGGGCACCTCACAAAATCTGGCCCTATTTAGTCCGTAGGACGAACTTGGCCAAGCCAAACCCCTGTGTATAGCCCCACCCGTTTTTAGCCCATTTTGCGGACAAACTTAGGGACGGACCTTGGCTTATTTTGGGTCGTCATGCCGCGGCCTATCTTTAGCTTTGCAGGGCCCTACGCAAAGTCAGCCCCATTCAGTCCGGCCCGGATGAACTCCAGCCCAAGGCTATAGCCACCGTTTTTCGCATTTTGCGGTGGGCCGAACAGGGACCCGGACCTTCCGGCACTTATTTTTGGGAATGGCTGTGGCCGTGGCCTATGTTTCGCACACGGCGGCCCCTCGCAAAGGCTGGGCCCATTCCGTGGGTCGAGGAGACCCAGACTTGGCCAGCCCCAACCCCCCAAAGGCTATAGCCCACCCGTTTTTTGGGCATTTTTGCGGCGGACGAACTTGGGGGCGGTGAAAACCTTGGCGCTTTTTGGGCGGCAGTACCCATGACCTATTTTAACACCTACGGAGGCCCCTCAAAGTCAGCCCATTAGGAGTCCGTGACGAACAGCAAGCCCCTTCCCCAAGGCTATAGCCCACCCGTTTTTTGGGCATTTTGCGGTGGCGAACTTGAGACCAGACGCCCGGACACAGCCTATTTTGGCCCGGACTGTGCCATGACCCTTTTTACCTCCACGGAGGTCCCTACATAAGTCGGCCCCATTCAGGAGTCGGACGAACACAGACAGCCACCCCCCGAGCTTCATAGCCACACCGTTTTTTAGGCATTTTGCGTGAAGACGAACTTTGGGACGGACAGCCGGACATTATTTTTAGGCAGCGGCTGTGCGGCCTATTTTTGCAACACGGAGGCCCCTCGTAAAGTCTGGCCCCATTCTGAATCCGGAGACGAACTTGTAGCCCTTTAAGTATCGCCGCGCCCACAGTTTTTGGGCATTTTGCGGCGGCGAACTTGGGGACAGTCCTTGGGACATTTATTTTTGTGAGCCATGTGCTGTGCAGGGGGGGCCACTTTTAGCACGCAGGAGGCCCTACAAGTCTGGCCCCGGATAAGTCGTCGGCAGACCCTCCCAGGCCTCCCACTATAACCCTTTTTTTAGGCATTTACATTGCGGCGGGGCCGAACTTGGCGTGGTTAACCGGTGCTTATTTTGGCGTGGCTGTGCTCCGCAACCTGGCCTATTTTTGCTACAGACGCTCCCTCACAAAGTAAAAGCCTATTCAGTCCGGGCCTACGAACTTGGCCAGCCCCGAACCCTAGCGCGCATATAGCCGCCACGCCCGTTTTTAAAAGAGCATTTTACGGCCCGGACAAACTTGGGGCCGGGACCTTGGTGCTTATTTTTCGGCGTGGCTGTGCCTGACCTATTTTACAACACATGGGCACCTGCAAAAAATCTGGCCCTATTAAAGGTCCGGTCGTAGACGAACTTGGCCCCCCAACCCCCATAACGCTTATAGCCGCCCGTTTTTAGGCATTTTGCGGCCCGGACAAACTTGAGAGACCGGTTGCCGGGCACTTATTTTAGTGCGGCTGTGGCGTGGCCTATATTTTGCAGTAATTCTGGCCCCTACGCAAGGCTGGAGGCCCATTCGAGGTCGGCGGACGAGGCGAAGGCAGCCCACCCCCAAAGGCTATAACCCACCACCTGTTTTTTGGGCATTTTGCGGCGGTGAACTTGGACCCGGACCTTGGGCACTTATTTTTGCGGTCTTGACATGGCAACGTTGGCCTTGGCAGCACAGGCCCCTACATAAAAGTCTAGCCCCATTTGGTCTGGCGAACGAACTTGGCCAGCCCACCCCCAAAGGCTATAGCCACACCGTTTTTTAGGCATTTTTTGCGGCGGTAGACGAACTTGGGGACGGACCTTGGGCACTTATTTTTGGAATGCTGACTGTGACAGTGGCCTATTTTTGGCACGGAGGCCTCTAAGCAAGTCTGGCCCCATTCAGTCTGTGAGCGAACAACGTAGCCCCACCCCTAAGCTATAGCCCACCCATTTTAGGCATTTTTACGGCAGACGAACTTGAAGACCGAACTTGGGACGGACCTTGGGGCACTGAATTTTGGGTGCGGCTATGGCCGTAGCCCAATTTTTGATCCTGGCTGGCCCCTCGTAAATTTAGCCCCATTCCCCAGACGAACTTAGCCAGCCCACCCCAAAGGCTATAACCCACGTTTTTGGGCATTTTTACTGGTAGTGAACTTGGGGACCGGACCTTCGGGCGCTTTTTTTTGCGAGCGGCTGTACCCGCGACCTATTTTTGGCACACGGAGGCCCCTCGCAAAGTCTGGCCGCATTCCGAGTCCGGCGGATGAACTTGGCCAGCCCCTCCCCCCAAGGCTATAGCCCACCGGTTTTTTGGGCGTTTTTGCGGCGGACGAACTTGGGGACTGGACCTTCGGGCGCTTATTTTTGGGTGCGGCTGTGCCAGTGGCCTATTTTTGGCACACGGAGGCCCCTCGCAAAGTCTGACCCCATTCCGAGTCCAGAACCCCAGCCAGCCACCCCAAGGCTATAGCCGCCCCGTTTTAAGCATTTTTGCGGCCAGACGAACTGAGGGACCCGGACCTTGGTGGCGCTTATTTTTGGTAGCTGGCTCTGCCTTGACCTATGTTTGCTAAGTAGGTCATGGTCTGGCCCCATTCGAGGTCCGGACAGGCAACGAACAGCCCACCCCGCTACAAGCTATAGCCCACCGCGTTTTTGGGCATTTGCGTGAGACGGGCGAACTTGGGACGAGCGGACCTTGGCTTTTTAGGCGTGGCTGTGTCCACTTGACCTATTGCAGCACCCTGCGAGGCCCCTGTAAATCAGCCCATTCAGTCAGCGGGGCCAGCTTTGAACTTACCACCCCCAGAGGCATGGCCGCCCGTTTTTGGGCATAATTTCGGCGAGACGAACTTGAGGACGGACAACCTTGGCTTATTTTGGAAATGCGACATGTTGTGCGGCCTATTTCGGTACAGGCCCCTAAAGTTTGGCTCGGTCGGTCAGCGGAGGAACTAGGTAGCCAGACCAGCCACCGCTGGGCTGTAGCCCACCATTTTTGGGCATTTTTGCAGACGAACTTGGGACGGACCTTTGGGTGCTTATTTTTTGGGCGGCGACTGTGCCCATGACTATTTATTAAAAGAGGCCCCTCGTAAATCTCCTTCATTCGAGTCCGGTAGGGCCGCAGGGACAGCAGCCGCCCCAAGGCTATAGCCACGCGTTTTTGGGATTTTTTCGGCGGACGAACTTGGGGACGGGACCTCGAGGATCTTATTTTGGGCGCGGCTGTGCCCAGCTTGGCCTATTCCACAGCACATGGTGGCCCCTACATAAATCTGGCCCAATTCGAGTCAGTGAGACGAACGTATCTTTGGGCCATCCATTTGATACTATGCCGCTTTAGTTTTTGGGCATTTTACGTGAGACGAACTTGGGGACGGACCTTTGGTAGCTTATTTGCAGAGCACGGCTGTGCTCGAGGCCCTAACCCCACATCTGAAGGCCCCTCGCAAAGTCTAGCCCCATTCCGAGAGGACAGTGGAACTTGGCCAACCCCGCCCCATTACTATGTCGACCATCCGTTTTTAGGCATTTTTGCAGACGAACTTGGGCCCCGGACCTTGGTAGCGCTTATTTTTACAGGCCAGCGGCTGTGCCGTGGCCTACTTCATTGGCCTGACTACAGGCCCCCTCAAGTTGGCTCAGTCGAGTATGGCGTGAGCAGCCAGCCCCCAATTGAGCTCATAGCCCACCGTTGTTTGGGCATTTTCTTTTGTGCAGACGAACAGGACGGACCTTCCAGGTATTGTGTTGTAGCCTTTTAGTAAGCAGAGGCCCCTAAAATCGCATTCAGTAGACGAACATAGTATAGCCCTTCCCACCCCAAGGCTATAGCCCACCGTTTTTAGAGCATTTTCGTGGTGAGTTGAAAGGGACCAGGACGCCCAGTCTTATTTTTAGGCGGCTGTGACCTCCCACATTTGCACAGTTGCCTCACCAAAAGTATAGCCACATTCAAAGTCCAGTGCCAGACCGACAACAACCACCCCCAAAACCTAGCCCGCTTATCCCGTTTTTTGAGGCATTTTTGCAGCGGTGCGTGCCAGGGACCCGGACCTTGGCTTATTTTTGGGTGCAACCACCAGCCTATTTTGGCACCCAACTACAGGCCCCTATAATCTGGCTCCATTCAAGTCCAGCCAGACGAACTTAGCCACCCCACCCAAAGCACATTGCATGCCTTTTTGAGGCATTTTGCAGTGATGAACACAGGGACCCGGACCTTGGTCACTTATTTTGAAGCAGCAGCTGTGCCAGCATGACCTAATACCTAACACCACGGAGGCCAGCACAAAGTCTTGCCCCATTCAGCAGGTCAATGGACAGAACCCCAGGCTATAGGCCACCATTTTTGAAGGTGTTTTCGAACTTGGGGACGGATCTTGGTAGCGCTTATTTTGGTGCGGCTGTGCCTGACCTTTTGTACATGGAGGCCCTCGCAAAGTCTGGCCACATTCTTGGTCAGAGACTTGACGTGGCCTACCCCAGCCTATAGCCCACATTTTTTGGGCAATTTTCAACATCCCTTATGTTTGCTGCAGAAGCCCCTAAGTAAGTCGCTGCAGGTTAGGGACAGTCAGTGAGAGGAACTTAGTCTTCTCCCCAATTTATAAGCCCACAGGTTTTTGGTCTTTTTGTGTGAATGACTTGGGACGGGACCTTCAGCTTATTTTTGGGTGCGGCTGTTACACTTTCCCTATTTTTTAGCACATATAGGCCCCTCATGAGCTGGCCCCATTCAGTCGATTAGATGAACTTGGCAACCTTTAAAACTGTAGCCAGCACGTTTTTGAGCATTTTGCATTGAATGAACTTGAGACGGACATCTGGCAGCAATTTTGGCGAGCTGTGCCCATGGCCTATTTTAACACCAGGCCCCTCATAGTCTGTAGCTCCATTACAGTCCGGCGGACGAACTTAGCCCTTCCTTTAATTTAACCCGCCCTTTTTAGGCATTTTACTGTTGTTGAGACGAACCTAAGAGACCGGACGTTCGATTGCTTATTTTGGGCGGTGTGCATGACCCTATTTTAACTACAGGCCCCTGTAAAGTCGCTCATTCAGAGTCGGCCCAGACGAACTTGTATCCTTTAAAAGTACAGCCCACCCCTTTTTTGGGCATTTTTCTTGGCAGACGAACCTAGGGACAGACGTTCGTTGCTTATTTTAGGCAGCTGTGCCCTTGACCCTGTTGTCCCCAACACAGGCCTGGCAAAAGTCTTTGCCCCATTCGAGAGTCAGCCGGGCAGACTTAGCCAACCACTTCCCAGGCTAAAATCACCCTTTTGGGCATTTCTGGCCAGGCGAACACAGGGGCGGACAGGCGCTTATTTTTAAGCGCGGCTGTGCCCGTGACTATTCCCAACTGCAGAGGCCCAGCAAGTATTGCCCATTCCGAGTCGGCCCAGACGAACATAGCCAACCCTTTGAGCTATAGCCCAGCCGTTTTTTTAGGCATTTTTTACGTGAGGGCAGATTCAGGGCGGACCTTCAGGTGCTTATTTTAGTGCAGCTGTACTTGTGACCCTAACCCACAGCACCTGGAGGCCCCTCGCAAAGTCCGTCCCATTCAGGTCGGCCAGACCCAGGCCAGGCCAACCCGCCCCCAAAGGCTATAAGCTCACCCGTTTTTTAAGAGCATTTTGCGGCCAGACGAACTTAGGGACCCGGACGTTCAGCCTTTATTTAGTCTTGGCCATGCAACCCTGAATTCCCAGCGGAGGCCCCTAAAAGTCCCCCTCATTCAGTCCAGTGAGACGAACAGCCATACCCCAGCCATAGCCGCGTTTTGGGCATTTTTACTGTGAGACGAGATTTAGGACGGACCATCATGCAACTGTATTTTTAGGTGTGGCTGTCCCCAGCGGCTATTTTTTGCACCTACGAAGGCCCCTACTTAAAAGTCTGGCCGCATTCAGGTCAGACCGAACAGCCAGCCCACTTCCCACCTAAACCTCTCACTTCCTTCATTTTTAGGCATTTTACTTGGCCGAGACCAGGCAGAGCAGGACCTTCGGGCGCTTATTTTGGGCAGCGGCTAATATGCATGGCCAATTTTTTGTAACCGAGGCCCTCTGAAGTCTAGCCCCCATTAGTCCGTGAACGACTTGCTTTGCCCGCTTCTGAGCTATAGCCCGCTTCCCCGTTTTTAGGCATTTTCTGTTGAATGAACTTGGGGACGGGACCTTTGGGCGTGACTGTACCCGCGACCAATTTTTGACACCAGGGCCTCGCCAGTTTAGCCCACATTCAGGGTCCCGGCAGACCGAACAGCCTGACCCATGAGGCTAGCCATAGTTTTAGGCATTTCTGGCCAGACGAACTTGGGGACGGACCTTGGTGCTTATTTTCATGTGTGGTTGCACCCGCGGCCTATTTTGTACACGGAGACCCTACGCAAAGTCTGGCCCCATTAAAGTCGGCGGACGAACGGCGATCCTTTGAGCTAAGCCGCTTCCCTTTTTTGGGCATTTTGAGAGACGACTTTGAGACCGGGCCATCATTTCAAGCTTATTTTTAGCGGCTGTGCCCATGACCTATTTTAACACGGAGGCCTGATAAAGTCTTGCCCCATTAAGTCGGCCGGATGAACTTGACCCAGCCCGCCCCCAAAGGCTATATTGACGTTTTGGGCATTTTTAGAGTGAGGGCAATTCAGGACGGACAGGGTGCTTATTTTGGGTGCGGAGTACGTGCCCAGCAGCTATTTAACACTACAGGCCCCTAAAGGTTTGGCCCCATTCAAGTCAATGGACAAACTTGTGTCCCACCCCCAAAGACTATGGCCGCTTTGCGTTTTAGGCATTTTTGCGGCCAGACGAACTTGGGGACGGACCTTCGGCGCTTATTTTTGAGTGCGGCTGTACCCGCCCAACCTATTCCCCCAACTACGGAGTCCCTCGTAATCCCGGCCCCATTAAATCCGGCCAGACCCGAACTTGGCCGATCCACTGACTAAAAAACCCACCCTTTTTGAGCATTTGCGGCCGGGCGAACCTGAGACGGACAACTGATGGCTTATTTAGGCGCTTGTGTGCCCATGACCTAACCCACAGCACCACAGGCCCGCACAAAGAGATTTCACCCCCATTAAAAGTCCGGCCGGACAAACTTGTGTACCACGAGGCTAATACCCACCCGTTTTGCGCATTTTAACGGCGGCGAATTGAGACGGACCAGAACACTTATTTTGGAATGAAGCTGTGCAGCCTATTTTTTATTACAGGCCCTACATGAAATCTGGCCCCCATTCCGAGTCCGGCCCAGACCGAACCTTTGCCCGCTTCCTGAGCTAGCCCACTTTTTGGGCATTTTGCATTGAGGGCGAACCGGGACGAACTTTGGGGGCTTATTTTTTTGGGCGTGACTGTACCCGTCCATTTTTTGCTTCTGGAGGCCCCTGTAGTTGGCTACGATACAGGTCCCGTGGACGAACTTGTAGCCACCCCCAAGCTGCTAGCCCACCCGTTTTTTGGGCATTTTTACGGCGGACGAACTTGGGGACCGGACCTTCGGGTGCTTATTTTCATAAGTGGCTGTGCCACAGCTGGACTGCACCAGGCCTACTTAATCTGGCCCATTACAGTCCCGTGGGGCCAGACTTGTGTCCAACTTCTGGTAAGCCACGCCTTTTTTGGGCATTTTCACGGTGGATGAACACAGGGACGGACCTTGAGTGGCTTATTTTTGAGCGCGGCTGTGTGGCAGCTTGTTAACACAGGCCTGGCTAAGTCTTGCCCCATTCCAAGGCCCGGCGGATGAACTTAGCCAGCCCCACCCCCGAGGCTGCCATGACCGTTTTTGGGCATTTTGGTGATCGAATTTGGGACGGACCTTCAGGTGCTTATTTTTAGTGCGGCTCCAGCCTGGCCCCCCAGCACCGCGGCCTAAAAGTTTGGCCCCATTCCGTCCGTGAGACATACTTGACCATACGCTTCCCAATTATGGCCAGCAGTTTTAAACATTTTCGCGGCCCGGACGAACAGGGGCAGACCTTCCAGCGCTTATTGTGCAGGTGCAGCCGTGTCCATGACCTATTTTACACAGCCTACAGGCCCCTAAGCGTAAAGTCTGGCCCCATTAAAGTCCGGTGACGAACTTGGCGATCCCACCTTCCCCCAAGGCCCAAGCCGCCCTTTTTTGAGCATTTTTTGCAGACGAACACAGAGACGGACCTTTATTCGCTGTTTTGGTACAGCTGTGTGCCATGACTATTCGGCACCACCAGGCCCACTGGCAAAGTCTTGCCCACGACCAGGAAATCCAGGCGGATGAACTTGGCGACCCGCTTTAAGGCTGTAAGCTTGACCGTTTTTAGGCGTTTTGATGATCGAATTTGAGGGCCAGGACGCCCGGTCTTTATTTTTAGATGCGGCTGTGCCAGCGGCCTATTTGGCTGCAGGCACCTCGCAAAGTTTAGCCCCATTCCAGAATCCGGTAGTTAAACTTGGCCAGCCACCCCAAAGCTGCGCGGCACCGTTTTTTAGGCATTTTGCGGCAGACCCGAACAGGGACGGGACCTTCCGACCCTTATTTTTGGGTGCGGCCGTGCCCGCAGCCTATTTTTGGCACACAGGCCCCTCGTAAAGTCTGGCCCCGTTCCGAGTACGGCAGATGAACTTGGCCAGCCTCCCCAAAACTCAGCCCACCCGTTGTTTGGGCATTTTTCCGGCGGAAGAACTTGGGGACCGGTCCTTCCGGCGCTTATATTTGGGCGCGGCAGTGCCCGTGGCCAATTACAACTGCAGGGCCCCTCATAAAGTCGGCCCCATTCAGAGTCCGTGAACCGAACTTAATACCCACCACCAAGGCTATAGCCACCGTTTTAGGCTTTAAGCCCAGGAATGAACTTGGGAACCGGACCTTTGGGCGCTTATTTTTAGGCGTGACTGTACCCGGCGTCAATTTTGGCTGCGAGGCCCTCGCGAAGTTTGGCCACGATAGGAGTCCGGTAGACCCGAACATGTATAGTTTTGGCATTTTCTGGACGAACTTGGGGACGGACAGCAGATTGCTTATTTTCATCGTGGCCATACCCACGGCCTGGATTTTTTACTTTACGGAGGCCCTACTTAGAAATCGGCCCCATTCAGGAGTCCAGTGACGAACTTGTGTACCCCCATTTCAAGCCCACCCTTTTTGGGCATTTCACAGTGAGGCCGAACACAGGGACGGGACCTTAGGTCGCTTATTTTTGGGCAACGGCTGTGCCCATGACCTAAGTTCTGGGAGGCCCCGGCAAGATCTTGCCCATTCCGACTCAATGGGATGAACAGCAACCGCCCCAAAATTATAGCCCGACCGTTTGTTAGGCATTTTGAAGCCCAGACGAATTTAGGGGACGGGACCTTCAGGTGCTTATTTTTGGAATAATTTGTGCATGACCAATTGGCACATAGGCCCTCGCAAGGTTTGACATTCCAAGTCGTGGATGAACTTGGCCAGCCACCCATTTATAATGACCCAGTTTTTAGGCATTTTTTTGGGCGGAATGAACTTCAGGGACCCGGACCTTGGTAGCTTATTTTTTAGAGTGCGGCCATGCGCAGCTATTTTTTGGTACAGGCCTCGTGAAATGCGGCTCCATTCCGAGTCCAGACGAACTTGGCAACCCCTCCCAGCTGCCATGACCGTTTTTAGGCATTTTGGGGCGAGGCAATTTGAATGGGACCTTGGTGCTTATTTTGGGTGCGGCTGTCTTGGCGGCTGACCCTGGCCTTGAGCCCCTCGTGAAGTTGGCCCCATTCCAAGTCCAGCCGGACAAACTTAGCCAGCCACTTCCAAGGCTATAGCCGCGTTTTTAGGCATTTTGCGTGAGACGAACTTGGGGACGGACCTTCAGCTTATTTTTGGGTCTTGACCATGTCCATCTATTTTAACACAGGCCCCTCGTGAAGTCTGGCCCCCATTAGTCCGTGGACGAACAGCCCTCCCCCAGTATAGCCCGCCCGTTTTTTGGGCATTTTTCTGTTGAACTTGAGGGACCCGGTCCTTCGTGGCTTATATTTGGGCGGCGGCCGGTGCCCCGCTGACCTATTTTCTATTTCCGCAGGCCCTGTAAAATCTGTATTTATTCGAAGTCCGGTAGACGAACTTGGCCAGCCCGCTTTAATTATAACCAGCGTTTTTGGGCATTTTTGTTGAACGAACTTGAGACCCGGACCTTTGTTGGCGCTTATTTTGGTAGCAGCTGTCCCATGACCAATTTTGGGTTTCACGAGCCCGTCGCAAAATGCAGCCCCGATAGAATCCGAGACGAGTGTGTATACTCCCCAGTACATATTTTCCCGTTTTTAGGCATTTAGGCAGACGAACTTGAGGACGGTTCTTGACGTTTATTTTGGCGCGGTGGTGCCGCAACTTTATTTTGGTTCACGGAGGCCCCTCGCCAAAGTCTGGCCCATTCGAGTCGGTAAGACGAACATATTGACCCGCCCCAGACTCTGACCGCGCCCCCGTTTTGGGCATTTTGCGGTAGACGAACTTGGAGTGCGGACCTTGAGACTTATTTTTTATCCTGGTGCTCGCGCCTATTTTAGTACCCCGTGGGCCACGTCGCAAAGTCTGGCCCATTCAAGTGCACGGCGGACAAGCCGTGACCACTCCCCAGTTATGGTCCTTCCCTTTTTTGGGCATTTTTGCAGCGGACGAACTTGAGGACCCCGGCCGGACCTTTGAGGCGCTGATTTTTGGGCGTGACTGCCAGCGTCAATTTTGGCACCACGGAGGCCCTATGGTTGGCCACATTCAGGTCAGTGGACGAACAGCCCACTTTGAGCTGGCCCACGTTTTTGGGCATTTTTCACGGTAGACGAACTTGGGGTGGGACCTTGATTGCTTATTTTTCATCATTGGCGTGCCACGGCCTGGTTTTTCTACAGGCCCCTAAAAGTCATTTACATTCAGGAGTCCGTGAACAGACTTGGCCCAGCCCTCCCCCAGTATAATCCCCCCATTTTTTGGGCATTTTTGCGGCGGACGAACGCGTGCCCGGACCTTGATCCGCTTATTTTTGCGTGGCTGTGCCCGCATCCTGGCCCACCCAACTGAGCCCCTGTAAAATCTGGCCCGTTCAAGATCCGTGATGAACTTATTAGCCGCCCCCAAAATATAGCCCACAGATTTTTGGCCATTTTGTGAGGCGAACTTGGGGACGTGACCTGTGGGCTCTTATTTTTAGGCGGCAGCTCACGCTTGTAACCCTATTTAACAGGGGAGACATAGCAAAGTCTGGCCATTCAGTCCGGCCAGACGAACACATAGCCGCCCCAGGCTATAGCCCACCGTTTTTAGGCATTTTTGCGTGGACGAACTTGGGGACGGACCTTCGTCTTGGCTTATTTTTTTTGGCGTGGCTGTGCCGCATCCTATTTTGGCACGAGCCCCTGCATAGGTAGCCCCATTAAGTCGTGGATGAACTTAGCCATCCTTTAATTTGTAGCCCACCCATTTTTTAGGCATTTTGCGGTAGACGAACTTAGGGGCCAGGACCTTTGGGCCTTATTTTGACACAGGTCCCTAGTCTGGCCCCAGCTCGGTCGTGGATGAACTATATTAGCCCGCTTCCCCAGGCTATAGCCGCCCTTTTTGGGCATTTTTTGCAGTGACGAACTTGGGGACGGACATTCGGACACTTGTTGTAGAAGCGGCTGTACCCGCGCTGGCCCTGGCGCCACAGGCTCCTAAAGTCTAGCCCGTTCGAGTCCGGCCCGGACAAGCATCCTTCTCGCCTTTAAGGCTTCTCCCAGCGGGATTTTTGGGCATTTTGCGGTAACGAGGGCGAACTTGAGGACCGGACCTTCGGGCACTTATTTGTAAGCGTGACTGTGCCTATGACCTTTTTCGTCTACGGAGGCCCCTACATAAGTCTGGCCCCATTCAGGTCCCGTGAGACCCGAACAGCCAGCCCGCCCCAAAGGCTATACCCACGTTTTTGGGCATTTTTATAACGAGCAGACTTGGGGACCCGGGCCTTGGTGACTTATTTTTAAGGCATAGGCTGACCTTGTGACCTATTCCACCGCTTACCACAGAGGCCCCTATAAGTCTGGCCCATTCACGAGTCGGCCGGATGAGTAAACCAACCTCCCCGAGCTATAGCCCGCGTTTTGGGCATTTTGGCGAATGAACTTGGGGCCGGACACTTTGGGCCCTTCTTGCCCCAGCACCACCGGAGGCCCTGGCAAAGTCGCCCCGACCCAGATCCCGGGCGAACTGGCCAGCCCCACCCCCAAGTACATATCCCATTTTTGGGTATTCTTGGAGGACAAACTTGGGGACTTGAACCATCAGTAGCTGATTTTTGAGCAACTCTGCCCGTGCTTCTATTTTTAATGTGAGCCTATAAAAGTCTGCTTCCCTTCAGAATCCATCGGACAGAACAGCCAACCCGCCCAAAGGCCATAGCCCACCGTTTTTGTGCATTTTCTGCAGTGAATGAACAGGACAGACCCGGGCACTTATTTTTAGGCAGCAGCTATGCCCATAACCTATTTTTAGCACAGGCCCCTCGCAAAGTCTAGCCCATTCATCCATTGGCAGACGAACTTGGTCAGCCCACCCCAAAGGCTATAGCCCACAGTTTTTAGGAATTTTTGCAGTGAAGACCGAACTTAGAGGTACCTTTGGGCCTTATTTTTTCTGCCAGGTACTCTGCGATGTATGTGCTCAAAGTCCGGCGGACGAACTTGGACAGCCCGTCCCCCCAAGGCTATAGCCCACCCTTTTTTTGGCATTTTTTGCAGTGAACCCGAACTTGAGACGGACCTTCAGACGCTTATTTGTAGGCGGCCAATACTGCAGCCTGGCCCCCAGGCGCCTGGCCCCTCTTGTCTCCCAGCCCCATTAGAGTCGAGACAAACTTGGCCAACCCCACCCCAAACTATACCCCGCTTCCGTTTTTGGGCATTTTAGGCAGACGAACTTGTGACGGACCTTGAGCGCTTATTTCCTAAACAGCGGCTGTGCCATGACCTTTTTTAACACCACAGAGACCCCTACATAAAGTCTGGCCCCATTAAAGTCAATGGACCCAATTTGAAAACCCACTGAGGCTATAACCCACCAGTTTTTAGGCATTTTGCGGCAGACGGACATAGAGACGGACCTTGGGGCTCTCTTATTTACAGGTGCAGCTGGCTGCATGACCTTTTTTGTGCTACATGGGCCCCCTCATAGTCTGGCCCCATTCCGAGTCAGTGAGACCGAACTTGACCAACCCTTTAGCTATAGCCCACCATTTTGGGCATTTTTACTTGACGGATGAACTTGGGGACACTGTTGGGTACTTATTTTTGGTAGTGGTTGTGCCCATGACCTAGTTTAGCTACAGGCCCTGCATAGTAGCCCCATTCAGATCCAGTGTGCAGACTTGGCAACCCACCCTCAAGGCTATAGCCACCCATTTTTAGCCATTTTTATGAGACTGACGGGACGGACCTTGGTGCTTGTTTTTGGAATGACGTGGCTCACGCCCATGACCTGGCCCCCAACACCTGAGCCCTCTGAAAGTCGGCCCCCATTCAAAGTCCGTGAGACGAATTTGGAAAACCCACCCCAGGCTATGGCCCACCATTTTTGGGCATTTTTGCGTGAATGGGACATGGAACGGACCTTGAGAATCTTATTTTTGGGTGCGGCTGTGCTCATGACCTTTTTTAGCACATGGGGCCCCTCACTTAAAAGTCCTGGCCCCCATTAAGTCCGGCGGACGAACTTGGCCAGCCCCTCCCCCCAAGGCTATAGCCCACCCGTTGTTTGGGCATTTTTGCGGCGGACGAACTTGGGGACCGGACCTTCGGGCACTTATTGTTGAGGGCGGCTGTGCCCGGGGCCTATTTTTGGCACACAGAGGCCCCTCGCAAAGTCTGGGCCATTCCGAGTCCGGCGGACGAACTTGGCCAGCCCCTCCCCAGGCCTATAGCCAGCACTTTTTGGACATTTCGTGAGACGAACTGGGGACGGACCTTGGGCGCTTATTTTCCTGGCGTGGCAGTCCCAGTGGCCCTATTTTTGGCTACAGGCCCTCCTGGCTCGGCCCCGTTCGAGTCCGGCAGACAGACACCCAACCCCTCATGGGCATAGCCCACCATTTTGGAGCATTTCTTGTGAGGACAAACTTGAGGCAGGACCTTGGTGCCACTTTTGGGCGTGGCAGTGCCCGCGGCCTGGCCCACACCACGGAGGCCCCACCATCGCCCCATTCCGAAAGTCCGTGAGCCGAACAGCCAGCCACTCCCCAGGCCACCAGCCCACGGATTTTTGAGCATTTTGGTCTTGATCGAACTTGGGGGCCAGGACCCGGGCGCTTATTTTTGGGCGTGGCGGTGCATGACTATTGCTGGGAGGCCCCATAAGTCGCCCCATTCGAGGTCGGCAGACGAACTTGGCCAGCCCTCCGCCAATTGTAAGCCACTTCCATTTTTATGAGGCATTTTGGCCCGGACAAACATGGGGCCAGGACAACCGGGTGCTTATTTTGGGTGCAGCAGTGCCCGTGGCCTATTTTTGCTACGGAGGCCCTACGCCAAAATCTGGCCCCATTAGTCCGGCAGACGAACATGTCTCCCAGGCCTGTCGCCCCGTTTTAGGCATTTTGCGGCCAGACGAACTTGAGAATGAGACCTTGGTGCTGTTTTAAGTAGCGTTATTGCAACCTATTTTTTGGCAGGAGGCTCCTATGAAATCTGGCCCCATTCGAGGTCAGCGGACGAACATGCATCCCTCCCGCAAGGCCTGAACCGCCCCCGTTTTTGAGCATTTTGCTGCAGACGAACATGGGGAGCCAGGACCTTGGGCGCTTATTTTTTGAAACCTGGTGCCCTTGTGGCCTATCCCAACTGCAGGCCCTCGCAAGAAGTCGCCCCATTCGAGTCCAGCGGGGCGAAATTTAGCGCCCTCCATAGAGCTATTAGCCGTTTTTCAGAGCATTTTTCGTCGGACAAACATGAAGACAGGACCTTGAATTTGCCCAATGCAGAATAAACATTTTTAGTAGCCTATTTTGCTACGGAGACCCTACATGATGCAGCCCCATTAGTCCGGCCAGACGAACTTGTAGCCTCTCCCAATATAGACACTTTGGTTTTTGGGCATTTTTGCGGTGGGCGAACTTGGGGCAGGACATTGAATGCGGCAGTGTCCATGACCTATTTTAGTACCACCGGGCCCCTGGCCAAAGTCACTTGTTCGCGTCCAGTGAGGCGAACTTAACCAACCCCTCCCCGAAGGCATAGCCACCGTTTTTGGGCATTTTGTGTGAACTTGGGGCCTTGGGACTAGGGGGCTTATTTTTTGTGTGTGGTGCCCAGGTAGCTATTTTAGCACCTGGAGGCCCTCATGATCTGGCCCATTCCAGTCGTGAACCGAACTTGTGTCCCTCCCCCCAAAGGCCTGCCTGCCTGGGCATTTTGACAGACGAACTTGGGGGCGGGACGCTTGAGGCGCTTATTTTTGGCGTGTTGCAGTGCAGCTATTTTGGCACCGAGGAGGCCCCTCGCCAAAGTCTATCCCATTCAGGCTTGGCCGGGCGAACTTGTAGCCCCTCCCCCAGGCTACCCACACGGTTTTTAAGCATTTTAAACAGCAGATGAACTTGGGGAGGCCAGAGACTCGGCGGTATTTTGGCGCGTGCACGCCAACCTAACCCACCCCAACACACAGGCCCTACATAAAGTCGGGCCCCATTAAGGTCAAGCGGGCGAACAGCCAACCCCTCCCCAAGGCTATAGCCCACCCGTTTTTTGGGCATTTTCACGTGAACCCGAACTTGAGGCCAGGACCTTGGCGCTTATTTTGGTGGCAGTGCAGCCTTGTTGCACCACGGAGGCCACGTCATAAAGTCTGGCCCCATCCCAGGAATCCGGCCAGACCCGAGCGTGGCCAGCCCCTCCCAGCTGTAGCCCACACCGTTTTGAGGCCTTTTGCGGTAGACGAACTTGGGGACGGGTCCTTCGGGCACATATTTTTGGGCTGCAGTGCCCGTGGCCTATTTTTGGCGCATGGAGGCCCCTCACAAAGTCTTGCCCCATTCCGAATCCGAGACGAACGGCCAGCCCACCCCCAAACTGTAAGCCCACCCATTTTGGGCATTTTTTAAATTGGTGAACTTGGGATGAGACCTTCAGGCAGCGGTGTCCATAGCTTTATTTTGGCACTGCAGGCCCTGCAAAATCTCGCCCCATTACAGTGGCGGACAGGCTCAGCCAGCCCCTCCCCCAAGGCTATAGCCCACCCGTTTTGGGCATTTTGCAGCCCAGGGCCGAACTTGGGGGCGGGACAGCCGGGCACATATTTTTGGGCTACTGCAGTGCACGCCCGGCTTCTTTTTGGCACAAGGAGGCCCTCGCCAAGTCTGGCCATTAGGGGAACACGTGGACGAACTTGGCCAGCCCTCCCCAAGGCCTCAAGCCCACCCATTTTTGAGCATTTTGCGGCTGATAAACAGGGCCAGGACCTTGGGCACTTATTGCAGGTGCTGGCGGTGCTGCGGCCTATTTTGCTTTAGAACCCTACGCCAAAAGAAATCCTTCCCGACCAAAGTCCGGCGGGCGTGCCTTGATCCCTCCCCCAAAACTGTTACCGCCCCGTATTTGAAGCATTTTACGGCCAGACGAGCAAGGAGCAGGACATACAGCGCTTATTTTTGGAAGCACAATGATGCCCTTGATCCTTCCCCAGCACAGAGGCCCCTACATGAGAAATCGCCCCATTAAGTCGGCCAGACGAACTTAGCCAACCCACTCCCCAGTATAACCGCCCGTTTTTAAGCATTTCTTGTTGAGACGAACTTGGGGCGGAGACCTTGACGTTTATTTTTAGTATTGCGGTGCCTGACCTATTTTGCTTTGCAGAGGCCCTACGCAAAATGCAATGATCAAGAACGTGAGACGAACTTGGCCAGCCCTCCCCCCAATTATAGCCGCCCGTTTTTTGGAGGTGCTGAGTGAAAAGCAGAATCGGATTAACCTTAGCAATACATGCTTCTAG